>CM050168.1:289923817-290003817 GCA_027410445.1 Discoglossus pictus
TGCCTCTTTCTCTCTCTTTCTAGTCCCCCCGTCTCTTTCCCTGTTTCTTGCTCTCCCTCCCTCTCCGTCCCTTTCGCCCTCCCTGCCTTTTTCTCTCTGTCTTGCTCTAGTCCCCCCCCCCCCCCCCCCGTCTCTTTCCCTGTTACTTTCTCTCCCTTTCGCCCTTTCTGCCTCTTTCTCTCGGTCTTGCTCTAGTCCCCCCCCCCCCGTCTCTTTCCCTGTTTCTTGCTCTCCCTCCCTCTCAGTTTCCGTCTCTTTCTCTCTGTCTTGCTCTAGTCCCCCCCCCCCGTCTCTTTCCGTTTCTTGCTCTCTCTCCCTCTCTGTCTCTTTCGCCCTCCCTGCCTCTTTCTCTCTGTCTTGCTCTAGTCCCCCCCCGTCTCTTTCCGTGTTTCTTGCTCTCCCTCCCTCTCCGTCCCTTTCGCCCTCCCTGCCTTTTTCTCTCTGTCTTGCTCTAGTCCCCCCCCCCCCCCGTCTCTTTCCCTGTTACTTTCTCTCCCTTTCGCCCTTTCTGCCTCTTTCTCTCGGTCTTGCTCTAGTCCCCCCCCCCCGTCTCTTTCCCTGTTTCTTGCTCTCCCTCCCTCTCAGTTTCCGTCTCTTTCTCTCTGTCTTGCTCTAGTCCCCCCGTCTCTTTCCCTGTTTCTTGCTCTTCCTCCCTCTCTGTCTCTTTCGCCCTCCCTGCCTTTTTCTCTCTGTCTTGCTCTAGTCCCCCCCCGTCTCTTTCCGTGTTTCTTGCTCTCCCTCCCTCTCCGTTTCCGTCTCTTTCGCCCCCCCCCCCTCCTCTTTCTCTCTGTCTCTCTCAATGTCCCATAAAACCTTAGTCAACTGAAATGTTATAATCCACCTAAACCCCATTACTTTACCACCAACTTCCCCAGTGCACCCACCTGCCATGTCTACAGCACAGCCTCTTATTCTAGCACCTTTCTCTCTCAAAATATGTACATCTCTAATGGCCATTTTACCTAAATCAAATGGTTCAGGACATATACATCACACTCTCCTTGTAACAAATATTTGGCACTGTGTTCATTTCTTACAAAATGATCTACCCCAGTGTTACAATGTAATTAGACCCCTCCCCCAAAACAAGCACAATGAGCCGCACAGAGACAACATTTTAATTTCTGTACTATCTTGTGTTGTGCCCCTTTAAGCTTAGAATCAATGGCTAATACAATATATCATGTCTTGTCCCCGTGTCTCTTTTTGTGAAGAGCGCTCTCGTATATTATACACAAAAGTACTTTAAGTGTTTAAATGATGAGATCTCAGTCCTAGATAAGTACCACACTTACGTATGCATTGAGTGCGTCGTTCGCCTCTCGCTCTGATACGCCATTAGTCATGGAAGTTACAAGTGCCATAGATCTCTCCAGCCTCTGAAACAAAGCATAGATAGGGAGGGGTGAGTATGGAGGGTAACGTGTGGAGGGGAGAGTGCTGTGACAGCTGACACTGAGACGTCTGAACATGGTGTGTACGTGTAATAAATACAAGCCTGAGATATTGCAGATCAGAGGAGATCTTAAAAGGTTGAACTTGAAGTCTTTTTTCAACCTTAATTGCTATGTAACTATATTGGGGGGGTCTGGATACATCGGAGGTGCACCCGCAGCTTGGAATCCTCAAGGCACCCCATATCTGAGATAAAGGGGTACAGACTGAATTGTATTTGTTACATCTGTAGCAAGACGTCTTGGGTCCTAGGTAAGTCTCTAGGTCTAACGAAGGCTTCTACAGACAGTTCTCGGGGTACCAGGCCTTGGTGGTGTATTTGGGGGCTCCTGGTGCCATTACACTGTATGTTCCTGTTAAATCGATGACGGACATTGATATAAAACAGGAAAGGAAGACAATAGGACAAACCTACGTAGGTGTTAGTTCCAAGACTGAGCGCCTCGGACTCTGTTTTGGTTTAGTTTTTCTCAACCCAAGGGTGAGGAATTAGCTCCAGACGTGGACTGCTTGCTCACTGAGACTTAAGAAGTAAAGCAAAGCTACACCTCACCGACCGGGAACTACCCAGGCTGAAATGTATGTCCTGGGTTTGCCATTTCTCCTGTTCAGGGTAGAGTTGCCTGGTATTTTGGGGCTGGATCACGCTTTTTTGACTGATATACTATGGGATATTTCTCCCTGTGATGGGACTAAGCCTATAAAACAAGCCTACTAAGGTTTTGTTCAGTCTCAGATGTTGAGAGCCTCTGCAGAATGCGGTCATCGCCGTCTCTTTGTGTCCACCTGACTTTCTACCTTATTATCTTTGACCCCTTAGCACTCAATCCCTCCCCACCACGTACTAAGGATGGTGGGAATCCCACCAGAGCTCCGAATAGTATCTGTGTAAATACTCAGTCACTTGCCCGTCGGTCTCAGACTGTCCTGGCTGCGCTCCTCCATCCGGTCGCTCCTCTCTAAAATCAATCTTTGGCTCTGGACACCGGATTGCTCAATATCCTTAAACCCTCAAGTTCCCAGTGACTCTGCATCTCCAAATAATCCCCCACATGAACACTACACTTTTTTTATGTCTCATAAAAACAAGACGTCTACTGCACTCCATTTAAAGCGACACAATCACCTTGTGAGCATCCAGTCCTAATAGGATACGCACACAACCCTCTGACTACGGGATACGCTCGCGAGGGCTGCGCAAATCTCAGAAGACACGGCTCCCAAAATATTATTGCTTGCCCCTAAACTTTATATAGTTACTACATATATAAAACGGCTCCTAGAAATGTTTAACTGGCTCCTGGCATTTCTGGTTGGCTCCCATATTTCCTCTACATTTGTCAAACCTTGTGCTACCCGCCTTTCATTTTATTATATTTTACCACAGTTAGGAAATTCCAGGATCCCAGGCTCAAGCATAAAGAATTCCTGACAATTTATATATCACATATTGTAATTGTCAAACTGCAAAGCGAGGCGAGCCATTGAGGCATTGAAGCCTTCCAAGCTCGCAGGACGTAGGCAATGAGCTCCAAAGGCGCCCATTGCCATGCGAGCCTCGCGAAGCGTGGCGAGCAGTTGAGGCATTGAAGCACGCAGGACTTAGGCTGAAATGAGCGGCAAAGGCGCTCCTGCGAGCCTCGTGGGACTTAGGCTACAAGCAGTTAAGAAACGCGGAATCTCGGGGGCACAAAAATTCGATCTTGCAAAAATACGAATGTAATGGACGGATCGCGAAAACTGAAAAATACGAAAAATATTACAATTAAAACACACTCAAAGCCTGGGAGTGAGATGCAAGCGATTTTGAGCCATATTTGCCGGGTTTTGTCACTCAAAAATCAGCTGAGCGAAAAAAATAAAATAAATAAATTACGGATAAAATTTGAAACTGGGTGAAAACGAGGCTCAGCAAAGCCAGCCACACGGGACTTAGAAAATACACATCGGCAAAGACAGTAACACTTACACCAACAACGCCAGGCACGCGGGACTAAGAAAATACACAACGGCAAAGACAGTAACACTTACACCAACAACGCCAGGGACGCGGGACTAAGAAAATACACAACGGCAAAGACAGTAACACTTACACCAACAACGCCAGGGACGCGGGACTAAGAAAATACACAACGGCAAAGACAGTAACACTTACACCAACAACGCCAGGGACGCGGGACTAAGAAAATACACAACGGCAAAGACAGTAACACACACCAACAACGCCAGGGATGCGGGACTAAGAAAATACACAACGGCAAAGACAGTAACACTTACACCAACAACGCCAGGGCCGCGGGACTAAGAAAATACACAACGCCAAAGACAGTAACACTTACACCAACAACGCCAGGGACGCGGGACTTAGAAAATACACATCGGCAAAGACAGTAACACTTACACCAACAACGCCAGGGACGCGGGACTAAGAAAATACACAACGGCAAAGACAGTAACACTTACACCAACAACGCCAGGGCCGCGGGACTAAGAAAATACACAACGCCAAAGACAGTAACACTTACACCAACGACGTCAGGGCCGCGGGACTAAGAAAATACACAACGCCAAAGACAGTAACACTTACACCAACAACGCCAGGGACGCGGGACTAAGAAAATACACAACGCCAAAGACAGTAACACTTACACCAACAACGCCAGAGACGCGCGACTTAGAAAATACACATCGGCAAAGACAGTAACACTTACACCAACAACGCCAGGGACGCGGGACTAAGAAAATACACAACGCCAAAGACAGTAACACTTACACCAACAATGCCAGGGACGCGGGACTAAGAAAATACACAACGGCAAAGACAGTAACACTTACACCAACAACGCCAGGGCCGCGGGACTAAGAAAATACACAACGCCAAAGACAGTAACACTTACACCAACGACGTCAGGGCCGCGGGACTAAGAAAATACACAACGCCAAAGACAGTAACACTTACACCAACAACGCCAGGGCCGCGGGACTAAGAAAATACACAACGCCAAAGACAGTAACACTTACACCAACAACGCCAGGGCCGCGGGACTAAGAAAATACACAACGCCAAAGACAGTAACACTTACACCAACAACGCCAGGGACGCGGGACTAAGAAAATACACAACGGCAAAGACAGTAACACACACCAACAACGCCAGGGACGCGGGACTAAGAAAATACACAACGGCAAAGACAGTAACACTTACACCAACAACGCCAGGGACGCGGGACTAAGAAAATACACAACGCCAAAGACAGTAACACTTACACCAACAACGCCAGGGACGCGGGACTTAGAAAATACACATCGGCAAAGACAGTAACACTTACACCAACAACGCCAGGGACGCGGGACTAAGAAAATACACAACGCCAAAGACAGTAACACTTACACCAACAACGCCAGGGCCGCGGGACTAAGAAAATACACAACGCCAAAGACAGTAACACTTACACCAACAACGCCAGGGACGCGGGACTAAGAAAATACACAACGCCAAAGACAGTAACACTTACACCAACAACGCCAGGGACGCGGGACTAAGAAAATACACAACGCCAAAGACAGTAACACTTACACCAACAACGCCAGGGACGCGGGACTAAGAAAATACACAACGCCAAAGACAGTAACACTTACACCAACAACGCCAGGGACGCGGGACTAAGAAAATACACAACGCCAAAGACAGTAACACTTACACCAACAACGCCAGGGCCGCGGGACTAAGAAAATACACAACGCCAAAGACAGTAACACTTACACCAACAACGCCAGGGCCGCGGGACTAAGAAAATACACAACGCCAAAGACAGTAACACTTACACCAACAACGCCAGGGCCGCGGGACTAAGAAAATACACAACGCCAAAGACAGTAACACTTACACAAACAACGCCAGGGCCGCGGGACTAAGAAAATACACAACGCCAAAGACAGTAACACTTACACCAACAACGCCAGGGCCGCGGGACTAAGAAAATACACAACGCCAAAGACAGTAACACTTACACCGACAACGCCAGGGATGCGGGACTAAGAAAATACACAACGCCAAAGACAGTAACACTTACACAAACAACGCCAGGGCCGCGGGACTAAGAAAATACACAACGCCAAAGACAGTAACACTTACACCGACAACGCCAGGGATGCGGGACTAAGAAAATACACAACGCCAAAGACAGTAACACTTACACCAACTACGCCAGGCCCGCAGGACTTAGACAATACATAACGCCAAAGACAGTAACACTTACACCAACGACGCCAGGGACGCGGGACTTAGACAATACATAACGCCAAAGACAGTAACACTTACACCAACAACGCCAGGCACGCGGGACTAAGAAAATAAAAAATAAATAAAACATAAAAACACACACAGCACAGGGGGAGAGCCAGAAATCTGGGGGGTGAGCCTTATTTCACGTGTTTCGTCACTTGAAAATCGGCTAACAGAAAAAAAATGTCAGACGAAAAATGTAAAGATTCCTGAAATTGGATGAAAACGAGGCTGAGCGACGCCAGGCACGCCAGACTTAGAAAATACACAACGCTGAAGACAGCAACACTTACACCAACAACGCCAGGGACGCGGGACTTAGAAAATAAAACCAACGGCAGTCAGCGCGCGCCACGCAAACATTCAGCACACACACGGAGGAGAAACACACAGGGAAGGGACAGGGGGGAAGATGGTGGAAAGAGACACATGGCGTTCCCAAGTACAGTAGGTGGGAGGAAAGGTTCGCAATGAGCGCCAAAGGAACATAAGCTTGAGGGAGCTCAGATGTGCTTGGCATTCTGCGCTTCACAGGGTTATGGAGGGTTGGACACAACTGAACGATTAAATGACAACAAAAGCAGACCATGATAGAATGTCTACCAAAAAAGTAGACAGCAAGCACAAAAGTGTAGATAACGTCTTGAAGGTGGGCTCTTGTTACCCTCTACTGTACCAATTGCTAGCGCTCGCTTACTTTATAACGTAGGCAGAGTTGCACTTTATTAATGGTTTATATATAGGGAATCATTAGAAAAACCTACAGTATGTGGGTGGGGGCTGCGTTATACCCTCTCTGGCACTGAAGGGGTAACACCAAACTAGGTTAATGCTTCAAAGGAACCTTATTGCTGCTTTATCTCAAACCTCCAGGAGCCAGGAGAACATCTTCCTGTAATCATTGAGATTCAAAATAAAAAGGGCTTCGCAGCGCTGGGCGAGGAAGCTGCAAAAACACCAAAATTACACATTCCCTTTGAGCACCATCCAAGTCTGAAGTATAAGGGGTCCTCGGGGGCGCTGTGCGGGCGTACAAAGAGATTCGCTGATTCCACGTAATCAGCCATTCAGCAGCTGAACATGAGATCCGTTCTCCTTCTACTGGGAGGGAATTAACCCTTCAGCTGTCAAAGAACACAGGTAGAAGGTGCATCAGAAAGAATTTGTTCGGTTACAGAGTTGGGTGTTGGCAACCAATTCCAATAATAACTTATGGAGGGGTAATAATGGAGTGCCAAAGAAGTACTGGGGTACAGAGGGGCTATACTTCTGATCCATAGGGTCATTTAGCTTATGGTGGGCACAGGAGGGATAGCCGCCTCCACCCTACGGAGTATAGGTAATAAATAAGACATTTGTGTTCAGATCTGAATGTCTAAAAATAAGGTAAAAACTTGTTTCCAGATCAGAATTCCCAGAAATACAGTTATATAGTACATTATAGACTGTACAATATTTACTGCACTCTGTACGGGGGAAGCTTCTACCACGCTTTTGCCCGCCATAAGGTAAATAACCTTACCACAAAATATAACGGATGAGCTGAACCAGCCCCACACTGATGAGATCCATTAAGATCGAAATGGTTCAATCAGGTACCAGCCCCACGGTGATGAGATCCATTAAGATCGAAATGGTTCAATCAGGTACCAGCCCCACACTGATGGGATCCATTAAGATCGAAATGGTTCAATCAGGTAACAGCCCCATACTGATGAGATCCATTAAGATCGAAATGGTTCAATCAGGTACCAGCCCCATACTGATGGGATCCATTAAGATCGAAATGGTTCAATCAGGTACCAGCCCCACGGTGATGAGATCCATTAAGATCGAAATGGTTCAATCAGGTAACAGCCCCATACTGATGAGATCCATTAAGATCGAAATGGTTCAATCAGGTACCAGCCCCATACTGATGGGATCCATTAAGATCGAAATGGTTCAATCAGGTACCAGCCCCACGGTGATGAGATCCATTAAGATCGAAATGGTTCAATCAGGTAACAGCCCCATACTGATGAGATCCATTAAGATCGAAATGGTTCAATCAGGTACCAGCCCCATACTGATGGGATCCATTAAGCATAAACATCCTATGCTACTCTTTAAAGCTGTGTAGTTAATCATGGAGCCATATATAAAGTGGTATTTGGATTACAGGGTGAAAATACATTGGGGACACATTTGTATGTCCCAGCCCAGTTTCCCAGAGTGCAGTGCAATAACTGTATTTCTGGGAATTCTGAGCAGAAAATAAAATCTTTAACTTATTTTTAGACATTTAGACATGTAAACACAAACAGACTATTTATTTACAGGTATATATGGAAAAATGGAGGGTGCCAAAGAAGAGCCGGGAGCCATTAGCGTAGATACAACGCGCTGCACTGGAATGAATTGTCCGTATACTGTAATTATTCTGCAGACCATACGCTCTATGGATTTTTTCCTGGGCTTGTTGAGCGGGTCCCTCGGCTCTCGCTGAGAACAGAACAATAGTTGAAATTAATCGCGGAATAGACAATACATACGGCTTTCATTAAAGACTCTGAGCGCGCGCCAAGCTTGGGGGCTGGTTTCTTTTTATATAACTGGTAATTCAAGGGGACATAGAACTGCCACAGCAACCAGCTGGGTATCTCGCACCTTGGGAAACAAGGAGTTAATTGTGAGCTCAGACAATGAAGGGGAGCGTAATGCCGGGTAATGCCAGGTCATACAAGAATGAGGGCACTAGGACCAAGAGACACACAGGCAATCCTAAAAAGGTCTTTAATGTTTTATGTATGAAAATGCTCTGAGGTCTCCAAACCTCACAGGTCTCTTCTTCACCTGTACAGAGCTCTCCAAACCTCACAGGTCTCTTCTTCACCTGTACAGAGCTCTCCAAACCTCACAGGTCTCTTCTTCACCTGTACAGAGCTCTCCAAACCTCACAGGTCTCTTCTTCTCCTGTACAGAGCTCTCCAAACCTCACAGGTCTTTTCTTCACCTGTACAGAGCTCTCCAAACCTCACAGGTCTCTTCCTCACCTGTACAGAGCTCTCCAAACCTCACAGGTCTCTTCTTCATCTGTACAGAGCTCTCCAAACCTCACAGGTCTCTTCTTCACCCGTACAGAGCTCTCCAAACCTCACAGGTCTCTTCCTCACCCGTGCAGAGCTCTCCAAACCTCACAGGTCTCTTCTTCACCTGGACAGAGCTCTCCAAACCTCACAGGTCTCTTCTTCACCTGGACAGAGCTCTCCAAACCTCACAGGTCTCTTCTTCACCTGTATAGAGCTCTCCAGACCTCACAGGTCTCTTCCTCACATGTACAGAGCTCTCCAAACCTCACAGGTCTCTCATTCACCTGTACAGAGCTCTCCAAACCTCACAGGTCTCTCATTCACCTGTACAGAGCTCTCCAAACCCCACAGGTCTCTCATTCACCTGTACAGAGCTCTCCAAACCTCACAGGTCTCTTCTTCACCTGTACAGAGCTCTCCAAACCTCACAGGTCTCTTCTTCACCTGTACAGAGCTCTCCAAACCTCACAGGTCTCTTCTTCACCTGTACAGAGCTCTCCAAACCTTACAGGTCTCTTCTTCACCTGTACAGAGCTCTCCAAACCTCACAGGTCTCTTCTTCACCTGTACAGAGCTCTCCAAACCTCACAGGTCTCTTCTTCACCTGTACAGAGCTCTCCAAACCTCACAGGTCTCTTCTTCACCTGTACACAGCTCTCCAAACCTCACAGGTCTCTTCTTCACCTGTACAGAGCTCTCCAGACCTCACAGGTCTCTTCTTCACCTGTACAGAGCTCTCCAAACCTCACAGGTCTCTTCTTCACCTGTACAGAGCTCTCCAAACCTCACAGGTCTCTTCCTCATATGTACAGCGCTCTCCAAACCTCACAGGTCTCTTCTTCACCTGTACAGAGCTCTCCAAACCTCACAGGTCTCTTCTTCACCTGTACAGAGCTCTCCAGACCTCACAGGTCTCTTCTTCACCTGTACAGAGCTCTCCAGACCTCACAGGTCTCTTCTTCACCTGTACAGAGCTCTCCAGACCTCACAGGTCTCTTCTTCACCTGTACAGAGCTCTCCAGACCTCACAGGTCTCTTCTTCACCTGTACAGAGCTCTCCAGACCTCACAGGTCTCTTCTTCACCTTTCCAGACCTTACATGTCTCTTTTACCTATATGTAGCTCTCGAAACCACACAGTATCGCTTATACTGCTATACAGACCTCACTAGTCTCCTCCTCACAGATACAGAGCTATACAAACCTCTCAGATCCGCTCAGGGCCCCCCTAACCCTAAAAAAAAAAAAACTCTCCACAATAAACAAGGAGAGTTAATAAAAGTCCCAAAAAGATTACACACAGGACACAAACTCTGCCCCAGGAGACCTCCAGAACTGACTAATCACCTTGTTAATGAGAATATTTTACTCTCGTCATTAGCAGAGGAAGCGAGGAGACTTTGCACCTCGAGCCCAACGCGTGTCCCTCTGGATTAAGGGGAGGCGGGAGAGGGGTCACTAGATCACAAGAAGAAAGAGCCTGCAACCAGTCTGGCCCATTTCTAGTCACGTCTTAATGGAATGAAACAGCTGCCACGAAAAATACCCATTACAGAAAGCGCCTGAAACGAGCTCCCCACACAATGTACCTTCTGAGCAATTTGCTGTCGCTCCGGCACTAAACGGAATAAAAATAAATAAAGAAAAACATGCGGAGCCAAGGCCAGAAAATTACAGAGCCGCTGGAACTCAGAGCCAGACAGAGGCGACAATAACACACAGTACATGCGGTACAGAGGGTGCAAAACTACACACCTGGAGTGATCCCTGCATGGCTGCAAGATATTGGGTTTAATTGGGTTTACACGAAAAATACTTATTTATATTACAAGAACATTACAAAAAATTAAGAAATATAAGTGCCATGTGATTTTGTTACAGTGAATATTATATCCTTTTGTTTTAAAAAAAAAATCACCATAACACCATATGAGGCTGGCCAGAACAATACAGGGAATGGCAAATGTATAGAAATGTAGGGGCCAGTGCCCCCAAAAGGGATCAATCTGTAAGGATCCAAATCCATCTACATCTCTATGCTCTATCTCAGTTAGACAAGTAACCCCAGCCTGGACCACAATACCCAAAGCATCTTGGACCATCAGTATCCAGATCCTGACTCATAACTGACCAAAGCACCCATCAGAACTTTTTACTCCCTTCACCACGTGTTACACCAAGGTGTCCATCATTAAGGATCCAAATCCCATCTGCATCCCTATCCTGTATCCCAGTTACACAAGTAACCCCATTCTGGATTACAATAACCTCATGGAACATCAGTACCCCCAAAAACATCAGTACCCCCATTCTGACTCGCAATGCCTAAAACATCCCTCATGTAACATTAGTACCCCAAAAAACATCAGTACCCCCATTCTGACACACAATGGCCAAAACATCCCTCATGTAACATCAGTACCCCAAAAACATCAGTACCCCCATTCTGACTCACAATGGCCAAAACATCCCTCATGTAACATCAGTACCCCAAACACATCAGTACCCCGACCCTGACTCACAATGGCCAAACCATCCCTCATGTAACATCAGTACCCCGATCCAGACTCACAATGCCCAAAACATCCCTCATCTAACATCAGTACCCCCAAAAACATCAGTACCCCCATTCTGACTGACAATGGCCAAAACATCCCTCATGTAACATCAGTACCCCCAAAAACATCAGTACCCTTATTCTGACTCACAATGGTCAAAACATCCCTCATGTAACATCAGTACTCCCAAAAACATCAGTACCCCGGCCCTGACTCACAATGGCCAAACCATCCCTCATGTAACATCAGTACCCCCAAAAACATCAGTACCCTGACTCACAATGGCCAAAACATCCCTCATGTAACATCAGTACCCCGACCCTGACTCACAATGGCCAAAACCTCCCTCATGTAACATCAGTACCCCGACCCTGACTCACAATGGCCAAAACCTCCCTCATGTAACATCAGTACCCCGACCCTGACTCACAATGGCCAAACCATCCCTCATGTAACATCAGTACCCCGACCCTGACTCACAATGGCCAAAACCTCCCTCATGTAACATCAGTACCCCGACCCTGACTCACAATGGCCAAAACCTCCCTCATGTAACATCAGTACCCCGACCCTGACTCACAATGGCCAAACCATCCCTCGTGTAACATCAGTACCCCGACCCTGACTCACAATGGCCAAACCATCCCTCATGTAACATCAGTACCCCGACCCTGACTCACAATGGCCAAACCATCCCTCACGTAACATCAGTACCCCGACCCTGACTCACAATGGCCAAACCATCCCTCATGTAACATCAGTACCCCGATCCGGACTCACAATGGCCAAACCATCCCTCATGTAACATCAGTACCCCGACCCTGACTCACAATGGCCAAACCATTTCTCATGTAACATCAGTACCCCGATCCTGACTCACAATGGCCAAAACATCCCTCATGTAACATCAGTACCCCCCAAAACATCAGTACCCCGACCCTGACTCACAATGGCCAAACCATCCCTCATGTAACATCAGTACCCCCAAAAACATCAGTACCCCGACCCTGACTCACAATGGCCAAAACCTCCCTCATGTAACATCAGTACCCCGACCCTGACTCACAATGGCCAAAACCTCCCTCATGTAACATCAGTACCCCGACCCTGACTCACAATGGCCAAACCATCCCTCATGTAACATCAGTACCCCGACCCTGACTCACAATGACCAAAACATCCCTCATGTAACATCAGTACCCCGATCCGGACTCACAATGGCCAAACCATCCCTCATGTAACATCAGTACCCCGACCCTGACTCACAATGGCCAAACCATTTCTCATGTAACATCAGTACCCCGATCCTGACTCACAATGGCCAAAACATCCCTCATGTAACATCAGTACCCCCCAAAACATCAGTACCCCGACCCTGACTCACAATGGCCAAACCATCCCTCATGTAACATCAGTACCCCCAAAAACATCAGTACCCCGACCCTGACTCACAATGGCCAAAACATCCCTCATGTAACATCAGTACCCCGACCCTGACTCACAATGGCCAAAACCTCCCTCATGTAACATCAGTACCCCGACCCTGACTCACAATGGCCAAAACATCCCTCATGTAACATCAGTACCCCGACCCTGACTCACAATGGCCAAACCATCCCTCATGTAACATCAGTACCCCGACCCTGACTCACAATGGCCAAACCATCCCTCATGTAACATCAGTACCCCGACCCTGACTCACAATGGCCAAAACATCCCTCATGTAACATCAGTACCCCGACCCTGACTCACAATGGCCAAAACATCCCTCATGTAACATCAGTACCCCGACCCTGACTCACAATGGCCAAAACATCCCTCATGTAACATCAGTACCCCGACCCTGACTCACAATGGCCAAAACCTCCCTCATGTAACATCAGTACCCCGACCCTGACTCACAATGGCCAAAACATCCCTCATGTAACATCAGTACCCCGACCCTGACTCACAATGGCCAAACCATCCCTCATGTAACATCAGTACCCCGACCCTGACTCACAATGGCCAAACCATCCCTCATGTAACATCAGTACCCCGACCCTGACTCACAATGGCCAAAACATCCCTCATGTAACATCAGTACCCCGACCCTGACTCACAATGGCCAAAACATCCCTCATGTAACATCAGTACCCCGACCCTGACTCACAATGGCCAAACCATCCCTCACGTAACATCAGTACCCCGATCCGGACTCACAATGGCCAAACCATCCCTCACGTAACATCAGTACCCCGACCCTGACTCACAATGGCCAAACCATCCCTCACGTAACATCAGTACCCCGACCCTGACTCACAATGGCCAAACCATCCCTCACGTAACATCAGTACCCCGACCCTGACTCACAATGGCCAAACCATCCCTCACGTAACATCAGTACCCCGATCCGGACTCACAATGGCCAAACCATCCCTCATGTAACATCAGTACCCCGACCCTGACTCACAATGGCCAAAACATCCCTCATGTAACATCAGTACCCCGACCCTGACTCACAATGGCCAAACCATTTCTCATGTAACATCAGTACCCCGATCCTGACTCACAATGGCCAAAACATCCATCACAGATTCCATCTCCATCAGCACCTCTCCCCATGGATTACACCAAGGGGTCCATATTTAATGATCCAAATCACAACTTCATCCCTATTCTGGATCCCAGTTATACAAGAACCCTATCCTGATAGCAATGCCCAGAGCTTCCCCCATGGAGCCTCTACTCATTCCATTACCATATTAAACTAACAAGCTGTACACACCACGGGTAGAGAAAATCTTATATTTTCCCATTCAAGCTACCAAGACAAGTCATTTTTCCTTTTTAAAGGTACAAGATGATGGGTTCAGTTAACAGGTGCCAACAACTGAGTAGGGGTCCTTTGCTACCGAGAGAGCCAGGAGTAAAGTGGGACCCCATTTTGACTCAACAACGCTCAAAACAATCCACATGGAAAATAAGTACCGCATCATGACACCCATCACAGATTCCATCTCTATCAGCACCGCTCAACATCCCTATCCTGGATCCATGTTATACAAGAACCCTATCCTGGATAAGAATGCCCAAAGCATCCCTCATGGATCATTGGTACCCCTTCCCAAGAATCCTAATAATTCCATCCCCACCTTAAACTAACAAGCTGCACACAAAATGGCAGAGAAACTTTTTAGAGAAAATCCTAATTTTAGCATGGAAGCTACCAAGACATCTTCAAGGCACAAGGTGATGGGTACAATTAACAGAGTTTCAAAGCACCGGGGCCAACAACTGGGTAGGGGTCCTCTGATACTGGCAGTAGCCAGGAGTAAAGGGGGACTCTTATTTTATTACATGTGAACGGTATGTAATTAATTTTATAGTAATGTAATCTGACCACACAAGAGGGCAAGCATGGCTTACAGGGCTACTTGGACGCTGTGAGCAGGTGGCCCAGGAGTCTAGAACAGATAATAAATATTAGCCCACCCCACCCATTCACACTCCAAGAAAGCAGGAAGACACAAACATGGAATCCTTCAGTTACAACGTCTGTATCTTACAGATAAGATGCGTTTCAAACTTCACAAATATATGAAGTTTTTCTTTTCCCAATCTACAGTGGTCTGTTAATACATCCAATCGATCTCAGCACCTATCTTGGAAATTAGAGCAAACTTCAAATCCCTGGATCCAATTATCTTATCATCACCTTCCTAAGGGCCAAAGGGGAGAGAAATCACTGTCAGTTCCTGTGCCACCTCATGAGCAATATATATATATATATATATCCCCTCACTCCCATGAGCTTTCGATAGTTATAATATATACAGTGGATATAAAAAGTCTACACACCCCTGTTAAAATGTCAGGTTTCTGTGTTGTAAAAAATAAGACAAAGATAAATCATTTCAGAACTTTTTCCACCTTTAATGTGACCTATAAACTGTACAACTCAATTGAAAAACAAACTGAAATCTTTTAGGTAGAAGGAAGAAAAAATATAAAAATAAAATAATATGGTTGCATAAGTCTGCACACCCTTACACTAATACTTTGTTGAAGCCCCTTGTGATTTTATTACAGCACTCAGTCTTTTTGGGTATGAGTCTATCAGCATGGCACATTTTGACTTTGCCAGATTTGCCCACTCTTCTTTGCTCTGTCAGATTGCGAGGGCATCTCCTGGGCACAGCCCTCTTCAGATCACCCCACACATTTTCAATCGGATTCAGGTCTGGGCTCTGGCTGGGCCATTCCAAAACTTTAATCTTCTTCTGGTGAAGCCATTCCTTTGTTGATTTGGATGTATGCTTTGGGTCGTTGTCATGCTGAAAGATGAAGTTCCTCTTCATGTTCAGCTTTCTAGCAGAAGCCTGAAGGTTTTGTGCCAATATTGACTGGTATTTGGAACTGTTCATAATTCCCTCTATCTTAAATAAGGCCCCAGTACCAGCTGAAGAAAAACAGCCCTAAGCATGATGCTGCCACCACCATGCGTCACTGTGGGTATGGTGTTCTTTTGGTGATGTGCAGTGTTGTTTTTGCGCCAAACATATCTTTTAAAATTATGGCCAAAAAGTTCAACCTTGGTTTCATCAGACCATAACACCTTTTCCCACATGCTTTTAGGAGACTTCAGATGTGTTTTTGCAAAATGTAGCCTGGCTTGGATGTTTTTCTTCGTAAGAAAAGGCTTTCGTCTTGCCACTCTACCCCATAGCCCAGACATATGAAGAATATGGAAGATTGTTGTCACATGTACCACACAGCCAGTACTTGCCAGATATTCCTGCAGCTCCTTTAATGTTGCCGTAGGCCTCTTGGTAGCCTCTCAGACCAGTTTTCTTCTCGTCTTTTCATCAGTTTTGGAGGGAGCTCCAGTTCTTGGTAATGTCACTGTTGTGCCATATTTTCTCCACTTGATGATGACTGTCTTCACTGTGTTCCATGGTATATCTAATGCCTTGGAAATTATTTTGTACCCTTCTCCTGACTGATACCTTTTAACAATGAGATCCCTCTGATGCTTTGGAAGCTCTCTGTGGACCATGGCTTTTGCTGTGGGATGCGACTAAGAAAATTTCAGGAAAGACCAACTAGAGCTGCTGAACTTTATTTGGGGTTAATCAGAGGCACTTTAAATGATGGCAGGTGTATGCTGACTCCTATTTAACACGATTTGGAATGTGATTTCTTAATTCTGAACACAGCTACATCCCCAGTTATAAGAGGGTGTGCAGACTTATGCATCCACATTATTTTTCTTTTTTTCTTCCCTCCACCTAAAAGATTTCAGTTTGTTTTTCAATTGAGTTATACAGTTTATAGGTCACATTAAAGGTGGAAAAAGTTCTGAAATTACTTCTCTTAGTCTTATTTTTTTACAGCACAGAAACCTGACATTTTAACAGGGGTGTGTAGACTTTTTATATCCACTGTATATATATATATATATATATATATATATATATATATATATATATATATATATATATATATATATATATATATATATATCACATATATAGTTGTGAGCATGCGAGTTGTTGCTAACGCTTGCGGGCTCGCATAGCGAGGGCCGCGGGCGAGGGCCTCAGTTGCTGGCATTGAGCGCTGAAGGCGCTCCTTGCCAGCAACTGCGACCCTCAAAAACTTTACCTCGCAACGCAAAAAACATCCGACACACGTTACCACACATTATGACCTCGCAAAAATCGTACGCAACTCGCGAACATTACAAAATTCAAAACACAGTAAATACACACAGCACATACATAAAAAGCTTACCAACAGCAAGAGGAAGCCTCCAGGACCTCAAACAAACAACTTACACCTTCATTTCACTCAAAATAAAAAGGAGTTAGACACTAAAAAATTACCTAAGAGAGAGAAAAAATGGCCGCCGAACAAAACGAAAACGAGGCTACAGTACTCTAAACACGCAAAACGCCACAAGAAACTCGCAAAACACCACAAACGACCTACGAATATTCCGCTAAGACGCATACCACACATTACCCGCCATTTTACGCCAATGCGGAAGTACACGACAACGGTTTGGTCTCGCGTACGCACAGTGTTACACTGCACACATTCAGCACACTTACACAGCAGCTCCACACCACTAATGCTGCAGCAACATCAAAACAGATTGCCAGCTCTTTAACACAATGCTTCAAAATAGGTAAAGTATATTCATTTATTAATGTATTATATATTTCATTATTATACACCAAACAGCATTAGCTACCTTTCAATTTCATTGCCGTCATTTTTTGACGGGCAATTCGCTAGTATATATATATATGTATATTAATTTATTTTTTATGGAAGGATATGCACTTGGGGGACTTGTTAACAGGTGCAAAAAAAAGATCTTTATTCAGCCATGGCTTTGGGGTTTTAGAGACGTGGCCAAATAAATCTATATTTCCATCTAGTGAGACGTCCCACCAGAGCTTTATCACATATACCTTTGCGGCAGCATCAGGGGCAGGTTCGCTCGGGCGCATCTTGCTGCACAGATTTGTCTCTATAAATATGGATGTAAATATAACCCAGAAGCATACATTACTGCTGGAAACCAATATGCCCAATCTATTCACCTAAATCCCACAAGCCAGGGCTCTGAATGTTGCTGGCTCCTATCGTTTTCATTATTATACATATATTTCTATATTTTCTTGGCCCCCAATGTTACCTGGAAGTTAGATCCCTCTCCCAACCTTACCACTCTGAGCCACACATTAGCAATCTGAGCTGCACACTCAGTTCTCAATATTGCAGAAATCATTTACTGTAGAGAAAAACTGATAGTACAATGAATAGCCATTTTTTTTTTATTGCGCTTTAGAATTAAATCAGCTTCCTGTTGGGGTGAGAGAGCCCCTTTAAGACCAGACACAATAAGATTGTTTGCTCCTCGTCCTTGCATGGAAACAGGGACAGTAAATATTATAGCTGGAGACCTGGACTGTGACTTATTGTGTATCACCATTTAATTGAATATGATCAGATAAGAAAACACTATTAACATACTCTCCATGAAGTGGGGATAGACGGGTGGTGGGGAGCGAGTTGCAGTAGTCAAGATGAGAACTGATGAGAGAATGGATCCGAATCTTAGTTGTGTCTGGTGTAACAAAGTGACGGATTTAAGAGATTTTTTTTTAGATGGAAAAGACAATCATTTAAAGGTTGCTTTTATTTATTTTTTATATCACTAAAAGTATTTGATGATTAGCAATACCAGTTATAATAATAAATAATAATATTAAAAATGATATATTGGCTACAGTGTCCCTTTAAACGGCTGATAAGTCCAAGTCATCCAGGGTGAGAGACCCTGTAATTAGCAGCGCTGGGGGTACGTCAGGCTGAATCAGACCCTCGTTAGCAGGTAATTGGGCACGGTCACCACAAACATTAAGGAGCATTAACAAACGATTATACATTGTACTGGGAGGGTATATATATATATATATATATATATACATATATATATATATATACATATATATATATATATACATACACGCACACACAACCTTTACATGTTTAGCTGCGTATATAATTATTTCTTACTGCATGACCCATTTTCTTAGGATATTTCCAATACTTCTAGTGAAAGCACTGGCACTGCCACATTCCCATTGTGCAGGTAAATATATTTTCTACATGCAGTCTCCTCCTACCTCAAGAAGTTAATCAGAGGAAACCGAAATGGTGGATTACATTGCAGTATAATTGCATAAAAAGTAGGGGCTCTATTATTTATTTCTGTTCCAAAAATATTCTGACTAGTTTTAAAGGCACATGGCGGTCTATATATGTTACTAGGTATCTATTTTGTTTTTTTAATGTACTTTATTTTATTAAGAAGTGCTTATAAGCTCTGTATTTGTGCCTCAAA
This sequence comes from Discoglossus pictus, assembly GCA_027410445.1. Classification (NCBI taxonomy): domain Eukaryota; kingdom Metazoa; phylum Chordata; class Amphibia; order Anura; family Alytidae; genus Discoglossus; species Discoglossus pictus. Next base: position 289,943,086 of record CM050168.1, read on the forward strand.
TTACACACATAGTGCCTGTATGAGCCTGACCAGACTCAATAGTAATGTATGTGCTGTGTAGTGTCATAGCCTATCAGGGACCACGTCTCAGCAGCATGTTACAGAGAGATGGTCACTGATTGGCTAGTATCAGACACAGCAGAGTCTGTGGGACAGGATTCCTTAGAGAAGACTCTAATGCTGGTAAAGACTGACGGCACAAGAAGTAGGGAGCACGGGTGGGAGATGGAGCAATGAACATGTGCTTGAGGGAGCTCAGAGGGGCAGTGGCTGACAGATGTGCTGCGGTCCATAGAGTCACAGAGAGTCAGACACGACTGAACAACCACTACACATGTTATGAGGTGCAGACGGTGCTAATACTTATTTGATGTTATCTATGACCAGCGCACTCACCTCTTCCAGCTCATCCTTAGCGTCCAGACTGGTGGTGACCAACAACCTTCCTTTGGACTTCTGTTCCATGGTGGGCTTGGTGATATTATGTGGTGACCAGCGCCTGTAGGGGTCCTATGGTATGAGGGTGGGTGATGGGACCCCAGTTTATATGTAGCCAATGAGAAGTGTTTGTTTATAGGGTGATATCAGGGTCTGGGGGTGCTTTGTACATAACTCTCAGCAGGTACCAGTGTTTGTTATTGTTTGTACCACTTGAAATACCCTGAGTGGGGTTGTAATGTGGTTATGGGGTCAGTGATTCAGTACTAGAGGTGAAAGGTTATGTGAGTGGGGGGGTAATAGGAACTGATTACAGTAAATAGAATTAGGAGTTAATAAAGAATTAGGGTAACAGGTTAAGAGGGGGCAAGGTGTGCTGAGGTGAAAGGTCACAGAGTGCTGGGAGTATTGGGGAGGGTGATGGGATATTAGGGTTACAGATACTAGAGGGGGTAAAGGGATGTTATGAGTATATACAGGGGTCAGAGGGTAAAGGGCAGGAGGGGAGGGGCACCTGTGTGTGTGGAGGGGTATTATGGGGGGTAATTGGGGTATTTTGGATGGGGGGAGAGGTCACAGACTATAAAGGGTTAGTGTGTCACCAAGTGAGAGGTCACGGACTGTGAGCAGGTGAGGGGTCACAGGGCGTGCCCCGGGCTCGGGGTCAGTTGTCTCCGGCGCCTCCTCGCTGCCGGTACCGGGAGAGCTCACCAGCTGCTAACACACACAGGAAGCCATCCCGAGCCCAGCAACCGACCGGAAGCTCCCGCCCCCTACAGAATAGCCAGCCAATCACAGAGCGCAGACGGGTATGACTGGCAGCCCGTGAGCCCACCCGTTCCACTGACGTCACAAACAGCGCTGGCTGGCAGTAAGCTTTTCACCAATCAGAGCTCGGGCAGTGACGTAGAAAGGAGGCGCGAGAGCTTCCACTGGATGTTTAGGGCGCCATGTTAGGTGAGGGAAAAACCTCATGTTAGGAATGGAGGGAGATGAGAGACTAGAGATGGGATAGAGAGACTAGAGATGGGATAGAGAGACTAGAGATGGGATAGAGGGACTAGAGATGGGATAGAGAGACTAGAGATGGGATAGAGAGACTAGAGATGGGATAGAGAGACCAGAGATGGAATAGAGAGACCAGAGATGGAATAGACTAGAGTTTTTTTTAGAGAGAGTGGGGAGAATCCTGAGAGTGGCGATGGAATACAGAGGTAGGGGATAATAGAGCAATACAGAGAGGAGATAGGGGAGAATAGAGAAAGATAAGGGGGAGAATAGAGAAAGATAAGGGGGAGAATAGAGAGAGATAAGGGAGAAAATAGGGAGAGACAGGGGAGAGATAAGGGAGAAAATAGTGAAAGACAGGGGAGAAAATAGAGAGAGAAGGGGAGTGATAAGGGAGAAAATAGAGATAGGGCAGAGAAATAGGGGGAGAGAATAGAGAGAGAGACTGGGGAAAAATAGAGAGAGAGAGAGACGGGGGAGAGAATAGAGAGAGAGACTGGGGAAAAATAGAGAGAGAGAGAGACGGGGGAGAGAATAGAGAGAGAGACGGGAGAGAAATAGAGAGAGAGAGAGACGGGGGAGAGAATAGAGAGAGAGACGGGAGAGAAATAGGGGGAGAGAATAGAGAGAGAAATAGGGGGAGAGATAAGGGAGAAAATAGTGAGAGATAGGGGTGAGAGACAATGGAGAAAATAGCGAGAGACAAGGCAGTGGGATAGAGATAGGGGAGAGTGGGATAGTGATAGGGGAGAACAGGGAGAGTGGGATAGTGATAGGGGAGAACAAGGAGAGTGGGATAGTGATAGGGGAGAACAGGGAGAGTGGGATAGTGATAGGGGAGAACAGGGAGAGTGGGATAGTGATAGGGGAGAACAAGGAGAGTGGGATAGTGATAGGGGAGAACAGGGAGAGTGGGATAGTGATAGGGGAGAACAGGGAGAGTGGGATAGTGATAGGGGAGAACAAGGAGAGTGGGATAGTGATAGGGGAGAAGAGGGAGAGTGGGATAGTGATGGGGAGAGTGGGATAGTGATAGGGGAGAAGCGGGAGAGTGGGATTGAGATAGGGGAGAAGCAGGAGAGTGGGATAGTGATAGGGGAGAAGCAGGAGAGTGGGATAGTGATAGGGGAGAAGCAGGAGAGTGGGATAGTGATAGGGGAGAAGCAGGAGAGTGGGATAGTGATAGGGGAGAGTGGGATTGAGATAGGGGAGAAGCGGGATAGTGGGATTGAGATGCGGGAGAGTGGGATTGAGATATGGGAGAAGCGGGATAGTGGGATTGAGATATGGGAGAAGCGGGATAGTGGGATTGAGATGCGGGAGAGTGGGATTGAGATAGGGGAGAACAGGGAGAGTGGGATAGTGATAGGGGAGAACAGGGAGAGTGGGATAGTGATAGGGGAGAACAAGGAGAGTGGGATAGTGATAGGGGAGAACTGGGAGAGTGGGATAGTGATGGGGAGAGTGGGATAGTGATAGGGGAGAAGCGGGAGAGTGGGATTGAGATAGGGGAGAAGCAGGAGAGTGGGATAGTGATAGGGGAGAAGCAGGAGAGTGGGATAGTGATAGGGGAGAAGCAGGAGAGTGGGATAGTGATAGGGGAGAAGCAGGAGAGTGGGATAGTGATAGGGGAGAGTGGGATTGAGATAGGGGAGAAGCGGGATAGTGGGATTGAGATGCGGGAGAGTGGGATTGAGATATGGGAGAAGCGCGATAGTGGGATTGAGATATGGGAGAAGCGGGATAGTGGGATTGAGATATGGGAGAAGCGGGATAGTGGGATTGAGATGCGGGAGAGTGGGATTGAGATAGGGGAGAAGCTGGAGAGTGGTATAGTGATAGGGGAGAACAGGGAGAGTGGGATTGAGATGGGGGAGTGGGATTAAGATAGGGGAGAAGCGGGATAGTGGGATTGAGATGCAGGAGAGTGGGATTGAGATAGGGGAGAAGCGGGAGAGTGGGATTGAGATAGGGGAGAAGCGGGAGAGTGGGATTGAGATGCGGGAGAGTGGGATTGAGATAGGGGAGAAGCGGGAGAGTGGGGTTGAGATAGGGGAGAAGCAGGGAGAGTGGGGTTGAGATAGGGGAGAAGCAGGGAGAGTGGGGTTGAGATAGGGGAGAAGCAGGGAGAGTGGGGTTGAGATAGGGGAGAAGCAGGGAGAGTGGGGTTGAGATGCGGGAGAGTGGGATTGAGATAGGGGAGAAGCGGGGAGAGTGGGGTTGAGATAGGGGAGAAGCAGGGAGAGTGGGATTGAGATGCGGGAGAGTGGGATTGAGATAGGGGAGAAGCAGGGAGAGTGGGGTTGAGATAGGGGAGAAGCAGGGAGAGTGGGGTTGAGATAGGGGAGAAGCAGGGAGAGTGGGGTTGAGATAGGGGAGAAGCAGGGAGAGTGGGGTTGAGATAGGGGAGAAGCAGGGAGAGTGGGGTTGAGATAGGGGAGAAGCAGGGAGAGTGGGGTTGAGATAGGGGAGAAGCAGGGAGAGTGGGGTTGAGATAGGGGAGAAGCAGGGAGAGTGGGGTTGAGATAGGGGAGAAGCAGGGAGAGTGGGGTTGAGATAGGGGAGAAGCAGGGAGAGTGGGGTTGAGATAGGGGAGAAGCAGGGAGAGTGGGGTTGAGATAGGGGAGAAACAACAGCAGAGAACAGAGAGCGTGGGGATAATTAGAGAAGATAATACAGATAGGAGAGAATAGAGAGAGTGGGGATGGAAAGAACAGAGCGTGCGGGATGGAATAGAGATGAATGAAAGAGGGATAGGAGAGACCACAGAGTGGGAATAGAAAAGAGATAGGGGAGAATATGGAAGATAATACAGAGAGGAAAAATAGGGGAGAACAGAGAGTGTGGTTGGCGCAGAGATAGGGGAGAAATGAGAGAGGGGGATGGAATGGAGAGAGAGGAGTTGTTTCCGACTCTCTGTGACCTCATGGACCATAACACAACAGGACATCATTATGTGCATGGTCATGCTGATCACCTTGGTATTCATGGCAGAGATACTGGAGTGGGTTGCCAGTTCATTCTCCAGTGGGCCACAGCATACAACTCCTGGTATTCCTAGGAGGTCTCCCATCCAAGTACTGACCAAGCCCAACCCTGCATGGCTTAAGGGTGGTGTCTTAGATATCTTCTATTGATTACTAAAAACTAAGATACTTATACAAATTATAACCCCTTGCACACTATAAAAAACCTCTCCAATAATGTGAAGTTTTTAAGGGCACAGAAACAGAAATGAATGAACTAATATATAATTATGTCTGTACAACTATACATTATATTGTATATTTATTTATTTATCAAGTATATTTAGTACAATATATTATAGTAACGACCCCATTATAAATGATGGTATCATATGTTATGTTCAATTATACTGTGCTGTCTCTCTCTGTGTGCCCTCTTCCTCTCTCTGTGCACCTTTTCTTTGCGCCCTCTTTCTCTGTGCACCCTATCTCTCCGCCTGACTTCCTCCCTCCCTTGCTCTTTGCCTCCCTTGCTCCTCTCTCTCTGTGCGACCTCTCTCTCCCACTCTATGCCTCACTCCCTGTCTCTCTCCCTCTCTATCTCTGCCTCCCTTGCTCCTCTCTCCCTCCCTCCCTCTCTCTCTGCCTCCCTCCCCCTCTCTCTCTGCCTCCCTCACTACCTCCCTCCTCTCTCTGCCTCTCTCCCTCTCTCTGTCTCTCCCTGCCATTGGACAATACAACCACACATGCGTTACTTTGTTGAGCATGCACAGTTGTTACTGTGCAAAAACGCGACAATTGCACAATTTTGCTTTATTTAGGGATAGTAGCTTGTTGGTAAGACTGCGCACGCGTTACCCACAAGCTAGCAAATATTATAGTGGATAAAACCCAGATATCCCATAAATCAGTTCTAGCATCCAGGATGTGGAATAGATGGATTTATGGGAATAAGATGGTGTTTGAGGATGCCCTACAGATAGGGTTTAGGTCTGGAGACATGGTTGGCCAGTCCATCACCTTTACCTTCAGCTTATTTAGCCAGGCAGTGGTCATCTTGTAGGTGTGTTTGGGGTCGTTATCGTGTTGGAGTACTGCCCTGCGGCCCGGTCTCTGAGGGGAGGGGATCATGCTCTGCTTTAGTATGTCACAGTACATGTTGGCATTCAAGGTTCCCTCAATGAACTGTAGCTCCCCAGAGCCAGCAGCACTCATGTAGAGTGTCATTTCCTCAGTGTTGTCACATGAAAAGATATAATAAAATATTTACATGGGAGGGGTGTACTCACTTTTGTGAGATACTGTAAAATGTCTAAGAGTAATAAGAGCTCCCGACGCCACCTAACATTCCTTTTTCACAGAAATCACAGAGTGTATAACTACCTCCTGGCTGCATGGACTATTTGGTAGGAATCAGGAAAGTGTTTATATATGGAGTCCATTCTTCCACAAACCTCCCCCCCCATTGTTTCTTTATGTAGTGATACTTTCATCCAACCTACCCCAGATAACCTAGGGTCTTTGGGTCATCATATCTAAGACCGGAGTTGGTATTTTAAACTATTAAGAGAGTTTGGCCTTTTGGGTTGTGGATGCTCAGTCCCTGGTGTCTAGTAGGGAGGAAGCCATCACATTGCGCATCACGGCACCCACTTCCTCTCCCATTATAATTTCCTATCTTCCCTGGTTACAAGTGCTGAATGGCAGCTGGCACTGTGACGTGACCTAGTGTTCTCAGTGGCAGGGTGGCATGAATGGCCTGGTGGGCGACACAATGCCTTTGTTATCTTGGTACTGTGAGGCCATCTGCCATATAGACCGCTCTAGTCCCCTGCTGGCAATTTGGGTTTGTGGTTTGAGTTATGAGAGTAGTCTTTTCTTAAGTGAGTGCCGGGACTTGAACACGTTCCATAATAAAGGGTTATATGTCATTGCTGTTGGTGTAGTCCCTAATTAGGATTGAGCCCTAGGGGAGAACGCCAAAGATATAGAGCCCAGACCTGTAAAGAGGGCACGATATATATATATAGTTTCATAGTAATTGAGGTTGAAAAAAAGACTTAAAATGTATAAGGTAATCATATCTCCTCTTAGGGGCATTTTTTCTAGAGAAAATAAGTATAATTTGGTTAGTCTTTCTTCATAACTTAGCCCCTCCATTCCCCTAATTAGTTTTGTTGCCCTTCTCTGTACTTTTTCCAGCTCTAAAATGTCCTTTTTATGAAGTGGTGCCCAAAATTGTTCTCCATATTCCAAATGAGGACGTACTAGAGATTTGTATAGTGGTAGGATTATATCTTCCCTGGCTTCTATACCCTTCTTAATACATGCTAATATTTTATTTGCCTTTGCAGCTGCTGCTTGGCTTTGAGCACTGTTACCTAGGTGGTTGTCCACAAGCTCCCAAATCCATTTCAATATCTGATACACCTAGATTTGCTCCATTAAGATTATAAATTGCATGGCTAGTTTTCCTTCCCAGATGCATAACTTTACATTTATTCGTATTAAATCTCATCGCCATTTAATTGCCCATTTTTCTAATTTATGTAAATCCCTTTGTAGGGAAAGTACATCATTATCTGATTTAATTACCTTGCACAACTTAGTGTCATCAGCAAAAATGGAGGCACTACTTCCCAGTCCCACTTCTAAGTCATTAATAAATATGTTAAAATGGAGAGGACCTAATACTGAACCCTGAGGAACCCCACTTACCACATTAGTCCAATTGGAGTATGTTCCATTTACAACAACCCTTTGCTTCCTGTCTTTTAGTCAGCTCTCAATCCATAAGCAAATATTTAAGGCAATTCCTGTATCCCTTAGTTTGCCCAATAGTCTCCCATGTGGCACTGTATCAAAAGCCTTTGCAAAACCTAAATAGACTACATCCACTGAGTTGCCTTGATCCAGGTTCCTATTAACCTCTGCACAGAAACTAATTAGATTTGTTTGACATGACCTATCCCTCATAAATCCATGTTGACTCCTACTTATAATCCTGTTCAAATAGACATATTCTTGTATATTATCCCTTATTAACCCTTCTAAAAGCTTCCCCACTACAGATGTGAGGCTATATATATAATTTCAGTCCTTCAGTTGTGTCTGACTCTCTGTGACTGACCATATGGAGCACAGCACATCTTGTGTCAGGTTGTGCTTGTCCATATGGTTTTCTTGGCAAAGATGCTGGAGTGGGTTGCCAGTCCCTTCTCCAGTGGACTGCGATTTTTCTGACCTCTCTGCTATGAACTGCCCATCTTGGGTGCCCCTGCATGGTTTAGCTCACAGTTTTGTTGAGATCCACAAGCCACTTCACCATGACAAAGTAGTGATCCAGAAGGGGATATCATATATATAGTTGTCGTAATTGCGAGTTTGTTTGCAACGCTTGCAAATTTGTTCATTGTGGAGCCCTCGGTGAGCGTCAATGGCGCTCATTGCGAAGCCCGTATAGTAGAGGGGGGAGAGCCCGTAAGAGAGGTTGAAAGCTAATTTGCTATTCAATTGTTGTCTTTTGGCGGGCTCTCAACTGCTTCCGAGTTGCGGCTTGAAAAAAAATTACAGGGGTTAAACCCATAACTTTTTTTCAAGCCGCCCGCAAGGCTTTGAGCTTTAGCAATTTAAGATTCAAGCCTTGCGGGCTTGAAAACAAGTTACAGGTTTAACTGCTGCCAAGCCCGCAAATGTTTTCAAACCCATATAAGGAAAAGAAGAAACAGAGGGAGAGGGGGGCAATGAGAGAAAGGGGATGGGGAGGGGGGAAAGAGACACGGGAGGGGGAGGGGGGGGATAAAAAGGGGAGGGAGAGGTGGGAAAGAGACACAGCAGAGGGAGAGGGGGGAATAGACACAGGGGAGGGAAACACAGAGCAGGGAAAGGGGGGCAAAGAGAAACGGGAGAGAGAGGGGGGAAAGACACACTGGAGAGGGAGTGGGGGGAAAGAGACACAGGAGGGAGAGGGAGGCAAAGAGGCACAGGGGAGGGAGAGAGGGTGAAAGAGACACGGGGAGAGGGGGGGGAAAAAGACAGGTGAGGGAGTGGTGGAAGAGACACAGGGGAAGGAGAGGGGGGAAAGAGACACGGGGGGAGAGGGGGGGAAAGAGACAGGTGAGGGAGTGGCGGGAGAGACACAGGGGAAGGAGAGGGGGGAAAGAGACACAGGGGGAGAGGGGGGGGAAAGAGACAGGTGAGGGAGTGGCGGAAGAGACACAGGGGATGGAGAGGGGAGGAAAGAGACAGGTGAGGGAGTAGAGGAAGAGACACAGGGGAAGGAGAGGGGGGAGAGGGGGGAAAGAGACACAGGGGGAGAGGGGGGGAAGAGACAGGTGAGGGAGTGGCGGAAGAGACACAGGGGAAGGAGAGGGGGGAAAGAGACACGGGGGGAGAGGGGGGAAAGAGACAGGTGAGGGAGTAGCGGAAGAGACACAGGGGAAGGAGAGGGGGGGAAAGAGACAGGTGAGTGAGTAGCGGAAGAGACACAGGGGAAGGAGAGGGGGGAAAGAGACACAGGGGGAGAGGGGGGGGGGAAGAGACAGGTGAGGGAGTGGCGGAAGAGACACAGGGGAAGGAGAGGGGGGAAAGAGACACGGGGGGAGAGGGGGGGAAAGAGACAGGTGAGGGAGTAGCGGAAGAGACACAGGAGAAGGAGAGGGGGGAAAGAGACACGGGGGGAGAGGGGGGGGAAGAGACAGGTGAGGGAGTAGCGGAAGAGACACAGGGGAAGGAGGGGGGGGAGAGACAGGTGAGGGAGTGGCGGAAGAGACACAGGGGAAGGAGAGGGGGGAAAGAGACACGGGGGAGAGGGGGGGGAAAGAGACAGGTAAGGGAGTGGCGGAAGAGACACAGGGGAAGGAGAGGGGGGGAAAGAGACATGGGGGGAGAGGGGGGGAAAGAGACAGGTGAGGGAGTGGCGGAAGAGACACAGGGGAAGGAGAGGGGGGAAAGAGACATGGGGGGAGAGGGGGGGAAAGAGACATGGGGGAGAGGGGGGGAAAGAGACAGGTGAGGGAGTGGCGGAAGAGACACAGGGGAAGGAGGGGGGGGGAAGAGACAGGTGAGGGAGTGGCGGAAGAGACACAGGGGAAGGACAAGGGGGAAAGGGGGGGAAAGAGACAGGTGAGGGAGTGGCGGAAGAGACACAGGGGAAGGAGAGGGGGGAAAGAGACAGGTGGGGGAGAGGGGGGGAAAGAGACAGGTGAGGGAGTGGCGGAAGAGACACAGGGGAAGGAGAGGGGGGAAAGAGACATGGGGGAGAGGGGGGAAAGAGACATGGGGGGAGAGGGGGGGAAAGAGACAGGTGAGGGAGTGGCGGAAGAGACACAGGGGAAGGAGGGGGGGAAGAGACAGGTGAGGGAGTGGCGGAAGAGACACAGGGGAAGGACAAGGGGGAAAGAGACACGGGGGAGAGGGGGGGAAAGAGACAGGTGAGGGAGTGGCGGAAGAGACACAGGGGAAGGAGAGGGGGGAAAGAGACATGGGGGAGAGGGGGGGAAAGAGACAGGTGAGGGAGTGGCGGAAGAGACACAGGGGAAGGAGAGGGGGGAAAGAGACATGGGGGGAGAGGGGGGGAAAGAGACATGGGGGGAGAGGGGGGGAAAGAGACAGGTGAGGGAGTGGCGGAAGAGACACAGGGGAAGGAGGGGGGGGGAAGAGACAGGTGAGGGAGTGGCGGAAGAGACACAGGGGAAGGACAAGGGGGAAAGAGACACGGGGGAGAGGGGGGGAAAGAGACAGGTGAGGGAGTGGCGGAAGAGACACAGGGGAAGGAGAGGGGGGAAAGAGCCTTCAATTGTTTTTTACCCAATACTATATAATATATAATACTTTATATACTTTATAATATTGTCACTCACTGCAGTTATATGAGCATCGTCCTGCACATCTTACACACCATGAGCCCCTCAATTGATCCGTAAGCCCGTAAGTGAGTTCTCAAGCTACTTTGCTATTCAATAGCGTTTTTTTGCGGGCTTGGAACAATTTCACGAGGCTAAAATCGCTATTCAATTGCTCAATTTCCGCAAGCCCGCAAATGTTTTCACACCCGTAAACTGCAAATGAAGGAGAAAATCCTATGAGTGCTAGAGAGGACCCGCGAGGGGGTTAAACACCTATTCGTAGCACTGTAATTAAAAAATCCCAACTGCAGTGTAAATAACGGGGAGAGCGATGATTGACAGAATTAATTGCACAACAGTCTCAAGCCCGCAAATCGTCAGGAAATAAAAGTTATTTTAATCTTTAATTTTGGAGTTAAATCAATCTGGGGTATCAATGAGTTAATACATATCAGCCCCCCACATTGACTAGAGCAGTATTGGCATTCATTTTCATAATTCTGTATTTTGTTTAGTTTGCGAGTCTGATCGCATATCAGACCCCCGAACCTAATTGATTGACACGTAACCTCCATGTTTTACTGCCGTAATTATGACAGTCTCATTTTCTATTGACTGATTCAAAATGGGAGGTTACGGGCTTGCTGAATTGATCACGTTTCCGCCCTGAACTGCTCAGAACCAGTGCATGGTTTCGGGATTTGGGATAGTAACTTGCGGGCTTGAGGAATTGAATAGCATCGTAATCGGAGACCAACGGGAGCCCGCAACACACTTGCAGACATTCAGCTGTCTGCGATCGAGTTGCGGGCTCGCAATTGAATACGGCCCCAAGACTGCAAGACATCCATGAGAAATTCTGGGTGTATATAAGTTTATTGCACATATATATTATTCCTGCTCAGTCAGGCAGGCGAAAGGTTAACTTCTCGCAATCCCATATTAACTAAAGTCATAAATCTGTTTCACGCAACACATTAAGCTGTGGCCGCCGGCACATAACTCTGCGCACTCCATCCGAGACCCTCCAAACGGCATTAAGGGCAGCGAGGAACAGAGCCGGTTATTACATTACTAAATATCCCTGTCTAACGGCGCAGCATATTATATATACGCTAGCGACTTGCCCGGCAAAACATGACGCCAATAAAATTGGAAGCCATAGTAATGCTGTGTGCCACCGAATGTGAGGTTATGGCCCCTCCGAGCAGCTTCGGCGCTCATCTCGATCCCCGCGCTGAGCGTCATTGCAAGACACAACTTGCTAACATTGGATTCATATGGCGACTTGCCCGTCAAAAATGTGAAGGCTGGCAATGCTGTTTGCCACACAATGCAAGGCTCCCCCCCCCCCCTAACTTACAGGCCTCGCAATGGATGCCTTTGGCGCTCATTGCGCGCCTCTCCCCACTCTCTGACCCATGTGTCTGTTTTCCCCTCTCTCCCTCCTTCCCTGCCCTGTGTTTTTTCCCTTTTTTCCCTCCCCTGTGTCTCTTTTCCCCCCTCTCCAAGTCTTGCATGCCTTGCGATGAGCGCCGATCACGCCTTTTTCAAAGTCTTGCGGGCCTTGCGATGAGCGCCTAAGCCCTACGGCTTCAGCCTCGTTGTGAGCCTTTTTAAAAAAAATTACAGCTTTACGTCCACCATTTTTTTCTTCGCCTAGCCGCTCTGAGACCTCCCAAAAACACCAATTAAACATCCAATTCGCTTGCACCTCTCTCACCGTCTCCCGGTGTCGCGCCCAGTGCTGTGTGTGAGGGCGTAAGTAACTTTTTTTAATTAATTGGTGTCTTTTGGCGGTCTTCCGACGGCTTCCGAGTTATGGGCTTGGAGTCTTGCGGGCCTCACGATGAGCACCTTTGGCGCTCATTGCAGCCTCCTTTAAACCCATAACTTTCGGGCAAGCCCGTATTTTTTAACATTGCATGACCAACATTCGTAATGACCAAACCTATATATATATATATATATATATACACACGTGTGTGTGTGAGTCACAGACTCTGTAAAGCTCTGCTCAGTCCATTACTTGCGCAGGGCAGACCTGATTTAAGACAGCTCCTGGAGTATGGGCGGTGCTTCTTCTGGACTGACCCATATTTTGAATTAGCCCAATCACAGTTTGGGTTTTTCATACCTAGGGCATCCAATTCGAAGCCCGCATCTCGCTGTATAGAGGCCGTATGTCTGCCAGCGCGCTGGGGGCTTGAACTCTGCTACAATTCTATTATTCTGCTATTCAATTGCTCAAGCCCGCAAGTTAGGGGTCGAAAGCTGAAACCATAAACCACGCATCTGTATGTGGCATTTCAAAGCGTGATCATGATCAATTAAGCAATGTTGTAACTACCGATTTTAGAAACAGCCAATAGAAAAGGAGCCTGTCATCATTACGTCAGTAAAACATGGAGGTTGCACGTCAATCAATTAGCGTTTTGAGGTCCAATATGCGATCAGACTCGCACTCCTGCAATATACAAAATAATAAAAATGAATGGCGATACTGTTCTAGTCCATGTGGGTGGCCTGATATGTATTAACTCCTTGATTCCCGAGATCGATTTAACCCCGAAATGACACATAAAAAAAAATATTTTTGATTTGCGGGCTTGAGACTGTTGTGCAATTAATTCTAATGTCTGCCAGCGCTCTCCCTGTCATTTACAGCGCCGTAGTGATTTTTTATTTGCATTTACAGTGCTACGGACAAGGGTTAAACCCCCTTGCGGGTCCCATCTTACATTTGCCGTTTACGGGTGCGAGAACATTTGCCCGATTAATGGAATTGAAGCAATTGAATAGCGATTTGCTATTGTAACTCTTACAGGCTTGAAAGATCAAAGGCTACGGGCTCCAGTAACTAACAATTGCTCAATTGAATGAGGCCCATAGTCTTATCTTTTTTACATATCCCAGGAGGTAATCAGCAATAATTGTCAGTGATTGCCAATTAGCAAGACTATTCTTGACAGGTAAAAAATGCAAACTTCAGTGTAAGTTTATGTGGTAAACGCAATGCTTCGAGAAAACATCCAGGTGATAAAATACTTGTTGTTATTTATAGGTTTCAGTTACACCGGCGCAAATGTGAGCAGCTCAGATTCAGTTCCTGGCGCAGCATGGGGGGGCACAAGATGTAATTAAAGTCAGATACACTGTTTATTTTTGGTTTAGTTTACTGCCTGGAGGGGCCCGCAGAGGCCCGCAGGCGATCACTGGAGGGGCCCGCAGGCGATCACTGTTACTTTTAATTAAGCTGCTGGAGAGAACGGCAGGTCTGGAAGGAAGAGGAGACTGAGTGACTGAGAGAGGGGGGAGAGGAAGCCAGGAGGGGGGAGCTGGGAGAGAGGGAGCCAGGAGAGAAGGGGGAGAGAGGGAACTAGGAGAGAGGGAGCCAGGAGTGAGGGAGCCAGGAGAGATGGGGGAGAGAGGGAGCCAGGAGAGAGGGGGGAAAGAGGGAGCCAGGAGAGAGGGGAGAGAGAGGGAGTCAGAAGAGAGGGGGGAGAGAGGGAGCTAGGAGAGAGGGAGCCAGGAGAGAGGGAACCAGGAGAGAGGGTGAGAGAGGGAGCCAGGAGAGAGGGAGTCGGGAGAGAGGGAACCAGGAGAGAGGGAGCTAGGAGTGAGGGGGAGAGAGGGAGCCAAGAGAGAGGGAGCCAACAGAGAGAGAGTCAGGAGACAGGGAGGAGAGAGGGAGCCAGGATAGAGGGGGAGAGAGGGAGCCGGGAGCCAGGAGAGAGGGAGCTAGGAGAAAGGAGGGAGATAGGGAGCCAGGAGAGAGGGAGGCAGGAGAGAGGGGGGAGAGAGGGAGCCGCGAGTGAGGGAGCCAGGAGAGGGGAGAGAGTGGGAGCCAGGAGAGAGGGGGGTGAGAGGGAGCTAGGAGAGAGGTAGCCAGGAGAGAGGGGGGAGAGAGGGAGCTGGGAGAGAGGGAGCCAGGAGAGAGGGGGGGAGAGGGAGTCAGGAGAGAGGAGGGATATAGGGAGCTAGGAGAGAGGGGGGAGAGGGAGCCAGGAGAGAGGGAGTCAGGAGAGAGGGGGGTGAGAGGGAGCCAAGATACAGGGGGAGAGAGGGAGCTGGGAGAGAGGGAGCCAGGGGAAAGGGGGGGAGAGGGAGCCAGGGGAGAGAGGAAGGCAGAAGAGAGGAGGGAGAGGAAGCCAGGAGAGAGGGAGGCAGAAGAGAGGAGGAGAGAGGGATCTAGGAGAGAGGGTGGCAGGAAAAAGGGGGGAGAGAGGGAGCCAGGAGAGAGCGTGGAGAGAGGGAGCCAAGAGAAGGTGGGGGAGTCAGGAGAGAGGGGGAGAGAAGGAACCAGGAGAGTGGGGGAGTGGGAGTCATGAGAGAGGGGGAGAGAGGGAGATAGGAGAGAGGGGGGAGAGAGGGAGCCAGAAGAGAGGGAGAGAGGGGGGGGAGGGATTCAGGAGAGAGGGGGGAGGGAGTCAGCAGAGAGGGGAAGGGAGTCAGGAGAGGGGAGGGGAGAGAGGGAGCTAGGAGAGAGAGGGAGCCAGGAGAGAGGGAGTCAGGAGAATGGGGGGAGAGAGGGAGCCAGCAGAGAGGGGGGGGGAGTCAGGAGAGAGGGGGAAGGAGTCAGGAGAGAGAGGGGGAGAGAGGGAGCCAAGAGAGTGGGGGGGGGGGGCAGGGAGTCAGGAGAGAGGGAGCTGGGAGAGAGGGAGCCAGGAGAGAGGAAAGAGAGAGGGAGCCTGGAGAAAGGGAGGAGAGAGGGAGTCAGGAGAGAGGGGGGAGTGAGGGAGGCAGAAGAGAGGGGGGAGAGGGAGCCAGAAGAGAGGGAGGCAGAAGAGAGGGGGAGATTGGGATCTAGGAGAGAGGGTGGCAGGAAAAAGGGGGGAGAGAGGGAGCCAGGAGAGAGGTAGCCAAGAGAAAGTGGGGGGGTCAGGAGAGAGGGGGAGAGAAGGAACCAGGAGGGGGGGGGAGTCGGGAGAGAGGGAGCTAGGAGAGAAGGGGGAGAGAGGGAGCTAGGAGAGAGGGAGCCAGGAGAGTGGGGGGAGAGAGGGAGCCAGGAGAGAGGGAGGAGGGAGTCAGGAGAGAGGGGGGAGGGAGTCAGGAGAGAGAGTGGGAGAGAGAGCCAATAGAGCGGGGGTGGGGGCAGGGAGTCAGGAGAGAGGGGGGAGAGAGGGAGCCAGTAGAGAGGGGGGATGGAGTCAGGAGAGGGGAGGGGAGAGAGGGAGCCAGGAGAGAGGAGGGAGAGAGGGAGCCAGGAGAGAGGGAGCCAGGAGAGAGGGTGGAGAGAAGGAGCCAGGAGAGAGAGGGAGCCAGGAGAGAGGGGGGAGAGAGGGAGCCAGAAGAGAGGGAGAGGGGGGGGGAGGGAGTCAGAGGAGAGGGGGGAGGGAGTCAGGATAGAGGGGGAGGGAGTCAGGATAGAGGGGAGGGGAGAGAGGGAGCCAGTAGAGAGGAAAGAGAGAGGGAGCCTGGAGAAAGGGAGGAGAGAGGGAGTCAGGAGAGAGGGGGGAGAAAGGGAGCCAGGAGAGAGGGGGGCAGAAGAGAGGGGGGAGAGGGAGCCAGGAGAGAGGGAGGCAGAAGAGAGGGGGAGATTGGGATCTAGGAGAGAGGGTGGCAGGAATAAGGGGGGAGAGAGGGAGCCAGGAGAGAGGGAGCCAAGAGAAAGGGGGGGGGGTCAGGAGAGAGGGGGAGAGAAGGAACCAGGAGAGGGGGGGGGAGTCAGGAGAGAGGGAGCTAGGAGAGAAGGGGGAGAGAGGGAGCTAGGAGAGAGGGAGTCAGGAGAGTGGGGGGAGAGAGGGAGCCAGGAGAGAGGGAGGAGGGACTCAGGAGAGAGGGGGGAGGGAGTCAGGAGAGAGGGGGAGAGAGAGGGAGCCAGGAGAGAGAGGGCGAGAGAGAGAGTCAAGAGAGCGGGGGGGTGGGGGCAGGGAGTCAGGAGAGAGAGGGAGCCAGGAGAGAGGAGGGAGAGAGGGAGCCAGGAGAGAGGAGGGAGAGAGGGAGCCAGGAGAGAGGGAGGAGAGAGGGTGGAGAGAAGGAGCCAGGAGAGAGAGGGAGCCAAGAGAGAGGGGAGAGAGAGGGAGCCAGGAGAGAGGGGGGAGAGAGGGAGCCAGAAGAGAGGGGGGAGGGAGTCAGGAGAGAGGGGGAGGGAGTCAGGAGGGGAGAGACAGAGCCAGGAGAGAGAGGGGGAGAGAGGGAGCCAAGATAGGGGGGGGGGGGGGCAGGGAGTCAGGAGAGAGGGAGCCAGGAGAGAGGGGGGAGAGAGGGAGCCAGGAGAGAGGAGGGAGAGAGGGAGCCAGGAGAGAGGGGGAAGAGAAGGAGCCAGGAGACAGGGGAGAGAGAGGGATCCAGCAGAGAGGGGGAGAGAGGGAGCCAGAAGAGAGGTGGGAGAGAAGGAGCCAGGAGAGAGGGGAGAGAGAGAGAGCTAGGAGAGAGAGGGAGCCAAGAGAGCGGAGGGAGGGGGGGCAGGGAGTCAGGAGAGATGGGGGAGAGAGGGAGCCAGGAGAAAGTGGGGAGAGAGGGAGCCAGAAGAGAGGGGGGAGAGAAGGAGGCAGGAGAGAGGGGGGAGAGAGGGAGGCAGGAGAGAGGGGGGAGAGAGGGAGCTAGGTGAGAGGGGGGAGAGAGGGAGGCAGAAGAGAGGGGGAAAGAGGTAGCCAGGAGAGAGGGAGGAGGGAGGAGTGAGGGAGCCAAGAGAAAGGGGGGGGTCAGGAGAGAGGGGGAGAGAAGGAACCAGGAGAGGGGGGGAGTCAGGAGAGAGGGGGAGAGAGGGAGCAAGGAGAGAGGGGGAGAGAGGGAGCTAGGAGAGAGGTAGTCAGGAGAGTGGGGGGAGAGAGGGAGCCAGGAGAGATGGAGGAGGGAGTCAGGAGAGAGGGGGGAGGGAGTCAGGAGAGAGAGGGGGAGAGAGGGAGCCAAGAGAGCGGGGGGGGGGCAGGGAGTCAGGAGAGAGGGGGGAGAGAGGGAGCCAGTAGAGAGGTGGGAGAGAGGGAGCCAGGAGGGAGAGAGGGAGCCAGGAGAGAGGGAGCCAGGAGAGAGGGGAGAGAGAGGGAGCCAGGAGAGGGGGGAGAGAAAGAGCCAGGAGAGAGGGGGGAGAGAGGGAGTCAGGAGAGAGGGGGGAGAGAGGGAGCTAAGAGAGAGGGGGGAGAGAGGGAGGCAGAAGAGAGGGGGAAAGAGGTAGCCAGGAGAGAGAGGGGAGGGAGGGAGGAGTGAGGGAGCCAGGAGAGAGGGAGCCAAGAGAAAGGGGGGGGGGGTCAGGAGAGAGGGGGAGAGAAGGAACCAGGAGAGGGGGGGGGGAGTCAGGAGAGAGGGAGCTAGGAGAGAGGGGGAGAGAGGGAGCCAGGAGAGAGGGGGAGAGAGGGAGCCAGGAGAGAGGGAGTCAGGAGAGTGGGGGGAGAGAGGGAGCCAGGAGAGAGGGAGGAGGGAGTCAGGAGAGAGGGGGGAGGGAGTCAGGAGAGAGGGGGAGAGAGAGGGAGCCAGGAGAGAGAGGGGGAGAGAGGGAGCCAGGAGAGAGAGGGAGCCAAGAGAGAGAGGGGGGGGCAGGGAGTCAGGAGAGAGGGGGGAGAGAGGGAGCCAGTAGAGAGAAGGAAGAGAGGGAGCCAGGAGAGAGGAGGGAGAGAGGGTGGAGAGAAGGAGCCAGGAGAGATTGGAGAGAGAGGGAGCCAGGAGAGAGGGGGGAGGGATTCAGGAGTGAGGGGGAGGGAGTCAGGAGAGGGGAGGGGAGAGAGGGAGCCAGGAGAGAGAGGGGGAGAGAGGGAGCCAAGATAGCGGGGGGGGGGGGGAGGGAGTCAGGAGAGAGGGGGAGAGAGAGGGAGCCAGGAGAAAGGGGGGAGAGAGGGAGCCAGGAGAGAGGGAGCCAGGAGAAGGAGCCAGGAGAGAGGGGAGAGAGAGGGAGCCAGGAGAGATGGGGAGAGAGGGAGCCAGGAGAAAGGGGGGAGAGAGGGAGCCAGGAGAGATGGGGAGAGAGGGAGCAAGGAGAGAGGGAGCGAGGAGAAAGGGGGGAGAGAGGGAGCCAGAAGAGAGGGGGAGAGAAGGAGCCAGGAGAGAGGGTAGAGAGAGGGAGGCAGGAGAGAGAGGGAGCCAGGAGAGAAGGGGGAGAGAGGGGGAGAGAGGGAGCTAGGAGAGAGAGGGAGCCAAGAGAGCGGAGGGGGGGGGCACGGAGTCAGGAGAGATGGGGGAGAGAGGGAGCCAGGAGAGAGGGGGGAGAGAGGGAGCCAGGAGAGAGGAAAGAGAGAGGGAGCCTGGAGAGAGCGAGGAGAGAGGGAGTCAGGAGAGAGGGAGCCAGGAGAGAGGGGTGAGAGAGGAAGCCAGGAGAAAGGGGGGAGAGAGGGAGCCAGAAGAGAGGGGGAGAGAAGGAGTCAGGAGAGAGGGGGGAGAGAGGGAGTCAGGAGAGAGGGGGGAGAGAGGGAGTCAGGAGAGAGGGGGGAGAGAGGGAGCTAGGAGAGAGGGGGAGAGAGGGAGCTAGGAGAGAGGGGGAGAGAGGGAGGCAGGAGAGAGAGAGAGGAGTGAGGGAGCCAGGAGAGAGGGGGCCTGGAGTGATACATGTACTGGAATTGATTTTGACAGAGAGAGAATGTGAGAGAAGATAAAGAGGAGATCGGGAGGGAGATAGAGAGGAGAGAGCGCATGGAGAGGGAGGGTGGGGAGCGTGGGATGGATGGAGAGACAGCATACATAGAGGCGATGGAGAGAGCGCTATACAGTGTATACATCTCAATAATTAATCAGAGCTAATTGTTTTTGCCACCACTCCCCAGACTCCTTTAAGACTACGGAGACCAATGAAATTCCCCTTGGGCTATATATAGAACGTCCACTTATCATTATCAGATTTATATTGCAGGAGATGGAGCCTCTTTACAAAGTCCCCTCCAAAAATGTATGCTCCCATTATAGAATGTCTGCATATAGTAGTTTATACATTACAGCCGGGGTTGCCATCTTGACACACAATTTAGGAGCCAGCCAGACCATGGTACTTTTTTAAAGTTGCAGTATTTGGCAGTGAATGGGGGCAATGGTGCAAAAAACAACTTGAGATATAATTTTGACTTGTTCCTATTTGCATCTGCCTTCTGTAGCTTGTGCAGCTCATGAATACACAGACTATGAAGTGCAGTGTTTCCAATTAGCCTGTCAGTGACCTTTCTCAAACGGCATGTTGCAAGATTTTGCCATTGAGTATTTGGTCCCTGGTTTCTATCAATAACAGATATCAGGGGCTGCAGTTCATTACTGTTTAATCTCCTTCTGGCTGCCCCCCACAAAGAGCCAATGGACCAATCAGGAGCCTCCTCTCCACCCCTCCCCCGGGCCCCCAGGCTAGGGATCCAGATGTTTGATCCGCAGACAGATGTTGCGCTCACCTTGTCTGACACGTGCTGCGTCTGGCATAGAGGCGCATCCCTGAGCTGCCAAGAACCATCTTATATCCCATTGTACTCTCTACACGCGCCCAAAACTGCAAGGGTGCACGCACCGATACACACGTGTGATAATGAGGATTTATATGCTTGCAGAGCACACCATGATGGATGGATGGAGAGAGGGATGGATAGATATATAGATAGATAGATAGATAGATAGATAGATAGATAGATAGATAGATAGATAGATGATGGAGAGATAGATAGATAGATAGATGGATGATGGAGAGATAGATGGATGGATGATGGATGGAGAGATAGATAGATAGATAGATAGATAGATAGATAGATAGATAGATGGATGGATGATGGAGAGATAGATGGATGGATGATGGAGAGATAGATGGATGGATGATGGATGGAGAGATAGATAGATAGATAGATAGATAGATAGATAGATAGATAGATGGAGAGATGGATGGATAGATTGATGGAGACATGGATGGATAGAAGGATGGAGAGATATATAGATAGATGGATGGAGAGATGGATGGATGGATGGATGGATGGATGGAGAGATAGATGGGTGGATGATGGAGAGATAGATAGATGGATGGATGGATGATGGAGAGATAGATGGATGGATGATGGATGGAGAGATAGATAGATAGATAGATAGATAGATAGATAGATGGAGAGATGGATGGATAGATTGATGGAGACATGGATGGATAGAAGGATGGAGATATATATAGATAGATGGATAGATGGATGGAGAGATGGATGTATGGATGGAGAGATAGATGGGTGGATGATGGAGAGATAGATGGATGGATGGATGGATAGATAGATGGAGAGATGGATAGATATATAGATAGATAGATGGAGAGATGGATGAATAGATGGATGATAGATGAATGGAGACATGGATGGATGGATGGATGGATAGAAGGATGGAGAGATAGATGGATGGAGAGATGGATGGGTGGATGGAGAGATAGATGGTGGATGATGGAGAGATAGATGGATGGATGATGGAGAGATAGAAGGATGGATAGATAGATAGATAGATAGATAGATAGATAGATAGAGGGATAGATGGATGGAGAGATAGATGGATGGATGGATAGATGGATGGAGAGATGGATGGATGGAGAGATAGATAGATAGATGGATGGATGGATAGATTGATGGAGACATGGATGAATGGATGGATAGAAGGATGGAGAGATAGATAGATAGATAGATAGATAGATAGATAGATAGATAGATAGATGGAGAGATGGATGGATGGATGAATGGAGAGATAGATGGGTGGATGATGGAGAGATAGATGGATGGATGATGGAGAGATAGATGGATGGATGGATAGATAGATAGATGGAGAGATGGATAGATAGATAGATAGATAGATAGATGGAGAGATGGATGGATAGATGGATGATAGATGAATGGAGACATGGATGGATGGATAGAAGGATGGAGAGATAGATAGATAGATGGATGGAGAGATGGATGGGTGGATGGATGGAGAGATAGATGGGTGGATGATGGAGAGATAGATGGATGGATGATGGAGAGATAGAAGGATGGATAGATAGATGGATGGATGGAGAGATGGATGGATAGATGGATTGATGGAGAGATGGATGGATAGATAGAAAGATAGATAGATAGATAGATAGATAGATAGATAGATAGATAGACAGCCAGAATACACATAGAAATAGAGAAAGAGGAACAAAACCCACAAATGGACAGAGACAAGCCCAGTGGGCCAGATGCAGTAAAGTACAATGTGTGCCATCTCTCACCTAATCAGCCCCATAGGATAATATGGAAATAGCCATGTTTCACAGCTGTGACCAAAGGCTTAAGTCATGGGGGAATCCATCTTGGATTGTTAGTCTGCCTGTACCTTGAAGAGACTGTCGTTATTAGTGACTTTAATGAGAGCTGTCTCTGCAGAGTGTTGGGACTGGAAACCAGATAGGAAGAGGTCAAGGAGGGAGTTTGAGGAAATAAATTGGACAATTTCAAGTAATTTAGAAACCAGGGGAAGCAGAGAGAGATGGCGGTAATTAGATGGGGAGGCTGGGTCAGATGAGGGTTTCTGAAGAATGCGTGTAATGATGGCGTGTTTTAAAGTGTTAGGAAACCTGCCAGTGTTTAGGGAGAGGTTAAATAGATGTGTGAGAGTTGGGATAAGAGTGGTAGAGAGAGGAGGGATTGGCTGGGATGGAATAGGACCATGTGGACAAGTTGTAAGGCAAGAGGTTGATAAAAGACGAGACTTCATCCTCAGTTACAGGGTCAAAGGAGTCCATTAGGGATGAAGGAATGGGATGTTGAGAGGTGAGTTAGGGCCACGTTTAGAGGAGAGTTAGTTACCGGTGCTTTCATTTTTATTATTAAAGTGTCTAGCAAAGTCTTCAGCCGTGAGACGGGAGGGGCAGGAGTTGGGGGAGGACAGAGGAGAGTGTTGCATGTGGTGAACAAATGTTTGGGGTTAGAGGACAAATTGGATATTAATGAGAAGTAGCGCTGTTTGGCAAGGTTGAGTTGATAGGAATAAACTTGTAGTGAAGGAAGTCTTGTAGTGAAGGAGTTTCCTCCATAATCGTTCAGTGGCGCGGGAGCATCTCTGGATGTAGCGTGTTTGTGTATGTGCCATGTTTGTAGGTGAGAGCGAGAGCGTCTGCGTGTGGTTATGGGGGCAAGAGTGTCAAGGGTGGAAGTGAGAGTCAAGTTGTAATGTGTGGTGGCAATGTCAGGGCAAGTTAGGATGGTGAGGGGACTGAGAGCGGGTGGTAGTACAGAGGAAAGATGTTGTGGGTCAAGTGCCTGCAGGTTTCTGTGGGTTCTGGTGGCTAAGCGTGAAGGACATAGAGTGGAAGGTGTGGTGAGGCTGTAGTTCAGGAGATGGAGGTCAGAAAGAGGGATTGGGGAGGTGATAAGGTTGGATATAGTGCAGAGATTTGGAAAAATGAGTTCAAGTGGGTGACCATCATGGTGAGTTGGGGATTCTGTCCATTGGGAGAGGCCAAGTCAAGTCGTTTTACAGCAGTAGGAGAGGAGGAAGTGTCAATGGCAATGATGAAATCACCAAGAACAAGAGAAGGTATGTTGGAAAAGAGAAGGTGAGGAAGCCAGGCAGCAAAATGGTCCAGGAATTGAGAGGCCGGTCCAGGCGGCTGGTAGATCACAGCAACTCGCAGTTAGTGTGAACTTCAAAAGATGAGAATTGGAGGGAGGGAACTGGGGGAATGTGCAGCGAGTTGAAAGTAATATGTCTACAACTCCAGCTTGCCTATTCCCAGGTTCTCGTGTGTGACTGAAGGGTAGGCCACCATATGATAAAGCTGCGGGCAGGCGGTGTCTGTAGGAGTAAGCCAAGTTTCAGTGAAGGACAGTAGATGGAGGGAGTTAGAAATAAACAGGTCATGGATGAAAGTGTTTGTTGCAAATAGAAGGTTTGTGACGAGTGATGGGTATTAAGTTAGGGGGGTTTTGGGTGTTTGCCCTGGGGGTTGAGCGTAGTAGATAACAGGTGGGAATGAATGAAGGCCCAGGGAGATATATCTCCTGCAGCCAGCAAAATAAGTAGTGAGAGTGATAGGAGATGGAGTGGGATTTGCAAAAACATTTTTGCTTATTAACTTCTGAAGATGGAGGAGCTATCAGAGGAGCTCATGGGTGCAAAGAAGAGGGGAGGAGAGGAGGCAAGGTGAGATCATTAAGATGCTGGAGGCATGATAAGGAGTAAATGAGGAGGAAAGTCTGAGAAACAGGCAGGAGATAATAAGGAAGAAGAAAGTAAGAGGAAACATTGGGACAGAGAGATAAATCAAGAGGAATAATTAGTAATAGTAAACAGGTGAAGATAATTGGTCAGGTAAATTGAGTGAGTCAATAAATTAGGAGTAGACATGGGCGGGTGGGAGAGGGGCCGGGAGGGGATGGAGAGGAGTTATCTCGGGATGTTTGGCTCCAGCAGTCAGGTGTCCTGATGTGTTAGGCAGCAGTCATCATGCAATGGGAAGGTGATAAGCTACTGGGAAAAAGAAACAGGGGAGGGGGTCAAAGAAGAATATAAGGATTCAAAGCGTAAGAATGAAGCACAAAAAGAGTTATAAATTACAATAAACAATATCACTAATATAGTTGTAGATCTTTGCGCTGTTCGTAAAGTTTGCGATCTTGGTCACGCAGTTCAGTCCCTCGAGGCGAGCCAGCAGCGCCGTCACACATGCGAGCCTTGTAAAGCAAGGTGATGCAGCGGCGCAGTACTTAGGCTGCAATGAGCTCCAAAGGTGCTCATTGCAGCCAGTGACACCATTGCAGACAATGGCGCAGTACTTAGGCGAGCAGCACTGTTCAAGCACGTAACTCTAAAAACCCACCGAAACAAAAAGAAAACATGTACAAAAAATTCTAACAGCACAGGGGGAGACACAGGAAGCCTGGGAGTGAGGTTGCAAGCGATTTACACCCATATTTGGCGTTTTTCATCACTTGAAAAACACCTAAGCAAGGAAAAAAATGGCGGACGAAAAAACCAGCATGAAAACGAGGCTCAGCAACGCCAGGCGCGCAAAACTTACGCTGAAGACAGTAATATGAACAACGACAGGCACGTGGGACAATGAGCACCGTGAGCGGGAATGGCTTGCAATGGGCGCCGCAATGAGCACTGAAGACGCTCTGCGTGGGGCCTGCGATGAGCGCCGAAGGTGAGCAGTGCAAAGCAGGAAAGTACACGAGGGAGAGGCTCGCGATAAGCTCCGAGGGTGCTCACAGACGCAAAAGACTCACGTGTGACAAACAGCACGGCCAGCCTTACAATTTTAATCTCGTCATTTTTGATGCGTGAATTCCTAGTAATATAATAATCTGTAGATTTTGGGGAGATTATTTGCAGATGACGGGTGTGGGAGTCATCTTGGGCTATATATATATATATATATTCACATGGCCCACAAATATACATACATATCCAGTGATTTCCCAGCATCCCCTCCCCGCATCCTGATGTATTTTGCCTATATATGGACGCTTTGGTGCTGATGCTCGATAACAATCTCTTGGCCCATCTACAAGCCTCATGTTATATTTGTTCCTTGTGTGCTCGGGACCCGCATACCTACCCCAGCCTTCTGGGATTCTCATTGTATTAACCCTTTAAGGCATCATTACCCATATAAAACCATGTAACATTATGAGATGAGTACGGCGTGGACATAAAAAAGATATTTAAAAAAAATTGTAAGTTTTATGAATCCATTTTGTGTTTGTTACATCACCTCCTAAAAGCTGTATCATGAAGGTGTTTACCTTTTTATCTATCAGTGGAGAGGGTGCAAGACGGAGGGGCGCATTAATAGAGGCAAGCACCGCTCTCCAGAAATGTAAACGCCCCTCTTATACACACAACTGCTATCAAAGTGTCATGGAGCCATCCAGGGTCCAGCACAGCCCCAAAAGGCTGGGGGTCTATAGAGGGACATTAGTACTGACGTTTATATGACTGGGGGTCTATAGAGGGACATTAGTACTGACCTTTATCTGACTGGGGGTCTATAGATGGACATTAGTACTGACCTTTATCTGACTGGGGGTCTATAGAGGGACATTAGTACTGACCTTTATCTGACTGGAGGTCTATAGAGGGACATTAGTACTGACCTTTATCTGACTGGATGTCTATAGAGGGACATTAGTATTGACCTTTATCTGTCTGGGGTCTATAGAGGGACATTAGTACTGACCTTTATCTGAATGGGTTCTATAGAGGGACATTAGTACTGACCTTTATGTGACTGGAGGTCTATAGAGGGACATTAGTACTGACCTTTATGTGACTGGGGGTCTATAGAGGGACATTAGTACTGACCTTTATCTGTCTGGGGTCTATAAAGGGACATTAGTACTGACCTTTATCTGTCTGGGGTCTATAGAGGGACATTAGTACTGACCTTTATCTGACTGAGGGTCTATAGAGGGACATTAGTACTGACCTTTATGTGACTGGGGTCTATAGCTGGACATTAGTACTGACCTTTATCTGACTGGAGGTCTATAGATGGACAATAGTACTGACCTTTATCTGACTGAGGGTCTATAGAGGAACATTAGTACTGACCTTTATCTGACTGGGGTCTATAGAGGGACATTAGTACTGACCTTTATCTGACAGGGGTCTATAGAGGGACATTAGTACTGACCTTTATCTGACTGGGTTCTATAGAGGGACATTAGTACTGACCTTTATCTGATTGGGGGTCTATAGAGGGACATTAGTACTGACCTTTATCTGACTGGGTTCTATAGAGTGACATTAGTACTGACCTTTATCTGACTGGGGTCTATAGAGGGACATTAGTACTGACCTTTATCTGACTGGGTTCTATAGAGAGACATTAGTACTGACCTTTATCTGTCTGGAGTTCTATAGAGGGACATTAGTACTGACCTTTATCTGACTGGGGGTCTATAAAGGGACATTAGTACTGACCTTTATGTGACTGGGGGTCTATAGAGGGACATTAGTACTGACCTTTATCTGACTGGGGGTCTATAGAGGGACATTAGTACTGACCTTTATCTGACTGGCGGTCTATAGAGGGACATTAGTACTGACCTTTATCTGACTGGAGGTCTATAGAGGGACATTAGTACTGACCTTTATCTGACTGGGGTCTATAAAGGGACATTAGTACTGACCTTTATCTGACTGGGGTCTATAGAGGGACATTAGTATTGACCTTTATCTGACTGGGGTCTATAGAGGGACATTAGTACTGACCTTTATCTGACTGGGGTCTATAGAGGGACATTAGTACTGACCTTTATCTGACTGGGGTCTATAGAGGGACATTAGTACTGACCTTTATCTGACTGGGGTCTATAGATGGACATTAGTACTGAGCTTTATCTGACTGGGTGTCTATAGAGGGACATTAGTACTGACCTTTATCTGATGGGGGGTCTATAGAGGGACATTAGTACTGACCTTTATCTGACTGGGGTCTATAGAGGGACATTAGTACTGACCTTTATCTGACTGGGGGTCTATAGAGGGACATTAGTACTGACCTTTATCTGACTGGGGGTCTATAGAGGGACATTAGTACTGACCTTTATCTGACTGGGGGTCTATAGAGGGACATTAGTACTGACCTTTATCTGACTGGAGGTCTATAGAGGGACATTAGTACTGACCTTTATCTGACTGGGGGGTCTATAGAGGGACATTAGTACTGACCTTTATCTGACTGGGGTCTATAGAGGGACATTAGTACTGACCTTTATGTGACTGGGGGTCTATAGAGGGACATTAGTACTGACCTTTATCTGACTGGGGGGTCTATAGAGGGACATTAGTACTGACCTTTATCTGACTGGGGTCTATAGAGGGACATTAGTACTGACCTTTATGTGACTGGGGTCTATAGAGGGACATTAGTACTGACCTTTATCTGACTGGAGGTCTATAGAGGGACATTAGTACTGACCTTTATCTGACTGGAGGTCTATAGAGGGACATTAGTACTGACTTTTATCTGACTGGAGGTCTATAGAGGGACATTAGTACTGACCTTTATCTGACTGGGGGTCTATAGAGGGACATTAGTACTGACCTTTATGTGACTGGGGTCTATAGAGGGACAATAGTACTGACTTTTATCTGACTGGAGGTCTATAGAGGGACATTAGTACTGACCTTTATCTGACTGGCGGTCTATAGAGGGACAATAGTACTGACCTTTATCTGACTGGGGTCTATAGAGGGACATTAGTACTGACCTTTATCTGACTGGGGTCTATAGAAGGACATTAGTACTGACCTTTATCTGACTGGGGGTCTATAGAGGGACATTAGTACTGACCTTTATCTGACTGGGGTCTATAGAGGGACATTAGTACTAACCTTTATCTGACTGGGGGTCTATAGAGGGACATTAGTACTGACCTTTATCTGACTGGGGTCTATAGATGGACATTAGTACTCACCTTTATCTGACTGGGGACTATAGAGGGACATTAGTACTGACCTTTATCTAACTGGGGGTCTATAGAGGGACATTAGTACTGACCTTTATGTGACTGGGGACTATAGAGGGACATTAGTACTGACCTTTATCTAACTGGGGGTCTATAGAGGGACATTAGTACTGACCTTTATGTGACTGGGGACTATAGAGGGACATTAGTACTGACCTTTATCTAACTGGGGGTCTATAGAGGGACATTAGTACTGACCTTTATCTGACTGGGGGTCTATAGAGGGACATTAGTACTGACCTTTATCTGACTGGGGTCTATAGAGGGACATTATTACTGACCTTTATCTGACTGGGGGCTATAGAGGGACATTAGTACTGACCTTTATGTGACTGGGGTCTATAGAGGGACATTAGTACTGACCTTTATCTGGCTGGGGTCTATAGAGGGACATTAGTACTGACCTTTATCTGACTGGGGGTCTATAGAGTGACATTAGTACTGACCTTTATCTGACTGGGGGTCTATAGAGGGACATTAGTACTGACCTTTATCTGACTGGGGTCTATAGAGGGACATTATTACTGACCTTTATCTGACTGGGGTCTATAGAGGGACATTAGTACTGACCTTTATCTGACTGGGGTCTATAGAGGGACATTAGTACTGACCTTTATCTGACTGGGGTCTATAGAGGGACATTAGTACTGACCTTTATCTGACTGGGGTCTATAGAGGGACATTAGTACTGACCTTTATCTGACTGGGGGTCTATAGAGGGACATTAGTACTGACCGTTATCTGACTGGAGGTCTATAGAGGGACATTAGTACTGACCGTTATCTGACTGGAGGTCTATTGAGGGACATTAGTACTGACCTTTATCTGACTGGGGGGTCTATAGAGGGACATTAGTACTGACCTTTATCTGACTGGGGTCTATAGAGGGACATTAGTACTGAGCTTTATGTGACTGGGGGTCTATAGAGGGACATTAGTACTGACCTTTATCTGACTGGGGTCTATAGAGGGACATTAGTACTGACCTTTATCTGACTGGAGGTCTATAGAGGGACATTAGTACTGACCTTTATCTGACTGGGGTCTATAGAGGGACATTAGTACTGACCTTTATCTGACTGGAGGTCTATAGATGGACATTAGTACTGACCTTTATCTGACTGGGGGTCTATAGAGGGACATTAGTACTGACCTTTATGTGACTGGAGGTCTATAGAGGGACAATAGTACTGACCTTTATCTGACTGGGGTCTATAGAGGGACATTAGTACTGACCTTTATCTGACTGGGGTCTATAGAGGGACATTAGTACTGACCTTTATCTGACTGGGGGTCTATAGAGGGACATTAGTACTGACCTTTATCTGACTGGGGTCTATAGATGGACATTAGTACTGACCTTTATTTGACTGGGGGTCTATAGAGGGACATTAGTACTGACCTTTATCTGACTGGGGTCTATAGAGGGACATTAGTACTGACCTTTATCTGACTGGAGGTCTATAGAGGGACATTAGTACTGACCTTTATCTGACTGGGGTCTATAGAGGGACATTAGTACTGACCTTTATCTGACTGGGGGTCTATAGAGGGACATTAGTACTGACCTTTATCTGACTGGGGGTCTATAGAGGGACATTAGTACTGACCTTTATCTGACTGGGGGTCTATAGAGGGACATTAGTACTGACCTTTATCTGACTGGGGGTCTATAGAGGGACATTAGTACTGACCTTTATCTGACTGGGGGTCTATAGAGGGACATTAGCACTGACCTTTATCTGACTGGAGGTCTATAGAGGGACATTAGTACTGACCTTTATATGACTGGGGGTCTATAGAGGGACATTAGTACTGACCTTTATCTGACTGGGGGTCTATAGAGGGACATTAGTACTGACCTTTATCTGACTGGAGGTCTATAGAGGGACATTAGTACTGACCTTTATCTGACTGGGGGTCTATAGAGGGACATTAGCACTGACCTTTATCTGACTGGAGGTCTATAGAGGGACATTAGTACTGACCTTTATATGACTGGGGGTCTATAGAGGGACATTAGTACTGACCTTTATCTGACTGGGGTCTATAGAGGGACATTAGTACTGACCTTTATATGACTGGGGTCTATAGAGTGACATTAGTACTGACCTTTATCTGACTGGAGGTCTATAGAGGGACATTAGTACTGACCTTTATGTGACTGGGGATCTGTAGAGGGACATTAGTACTGACCTTTATCTGACTGGGGGGTCTATAGAGGGACATTAGTACTGACCTTTATCTGACTGGGGTCTATAGAGGGACATTAGTACTGACCTTTATCTGGCTGGGGGTATATAGAGGGACATTATTACTGACCTTTATCTGACTGGGGGTCTATAGAGGGACATTAGTACTGACCTTTATCTGACTGGGGTCTATAGAGGGACATTAGTACTGACCTTTATCTGACTGGGGTCTATAGAGGGACATTAGTACTGACCTTTATCTGACTGGGGTCTATAGAGGGACATTAGTACTGACCTTTATGTGACTGGAGGTCTATAGAGGGACAATAGTACTGACCTTTATCTGACTGGGGTCTATAGAGGGATATTAGTACTGACCTTTATGTGACTGGAGGTCTATAGAGGGACATTAGTACTGACCTTTATGTGACTGGAGGTCTATAGAGGGACATTAGTACTGACCTTTATCTGACTGGGGTCTATAGAGGGATATTAGTACTGACCTTTATGTGACTGGGGGTCTATAGAGGGACATTAGTACTGACCTTTATCTGACTGAGGGTCTATAGAGGGACATTAGTACTGACCTTTATCTGACTGGGGTCTATAGAGGGACATTAGTACTGACCTTTATCTGACTGAGGGTCTATAGAGGGACATTAGTACTGACCTTTATCTGACTGGGGGTCTATAGATGGACATTAGTACTGACCTTTATATGACTGGGTGTCTATAGAGGGACATTAGTACTGACCTTTATCTGTCTGGGGGTCTATAGAGGGACATTAGTACTGACCTTTATCTGACTGGCGGTCCATAGAGGGACATTAGTACTGACCTTTATCTGACTGGGGTCTATAGAGGGACATTAGTACTGACCTTTATCTGTCTGGGGGTCTATAGAGGGACATTAGTACTGACCATTATATGACTGGGGGTCTATAGAGTAACATTAGTACTGACTTTTATCTTACTGGAGGTCTATAGATGGACATTAGTACTGACCTTTATCTGACTGGAGTCTATAGATGGACATTAGTACTGACCTTTATCTGACTGGGGTCTATAGAGGGACATTATTACTGACCTTTATCTGACTGGCGGTCTATAGAGGGACATTAGTACTGACCTTTATCTGACTGGGGTCTATAGAGGGACATTAGTACTGACCTTTATCTGTCTGCGGGTCTATAGAGGGACATTAGTACTGACCATTATATGAATGGGGGTCTATAGAGTGACATTAGTACTGACCTTTATCTGACTGGGGGTCTATAGAGGGACATTAGCACTGACCTTTATCTGACTGGGGTATATAGAGGGACATTAGTACTGACCTTTATCTGACTGGGGGTCTTTAGAGGGACATTAGTACTGACCTTTATCTGTCTGGGGGTCTATAGATAGACATTAGTACTGACCTTTATATGACTGGGGGTCTATAGATGGACATTAGTACTGACCTTTATCTGACTGGGTCTATAGATGGACATTAGTACTGACCTTTATCTGACTGGGGGTCTATAGAGGGACATTAGTACTGACCTTTATCTGACTGGGGTCTATAGAGGGGCATTAGTACTGACCTTTATCTGACTGGGGTCTATAGAGGGACATTAGTACTGACCTTTATCTGACTGGGGGTCTATAGAGGGACATTAGTACTGACCTTTATCTGACTGGGGTCTATAGATGGACATTAGTACTGACCTTTATCTGACTGGGGGTCTATAGAGGGACATTAGTACTGACCTTTATCTGACTGGGGGTCTATAGAGGGACATTAGTACTGACCTTTATCTGACTGGGGTCTATAGAGGGACATTAGTACTGACCTTTATCTGACTGGGGGTCTATAGAGGGTTATTAGTACTGACCTTTATCTGACTGGGGTCTATAGATGGACATTGGTACTGACCTTTATCTGACTGGCGGTCTATAGAGGGACATTAGTACTGACCTTTATCTGACTGGGGTCTATAGAGGGACATTAGTACTGACCTTTATCTGTCTGCGGGTCTATAGAGGGACATTAGTACTGACCATTATATGAATGGGGGTCTATAGAGTGACATTAGTACTGACTTTTATCTGACTGGGGTCTATAGAGGGACATTAGTACTGACCTTTATCTGACTGGCGGTCTATAGAGGGACATTAGTACTGACCTTTATCTGACTGGGGGTCTATAGAGGGACATTAGTACTGACCTTTATCTGACTGGGGTCTATAGAGGTACATAAGTACTGACCTTTATCTGACTAGGGGTCTATAGAGGGACATTAGTACTGACCTTTATCTGACTGGGGTCTGTAGAGGGACATTAGTACTGACCTTTATCTGACTGGGGTCTGTAGAGGGACATTAGTACTGACCTTTATCTGACTGGGGTCTATAGAGGGACATTAGTACTGACCTTTATCTGACTGGGGGTCTATAGAGGGACATTAGTACTAACCTTTATCTGACTGGGGTCTATATAGGGTGACATTAGTACTGACCTTTATCTGACTGGGGTCTATAGAGGGACATTAGTACTGACCTTTATCTGACTGGTGTCTATATAGGGTGACATTAGTACTGACCTTTATCTGACTGGCGTCTATAAAGGGACATTAGTACTGACCTTTATCTGACTGGGGTCTATAGATGGACATTAGTACTGACCTTTATCTGACTGGGGGTCTATAGAGGGACATTAGTACTGACCTTTATCTGACTGGGGTCTATAGATGGACATTAGTACTGACCTTTATCTGACTGGGGGTCTATAGAGGGACATTAGTACTGACCTTTATGTGACTGGGGTCTATAGAGGGACATTAGTCCTGACCTTTATCTGACTGGGGGTCTATAGAGGGACATTAGTACTGACCTTTATCGTACTGGAGGTCTATAGAGGGACATTAGTACTGACCTTTATCTGACTGGGGTCTATAGATGGACATTAGTACTGACCTTTATGTGACTGGAGGTCTATAGAGGGACATTAGTACTGACCTTTATGTGACTGGGGGTCTATAGAGGGACATTATTACTGACCTTTATCTGACTGGAGGTCTATAGCGGGACATTAGTACTGACCTTTATCTGACTGGGGGTCTATAGAGGGACATTAGTACTGACTTTTATCTGACTGGAGGTCTATAGCGGGACATTAGTACTGTCCTTTATCTGACTGGGGGTCTATAGAGGGACATTAGTACTGACTTTTATCTGACTGGAGGTCTATAGAGGGACATTAGTACTGACCTTTATCTGACTGGCGGTCTATAGAGGGACATTAGTACTGACCTTTATCTGACTGGGGTCTATAGAGGGACATTAGTACTGACCTTTATCTGAGGGTCTATAGAGTGATATTAGTACTGACCTTCATCTGACTGGGGGTCTATAGATGGACATTAGTACTGACCTTCATCTGACTGGGGGTCTATAGATGGACATTAGTACTGACCTTTATCTGACTGGGGGTCTATAGATGGACATTATTACTGAACTTTATCTGACTGGGGTCTATAGAGGGACATTAGTACTGACCTTTATCTGACTGGGGATCTATAGAGGGACATTAGTACTGACCTTTATCTGACTAGAGGTCTATAGAGGGACATTAGTGCTGACCTTTATCTGACTGGGGTCTATAGATGGACATTAGTGCTGACCTTTATGTGACTGGGGTCTATAGAGGGACATTAGTACTGACCTTTATCTGACTGGTGGTCTATAGATGGACATTAGTACTGACCTTTATGTGACTGAGGGTCTATAGAGGGACATTAGTACTGACCTTTATCTGACTGGGGGTCTATAGATGGACATTAGTACTGACCTTTATGTGACTGAGGGTCTATAGAGGGACATTAGTACTGACCTTTATCTGACTGGGGTCTATAGAGTGACATTAGTACTGACCTTTATCTGACTGGGGGTCTATAGAGAGACATTAGTACTGACCTTTATCTGACTGGGGTCTATAGAGTGACATTAGTACTGACCTTTATCTGACTGGGGTCTATAGAGGGACATTAGTACTGACCTTTATCTGACTGGAGGTCTATAGAGGGACATTAGTACTGACCTTTATGTGACTGGGGGTCTATAGATCGACATTAGTACTGACCTTTATGTGACTGAGGGTCTATAGAGGGACATTAGTACTGACCTTTATCTGACTGCGGTCTATAGAGGGACATTAGTACTGACCTTTATCTGATTGGGGGTCTATAGAGGGACATTAGTACTGACCTTTATCTGACTGGAGGTCTATAGAGGGACATTAGTACTGACCTTTATCTGACTGGAGGTCTATAGAGGGACATTAGTACTGACCTTTATCTGACTGGGGGTCTATATAGTGACATTAGTACTGACCTTTATCTGACTGAGGGTCTATAGAGGGACATTAGTACTGACCTTTATCTGACTGGGGTCTATAGAGGGACATTAGTACTGACCTTTATCTGACTGGGGGTCTATAGAGTGACATTAGTACTGACCTTTATCTGACTGGAGGTCTATAGAGGGACATTAGTACTGACCTTTATGTGACTGGGGTCTATAGATGGACATTAGTACTGACCTTTATGTGACTGAGGGTCTATAGAGGGACATTAGTACTGACCTTTATCTGACTGGGGGTCTATAGATGGACATTAGTACTGACCTTTATCTGACTGGGGTCTATAGAGTGACATTAGTACTGACCTTTATTTGACTGGGGGTCTATAGAGGGACATTAGTACTGACCTTTATCTGACTGGGGTCTATAGAGGGACATTAGTACTGACCTTTATCTGATTGGGGGTCTATAGAGGGACATTAGTACTGACCTTTATCTGACTGGAGGTCTATAGAGGGACATTAGTACTGACCTTTATCTGACTGGAGGTCTATAGAGGGACATTAGTACTGACCTTTATCTGACTGGAGGTCTATAGAGGGACATTAGTACTGCTGTTTATCTGACTGGGGTCTATAGAGTGAAATTAGTACTGACCTTTATCTGACTGGGGTCTATAGAGGGACATTAGTACTGACCTTTATCTGATTGGGGGTCTATAGAGGGACATTAGTACTGACCTTTATCTGACTGGAGGTCTATAGAGGGACATTAGTACTGACCTTTATCTGACTGGGGGTCTATAGAGTGACATTAGTACTGACCTTTATCTGACTGAGGGTCTATAGAGGGACATTAGTCCTGACCTTTATCTGACTGGGGTCTATAGAGGGACATTAGTACTGACCTTTATCTGACTGGGGGTCTATAGAGGGACATTAGTACTGACCTTTATCTGACTGGGGGTCTATAGAGTGACATTAGTACTGACCTTTATCTGACTGAGGGTCTATAGAGGGACATTAGTCCTGACCTTTATCTGACTGGGGTCTATAGAGGGACATTAGTACTGACCTTTATCTGACTGGGGGTCTATAGAGGGACATTAGTACTGACCTTTATCTGACTGGGGTCTATAGAGGGACATTAGTACTGACCTTTATCTGACTGGGGGTTTATAGAGGGACATTAGTACTGACCTTTATCTGACTGGGGGTCTATAGAGGGACATTAGTAATGACCTTTATCTGACTGGCGGTCTATAGAGGGACATTAGTACTGACCTTTATCTGACTGGGGGTCTATAGAGGGATATTAGTACTGACCTTTATCTGACTGGGGGTCTATAGAGGGACATTAGTACTGACGTTTATCTGACTGGGGGTCTATAGAGGGACATTAGTAGTGACCTTTATCTGTCTTCGGGTCTATAGAGGGACATTAGTACTGACCTTTATCTGACTGGGGGTCTATAGAGGGACATTAGTACTGACCTTTATGTGACTGAGGGTCTATAGAGGGACATTAGTACTGACCTTTATCTGACTGGGGGTCTATAGAGGGACATTAGTACTGACCTTTATCTGACTGGGGTCTATAGAAGGACATTATTACTGACCTTTATCTGACTGGGGTCTATAGAGGGACATTAGTACTGACCTTTATCTGACTGGGGTCTATAGAGGGACATTAGTACTGACCTTTATCTGACTGGGGGTCTATAGGTGACATTAGTACTGACCTTTATCTCACTGGGGTCTATAGAGGGACATTAGTACTGACCTTTATCTGACTGGGGGTCTATAGAGGGACATTAGTAATGACCTTTATCTGACTGGGGTCTATAGAGGGATATTAGTACTGACCTTTATCTGACTGGGGGTCTATAGAGGGACATTAGTACTGACCTTTATCTGACTGGGGGTCTATAGAGGGACATTAGTACTGACCTTTATCTGACTGGAGGTCTATAGAGGGACATTAGTACTGACCTTTATCTGACTGGGGGTCTATAGAGGGACATTAGTACTGACCTTTATCTGACTGGGGTCTATAGAGGGACATTAGTACTGACGTTTATGTGACTGGGGTCTATAGAGGGACATTAGTACTGACCTTTATCTGACTGGAGGTCTATAGAGGGACATTAGTACTGACCTTTATGTGACTAGAGGTCTATAGAGGGACATTAGTACTGACCTTTATGTGACTGGGGCTCTATTTAGGGACATTAGTACTGACCTTCATCTGACTGGGGGTCTATAGAGGGATATTAGTACTGACCTTTATGTGACTGGAGGTCTATAGAGAGACATTAGTATTGACCTTTATCTGACTGGGGGTCTATAGAGGGACATTAGTACTGACCTTTATGTGACTGGAGGTCTATAGAGAGACATTAGTACTGACCTTTATCTGACTGGGGGTCTATAGAGAGACATTAGTACTGACCTTTATCTGACTGGGGGTCTATAGAGGGACATTAGTACTGACCTTTATGTGACTGGAGGTCTATAGAGAGACATTAGTACTGACCTTTATCTGACTGGGGGTCTATAGAGAGACATTAGTACTGACCTTTATCTGTCTGGGGGTCTATAGAGGGACATTAGTACTGACCTTTATGTGACTGAGGGTCTATAGAGGGACATTAGTACTGACCTTTATCTGACTGGGGGTCTATAGATGGACATTAGTACTGACCTTTATGTGACTGGGGGTCTATAGAAGGACATTAGTACTGACCTTTACCTTACTGGGGTCTATAGAGGGACATTAGTACTGACCTTTATCTGACTGGGGGTCTATAGAGGGACATTAGTGCTGACCTTTATCTGACTGGGGGTCTATAGAGGGACATTAGTACTGACCTTTATCTCTCTTCGGGTCTATAGATGGACATTACTACTGACCTTTATCTGACTGGGGGTCTTTAGAGGGACATTAGTACTGACCTTTATCTGACTGGAGGTCTATAGAAGGACATTATTACTGACCTTTACCTTACTGGGGTCTATAGAGGGACATTAGTGCTGACCTTTATCTGACTGGGGGTCTATAGAGGGACATTAGTACTGACCTTTATCTGTCTTCGGGTCTATAGAGGGACATTAGTACTGACCTTTATCTGACTGGGGGTCTTTAGAGGGACATTAGTACTGACCTTTATCTGACTGGGGTCTATAGAGTGACATTAGTACTGACCTTTATCTGACTGGGGTCTATAGATGGACATTAGTACTGACCTTTATCTGACTGGGGTCTATAGAGGGACATTAGTACTGACCTTTATCTGACTGGAGTCTATAGAGGGGCATTAGTACTGACCTTTATCTGACTGGGGGTCTACAGAGGGATATTAGTACTGACCTTTATCTGACTGGGGTCTATAGAGGGACATTAGTACTGACCTTTATCTGAATGTGTGTCTATAGAGGGACATTAGTACTGACCTTTATCTGACTGGGGGTCTATAGGTGACATTAGTACTGACCTTTATATGACTGGGGGTCTATAGAGGGACATTAGTACTGACCTTTATCTGACTGGGGGTCTATAGAGGGACATTAATACTGACCTTTATCTGACTGGGGTCTATAGAGGGACATTAGTACTGACCTTTATCGGACTGGGGGGTCTATAGAGGGACATTAGTACTGACCTTTATCTGACTGGGGTCTATAGATGGCCATTAGTACTGACCTTTATCTGACTGGGGTCTATTGAGGGACATTAGTACTGACCTTTATCTGACTGGGGGGTCTATAGAGGGACATTAGTACTGACCTTTATCTGACTGGGGGTCTATAGAGGGACATTAGTACTGACCTTTATCTGTCTTCGGGTCTATAGAGGGACATTAGTACTGACCTTTATCTGACTGGGGGTCTATAGAGGGACATTAGTACTGACCTTTATCAGATGGGGGGTCTATAGAGGGACATTAGTGCTGACCTTTTTCTGACTGAGGGTCTATAGAGGGACATTAGTACTGACCTTTATCTGACTGGGGGTCTATAGAGGGACTTTAGTACTGACCTTTATCTGACTGGGGGTCTATAGAGTGACATTAGTACTGACCTTTATGTGACTGGGGGTCTATAGAGGGGCATTAGTACTGACCTTTATCTGACTGGGGTCTATAGAGGGACATTAGTACTGACCTTTATCTGACTGGGGGTCTATAGAGGGACATTAGTACTGAGCTTTATCTGACTGGGGGTCTATAGAGGGACATTAGTACTGACCTTTATGTGACTGGGGGTCTATAGAGGGACTTTAGTACTGACCTTTATCTGACTGGGGGTCTATAGAGGGACATTAGTACTGACCTTTATCTGACTGGGGGTCTATAGAGGGACATTAGTACTGACCTTTATATGACTGGGGGTCTATAGAGGGACATTAGTACTGACCTTTATCTGACTGGGGTCTATAGCTGGACATGAGTACTGACCTTTATCTGACTGGGGGTCTATAGAGGGACATTAGTACTGACCTTTATCTCACTGGGGTTCTATAGAGGGACATTAGTACTGACCTTTATCTGACTGGGGTCTATAGCTGGACATTAGTACTGACCTTTATCTGACTGGGGGTCTATAGCTGGACATTAGTACTGACCTTTATCTGACTGGGGTCTATAGAGGGACATTAGTACTGATCTTTATCTGACTGGGGGTCTATAGCTGGACATTAGTACTGACCTTTATCTCACTGTGGGTCTATAGCTGGACATTAGTACTGACCTTTATCTGACTGGGGGTCTATAGCTGGACATTCGTACTGACCTTTATCTGACTGGGGTCTATAGCTGGACATTAGTACTGACCTTTATCTGACTGGAGGTCTATAGAGGGACATTAGTACTGACCTTTATCCAATATTTCCCGCCATCTTCAGGTTTTTTTTGCAGCCTTGTTGTATTATTTGCCCATTTTGAATAAATAATATAATAATAATAATATAATATAATTCCTGCCGCCGTTTCCTTTTCTTATCTTGATCCATACGGTTGTACTAATTGTTTGTGCCCTAAGTGAATCATTTTTCATTTCTCAATGTTGATTTGTCTTTAATTTTGGATCCCACATTATTGATAATTGCTCTAATTTTCTAAAATAATTACAGATTTAATGGACTAGATGGACTGGCGGGGCCTGAATCGTACAGATAAGGCTGCGTATGACGTCTCCTATAGAAGATTACATATATTATTACACCCTATACGTAAATGAGATGCTCAGTATCCCGTGATGGAGGCGCCGCGTATTAAGGGAGAGACAGAAAGAACACCTTTAAATCTTCAGTCCCATAATCCCCCTGGGACAGCTGCTATATCACTTTTTTATTTATGCATTTTTACTTATTTTTATATTTAATAATAACATTTATTTTTTATATATTTTCCGTTTATTGGTCCTTATCTCCTCACCTGAGACGCCGCTTTATGGGATTGAAGGATGGGGAGTTTCTGTCCATTGCAGCGCTGACCACTAATCTGCCTTGGAGTGATATCTGTAGAGTATTTAACCCTATATCGGACACTATTCCAATAGGCTTTTCCCACTATTTCTTTTTTCTAGCCATCTAAAAAAGTGCAATAATGTCCTGGTAAATTCCACTATTGGCCAATGGTGCTGCAGACGTCCTTGGGCTGTACATTCCTGTTACACAAGATTATTGGGGAATGAAGGAAAGAAGAGATGAGGGAGAAGGAGGTAGACATGGTGTGATAGGGATGAGTGAGGGAGAAGTGAGAGGGGGTAAAAGGGAGAGAAGATATGAGAGGGAATGAGTAAGAGGAGAGAGAGGAGGGAGAGATAAGGGAGAGTTGTGAGAGGGAGGGCGAGAGAGAGAAAAGAAAGTGCTATGATAGGAGGGAGAGATAAGAGACAGTTGAGAGAGGGAGAGAGAGTGAGAACAAAGAGCTGTGATAGGAGGGAGAGATAAGGGAGAGTTGTGGGAGAGAAGGGATAGGGAGAGAGAGATGTGAGAGGGAGGGTCTGGGTTGCTCCTTCCCTTCTCTCACATTCTCTTATTTCTCTTATTTCCGTTGCACAAAAACAAACATGTTTAAGAAGAACAAATTGTCCAATCTCTCGACCTCCTGCTCCCAATCACCCAAAACAACTGCAAAATAATGAGAGAGCAGCGAGGGGCCCGGAGGAGACTGCAGAGACAGCCGGCACGTAGTGTGTGTAGAGTGTGCTTGTACATTGTCTGTGCAGGTGTGTATAGAGACATGTGTGAATATAGAGAAGTGTGTGTATAGAGTGTGTGTGTCTATAGAGAAGTGTGTGTGTATAGAGTGTGTGTTTGTATATATATATATATATATATATATATTATATATATATATACACACATATTCACAACTCCCCAGTTAGCAACCACCCCCCAAGTGAGCAGCCTCTCTCTGCACCTCCCCAATGAGCTGCCCCACCCTGCACCTCCCCAATAAGCAGCCTCTCTCTGCACCTCCCCAATGAGCAGCATCTCTCTGCACCTCCCCAATGAGCAGCCTCTCTCTGCACCTCCCCAATGAGCAGCCTCTCTGCACCTCCCCAATGAGCAGCCTCTCTCTGCACCTCCCCAATGAGCAGCCTCTCTCTGCATCTGCCCAATAAGCAGAATCTTTCTGAACCTCCCCAATGAGCAGCCTCTCTCTGCACCTCCCCAATGAGCAGCTTCTCTCTGCACCTCCCCAATGAGCAGCATCTCTCTGCACTTCCCCAATGAGCTGCCCCACCCTGCACCTCCCCAATGAGCAGCCTCTCTCTGCACCTCCCCAATGAACAGCATCTCTCTGCACCTCCCCAATGAGCTGCCCCACCCTGCACCTCCCCAATGAGCAGCCTCTCTCTGCACCTCCCCAATGAGCAGCCTCTCTCTGCACCTCCCCAATGAGCAGCTTCTCTCTGCACCTCCCCAATGAGCAGCATCTCTCTGCACTTCCCCAATGAGCTGCCCCACCCTACACCTCCCCAATGAGCAGCCTCTCTCTGCACCTCCCCAATGAGCAGCCTCTCTCTGCACCTCACCAATAAGCAGAATCTTTCTGAATGTCCCCAATGAGCAGCCTCTCTCTACACCTCCTCAGTAAGCTCCCCAATTAGCAGCCTCTTTGTGCACCTCCCCAATAAGCAG
The DNA here is from genome assembly GCA_027410445.1 of Discoglossus pictus. Lineage (NCBI taxonomy): Eukaryota > Metazoa > Chordata > Amphibia > Anura > Alytidae > Discoglossus > Discoglossus pictus. The sequence goes on from CM050168.1 coordinate 289,984,393, forward strand.
AATCTCTCTGCACCTCCCGAATGAGCAATCTCTCTCTGAATCTCCCCAATGAGCAGCCTCTCTCTGCATCTGCCCAATAAGCAGAATCTTTCTGAACCTCCCCAATGAGCAGCCTCTCTCTACACCTCCCCAGTAAGCTCCCCAATTAGCAGTCTCTTTGTTCACCTCCCCAATTAGCAGAATCTCTCAGCACCTCCCAAATGAGCAATCTCTCTCTAAATCTCCCCAATGTCCAATGAGCAGTTTCCCTGCACCTACCCAGTAAGTAGAATATTTTTGCACCTCCCCAATTAGCAGCCTCTTTGTGCACCTCCCCAGTGAGCAGAATCTCTCTGCACCTCCCCAGTGAGCAGCATCTCCCTACATCTCTCTGAATCTCCCCAATACCCAGTGAGCAGAATCTATTTGCACCTCCCCAGTGAGCAGCCTCTCTCTCGCCATAGTATATCTGCAGCCTCTCTCTCATCACTGTATTTCTGCAGCCTCTCTCTCATCACTGTATTTCTGCAGCGTCTCTCTCACCATATTATATCTGTAGCCTTTCTCGCCACGTTATATCTGCAGCCTCTCTCTCACTACAGTATATCTGCAGCCTCTCTCTCTCACCATAGTATTTCCGCAGCCTCTCTCTCATCACTGTATTTCTGCAGCCTCTCTCTCCACAGTATTTCTGCAGCCTCTCTCTCACTACAGTATATCTGCAGGCTCTCTCTCAACACTATTTCTGCAGCCTCTCTCACCACAGTATTTCTGCAGCCTCTCTTTCACCATAGTATTTCTGCAGCCTCTCTCACCACAGTATTTCTGCAGCCTCTCTTTCACCACAGTATTTCTGCAGCCTCTCTTTCACCATAGTATTTCTGCAGCCTCTCTCACCACAGTATTTCTGCAGCCTCTCTTTCACCATAGTATTTCTGCAGCCTCTCTCACCACAGTATTTCTGCAGCCTCTCTTTCACCACAGTATTTCTGCAGCCTCTCTTTCACCATAGTATTTCTGCAGCCTCTCTCACCGCAGCATTTCTGCAGCCTCTCTCTCACCGCAGCATTTCTGCAGCCTCTCTCTCCATAGTATTTCTGCAGCCTCTCTCTCACCGCAGCATTTCTGCAGCCTCTCTCTCACCGCAGCATTTCTGCAGCCTCTCTCTCACCGCAGCATTTCTGCAGCCTCCCTCTCTCACCACAGTATATATGCAGCCTCTCTCTCACCACAGTAAATCTACAGCCTCTCTCTCACCACAGTAAATCTACAGGCTCTCTCTCTCTCATCATAGTATATCTGCAGCCTCTTTCACCATAGTATATCTGCAGCCTCTCTCTCCATTACATCCAGGAGTCATACATAATATATAAATTTTATAGAAGTAAAATCAGGGTGTGCTCTTCACATTTGTGGTTGTTACACTGTGATAACCACCGCGTTCCACGTCCTATCCCCCATTTGCCAATGCCAGAAACACATGAGGGGCAGAGGGGCATATATTCTTTGGATCACCCGCTCAGTCTTTTGGTCCCTCATATCCAGGCATGGAAATGGTTAAGGCTGCTATGAACTCTAAGGGAATGGTTGCTAAGTTGTACTCAGCCAGTCTTTGTAGTGGGAGAGAGCAGAAATTAATTCCATTGTCAGAGGTCACTGATATACTTAGTGTCCTGGATAATGTGACTGCATGGCCACAATATTGCTACAAGTCCATATCCTCTGTTTTGGGTGGGGGACAGACCAGACCCCTCTTTTTGTCCACTGACAGGAAACGGAGGAGGGATCTGGGGATCACATCCTAGAGGTACAAACACATGTGTTGGGAGGGACATCTCCAAAATCATAACTGGAGGTTGGGTCATCCATGGGTGCTGCTGCCCCTGTCTCCAAGGAGCCAATATGTCCGCACCTTCCCTTTGCCCTGTGAAGAAAAAAAGTTATGTCTATTGGTTTTGTGGGTTCAAAGGAAACACAAAGGTTGTATACCCTAAACAACACACGGCACACAAAAAATGTATTAGCATCACTAATCTACACAGGGTGGAGTTACACTCAGTCCAGGATGTGTCCAGAAACCAATCAATTTGGGGTCTTAAATGATTTTGGCCATTATTTGAACTTGTATATGTGGCCTTTCTGTGTCCTGTTAATGCGTCCCTCCCACCCATGACCCACACATATTACCTTCATCTCCACATCTCCCCGCAGCTCCAGCTCAAAGCAGTTAAACTCCTCTAGGACATTGTGCGTGTCCGTGGACACGTGGATTTTCAGGGCTGAAATACAGTCAGGTTGAGACACAAGTGAGGATGGCAATGTGGAGGATGGGAGACAGAGAATGGTACTAGGATAGGGAACACAGTCTAGAACCTCTAAAATTGCATGGCACTCAGGGAATACAGAGACACACTGGGGCACCTACAGTGCCTTGCAAAAGTATTCACCCCTCTTGACTTATTATTATTTTGTTACATTACAGCCTTAAGTTCAATGTTTTGTTATTTTTAATTTTATGTGATGGATCAGAACACAATAGTCTAAGTTGGTGAAGTGAAATGAGAAAAATATATACATAAAACAATTTTTTAGAAATAGAAACCAGAAAATTGGGATGTGCGTATGTATTCACCCCCTTTGTTACGAAACCCATAAAAAGCTCTGGTGCAACCAATTACCTTCAGAAGTCACATAATTAGTGAAATGATGTCCACCTGTGTGCAATCTAAGTGTCACATGATCCGTCATTACATATACACACCTTTTTTGAAAGGCCCCAGACTGCAACACCTAAGCAAGAGGCACCACTAACCAAACACTGCATTGAAGAGCAAGGAACTCTCCAAACAAGCAAGGGACAATGCTGATGAGAAGTACAAGTCAGGGTTAGGTTATAAAAAAATATCCAAATCTTTGATGATCCCCAGGAGCACCATCAAATCTATCATAACCAAATGGAAAGAACATGGCACAACAGCAAATCTGCCAAGAGACGACCGCCCACCAAAACTCACGGACCGGGCAAGGAGGGCATTAATCAGAGAGGCAGCACAGAGACTTAAGGTAACCCTGGAGGAGCTGCAGAGATCCACAGCAGAGACTGGAGTATCTGTACATAGGACGACAATAAGCCGTACGCGCCATAGTGTTGGGCTTTATGGCAGAGTGGCCAGAAGGAAGCCATTACTTTCAGCAAAAAACAAAATGGCACTTTTTGAGTTTGCGAAAAAGCCTGTGGGAGACTCCCAAAATGTATGGAGGAAGGTGCTCTGGTCTGATGAGACTAAAATTTTACTTTTCGGCCATCAGAGAAAACGCTATGTCTGGCGCAAACCCAACACATCACATCACCCAAAGAACACCATCCCCACAGTGAAACATGGCGGTAGCAGCATCATGCTGTGGGGATGTTTTTCAGCAGCCGGGACTGGGAAACTGGTCAGAGTTGAGGGAAAGATGGATGGTGCTAAATACAGGGATATTCTTGAGCAAAACCTGCACCACTCTGTGCGTGATTTGAGGCTAGGACGGAGGTTCACCTTCCAGCAGGACAATGACCCCAAACACACGGCTAAAGCTACACTTGGGGGGTTTAAGGGGAAACGTAAATGTGTTGGAATGGCCGAGTCACAGCCCAGACCTCCATCCAAAAGAAAATCTGTGGTCAGACTTAAATATTGCTGTTCACAAGCGCAAACCATCCAACTTGAAGGAGCTGGAGCAGTTTTGCAAGGAGGAATGGGCAAAAATCCCAGTGGTAAGATGTGGCGAGCTCATAGAGACTTATCCAAAGCGACTTGGAGCAGTGATTGACGCAAAAGGTGGCTCTACAAAGTATTGACTTTAGGGGGGTGAATAGTTATGCACAGTGACTTTTTCTGTTATTTTGTCCTATTTGTTGTTTGCTTCGCAATAAAAACAAAAAACATCTTCAAAGTTGTGGCATGTTCTGTAAATTAAATGATGCAAATCCTCAAACAATCCATGTTAATTCCAGGTTGTGAGGCAACAAAACACGATACAAGCCAAGGGGGGTGAATACTTTTGCAAGTCACTATACATACAGGTGTACCCCAAGTCATAGTAGAGGAAGTAGTAGAAAAAAAGGGAGCACCTACTTGTGTTGTTTGGAATTCAGTGTGGTTGGTGTCAAGGTCAAACAGAAACGATTGATATGACCTTACCTTCCCCATTAGACTCCATCCGTGAGGCCGTGTTCACTGTGTCCCCAAACAGGCAATACCGTGGCATCTTGAGTCCCACCACCCCAGCACAGACAGGACCTGCAGACAGGACAGAGTCACATGCAAGTCCAAGACAACCTATGTTGGTGCTTGTATCACAGAACTAGATTGCAAGTTCTTTGGCATAAGCCAAATAAATTATGTGTGAAAAATAATTATATGGACAAATATAATATTATTAGAATAGCAGATTAATAACATCTCCTCCCATCAACCCCAGAGCAGCTTCCTCTCCTCACCAGTATGGATCCCGATTCGCAGCCGTAGCTGTCGGTCTGGCCGGTGTCGGATTTTAAAAGTCTTGACTTCATCAAGAAGGGCGAGGGACATACGGGCAATCTCACGGGCGTGGAGCTTCCCATTACGGACTGGTAGCCCAGAGACCACCATGTAGGCATCACCTATTGTCTCTACCTGAGAAGAAGAACGTAAAGGTAGAATGTGTAGATAGGAGAGAATGAGAGAGTAAGCGATAGGGAGATATGTTGAGGAAAAGAGTACATGGACAGTGAAGTTGAGGGTGAAAGAGTGGAGATGAGACAAAGGAGAGTTTGAGGGACAGAAGAACATAAAAAATAGAGAGATGAGGATTGGTGAGTGGGTTCATTATGGTGCTCAGTGTCACTTGTATATACATCCCCCAGACCTTATATCTCACCTTATACACATCAAAGTTGTCTATTATAGCATCAAAGCAGGTGTACAGGTCATTGAGTAGGGTGACCACCTGGAAGGCATGAGAGAGAGACTTGAGTTTAGGAGAAATTGATGGGGAGCCCTGGAGAAGTGGAAATAGGGGTGAGGTAACTGGGAGTGAGATGGGTAGTCAATACGAGAGGGGGATTAGGATGGTTCTGGGATTGCCAAATATTCCCATGTTAGCTGGATGGAGGAGGACAACTATTAAGGGTAAGATCTCTCGATGAGGGAGCTGATTGTGGAAGGTCAGAATCAGATGGGTTCCCTGGGGTCTAATAGTGAGAGGTCAGAAGTACCTGCATTGGAGTGCTCTCTGCAGAGAGTGAGGTGAACCCTACAATGTCACTGAAGTAAATGGTTACGCTGTCGAAAGCTTCAGCCTGGACTGTCTCTCCTCTCTTCAACTGCTCAGCGACCGAGCTGGGGAGAAAGAGGTATGAGATTGGATAGAAGATAGAGAGAGGACATAAACAAAGGTTCCTAACAGTGCAAGGACTGTGAGTGGTGAGTTTGGTTACCATAAGTTTTCATGGCCATGTCTAGCATTCTTGACCTAATTCTGTTGGTGATGGTCATTGAAGGGAAGATGCTGGTGTTGGTTGGTAATGCATATGAACATGAACTCCGTTTACCTTATAATCCAGCTTTGGTCTCTTGGCATTGTCCTTGTGTTGAAGGAAACTTTATTATGTACTTATATGTATAGAAGTTATATGTATAAGACGTGTAAGTTAAAGTTGTAAACCTGCCCTCTTCTGGTGGTCTCATGAAGACTTTGATATTAGAACGTCTCTGGTGGACATGACTTTGTTGGAGACTGGTTACAGTTTGTGGTGAGTCAGTTGTGGTCATTTTATATGTCATTGTGTGAGTGAGATTTAAAGGGATCAGGTCCACAATCTCTTCTCTACATTTAGGTTGAAGGAGCCCTATTTTTCCATAGACATTGAATATAGAAGATATTTTAAAAAAGGTAGGAGAAACCTGATTTTTTAATTGCTATGAATGAGACTTTTTCCCCTGTGGTTGTCTCATTGGTTAGGAATACTGGCGTGGGTTAATAGAGGTCATTTCTTTGAAAGATGGACAGACATTGGTCCAATTGTCATGCTAATGGTTTGACTAGAGGTCATCTTCTCTAATGAGTGGATTAGAGGTGACTGTAGCGTTTTTGAGGACACAATGAATGTGATGGTTCAACAGGGCTCATTCTCTATGTTGTGTACTCACTGGGGCAGGATCTGGTACAGCGGGGCTCGTTCTCTATGTTGTGTACTCACTGGGGCAGGATCTGGTACAGCGGGGCTCGTTCTCTATGTTGTGTACTCACTGGGGCAGGATCTGGTACAGCAGGGGTTAGTCTCTATGTTGTGTACTCACTGGGGCAGGATTTGGTACAGCAGGGGTTAGTCTCTATGTTGTGTACTCACTGGGGCAGGATCTGATACAGCAGAGTTTAGTCTATATGTTGTGTACTCACTGGGGCAGGATCTGGTACAGCAGAGTTTAGTCTCTATGTTGTGTACTCACTGGGGCAGGATTTGGTACAGCAGGGGTTAGTCTATATGTTGTGTACTCACTGGGGCAGGATCTGGTACAGCAGAGGTTAGTCTATATGTTGTGTACTCACTGGGGCAGGATCTGGTACAGCAGGGCTCACTCTCTATGTTGTGTACTCACTGGGGCAGGATCTGGTACAGCAGGGGTTAGTCTATATGTTGTGTACTCACTGGGTCAGGACCTGGTAAAGCAGGGGTTAGTCTCTATGTTGTGTACTCACTGGGGCAGGATCTGGTACAGCAGGGCTCACTCTCTTTGTTGTGTACTCACTGGGGCAGGATCTGGTACAGCAGGGGTTAGTCTCTATGTTGTGTACTCACTGGGGCAGGATCTGGTACAGCAGGGGTTAGTCTCTATGTTGTGTACTCACTGGGGCAGGATCTGGTACAGCAGGGGTTAGTCTCTATGTTGTGTACTCACTGGGGCAGGATCTGGTACAGCAGGGGTTAGTCTCTATGTTGTGTACTCACTGCGGCAGGATCTGGTACAGCTGGGCTTGGTCTCTATGTTGTGTACTCACTGGGGCAGGATCTGGTACAGCAGGGGTTAGTCTCTATGTTGTGTACTCACTGGGGCAGGATCTGGTACAGCAGGGGTTAGTCTCTATGTTGTGTATTCACTGGGGCAGGATCTGGTACAGCAGAGTTTAGTCTATATGTTGTGTACTCACTGGGGCAGGATCTGGTACAGCAGGGGTTAGTCTCTATGTTGTGTACTCACTGGGGCAGGATCTGGTACAGCAGGGGTTAGTCTCTATGTTGTGTACTCACTGGGACAGGATCTGGTACAGCAGGGGTTAGTCTCTATGTTGTGTACTCACTGGGGCAGGATCTGGTACAGCAGGGGTTAGTCTCTATGTTGAGTACTCACTGGGGCAGGATCTGGTACAGCAGAGGTTAGTCTCTATGTTGTGTACTCACTGGGGCAGGATCTGGTACAGCAGGGGTTTGTCTCTATGTTGTGTACTCACTGGGGCAGGATCTGGTACAGCAGGGGTTAGTCTCTATGTTGTGTACTCACTGGGGCAGGGTCTGGTACAGCAGGGGTTAGTCTCTATGTTGTGTACTCACTGGGGCAGGATCTGGTACAGCAGGGGTTAGTCTCTATGTTGTGTAGTCACTGGGGCAGGATCTGGTACAGCAGAGGTTAGTCTCTATGATGTGTACTCACTGGGGCAGGATCTGGTACAGCAGAGGTTAGTTTCTATGTTGTGTACTCACTGGGGCAGGATCTGGTACAGCAGGGCCTCAGCCTTGCGCTTCTCCTCCAGGTAGGCCTGAGTTCTGTCCTCTACCAGCTCCTCTAGGTTATTCGCGTATTGCTCCATACGAGACAGAAGATTGTCCAGGATGTTAGAGCTGTTCTCCCTGAGGGAACATAAAGGAGACTTCTTAGTTATTAGCAATTCTATATTTTATTTTTATTTATACTTCCTTTCTCCTTACTCCTTCAGTTTGAGCTTCATGGAATTTAAACTTTACATAATGTGGTGGAATGAAGGTTATAGGATAGTAAAATGTTACTCTGCATTTCAGTTTGGAAAGAGGGAGAAATACAATTTTAGGATGGGAATGGTCTCCGGCCCAAGAACATCATGGCAGGTTGAAATCTCTTGGAATATTTGGCTGGCTCCTCGATAAACTGGTCGGCTCATGGTTTTGTGCCCCCTGACTTTATTATTTATACTATTTATGTGTGCCGACCTCAACAAAAATCTTATACAAACTAAATAGATGGTATAAATTGTCTTCAATCCTAAATATTTTGTTACATTGTATCAACGGACATTCATGTATGTGAGTATGAGAAACAAAGAGCCAGATTCAATTCGAAAGCCCTCGGTATACAGGCCCCATGTCAGCGAGCGTGCTGCGGGCTTGAAGCTGAAATTGTAAACCATGCAATCATATGTGGCAGTTCAGGGTCAATTAAGTAAGGCCACAACTACCCATTTAGAATCAACCAATAGAAAATGAGACTCATTATTATGGCAGTAAAACATGAAGGTTACATGTCAATCAATTAGGTTCAGGGGTCCGATATGCGATCAGACTCGCAAACCCACAAAATAATAAATGATTGCTGATAGTGTTCTAGTCCATGTGGGTGGCCTGATATGTATTAACTCATTGATTCCCGAGATCTATCTAACCCCGAAATGAAACATAAAATTAAAAAAAAAATCTTGCCGATTTGCGGGCTTGAGACTGTTGTGCAATTAATTCTAATGTCTATCATAGCTTTCCCCGTTTCCCAGTGCTGTATCGATTTTTTTATTTGCTTTTACAGTGCTATGAATAGGTGTTTAACCCCCTTGCGGGTCCTATCTCGTACTCATAGGATTTTCTCCTACATTTGCCTGTTAAGGGTGTGAGAACATTGGCGGGCCTGAGGAATTGTAGCAATTGAATATCAATTTGCGATTTTAGCAATTGTAACTCTTGCCGACGTGAAAGATTAAAGGCTTTGGAGGCTGTAAGTTCCGCATTTAACAACCGCAAGGATTTCAAGCCTGTAACACGTAAACCATTTGTGGCTCGCAAAAAAACGCCAATTGAATAGCAAATTAGCTTACGGGCTCCATTATGGTCTCCAGTAACTTATAATTGCTCAATTGAATCAGGCTCCAAGTCTACGATTATTAGTATCAGTTTGAATAGGGGGGTAAGACCCAGTATTTAAAAATAAAAAATAAAAAAGGGTATAAATATATATATATATATATATATATATATATATATATATATATATATATAATTTCATTTTTTTTTTAATGGGGAGACCAAGCTTCTTAAGATGTGATATACTGTATTAATCATTTGCACCCAACTTACATCAGTGCATTACTTTTTATGTTCTTTAATCCTTTAATCGTTTTAATTTAGTACATTTATATAATTTTACAGTATATACTTGTGTTTTGTTATCAATGCACCATGACCTTGTTTGATACACTAAACCTAGACTTATCAATAATGTGTTTCCAAATGTATCTAGTCACAGGTAGGATTTACATATCTTGAGCCCTAGGCACACACTCCCTAGCTGCCCCCTGGGTGCACGAGCCATGTGTTTTCCTGTCACTATGTTGCTCCACCATCATATTAATATATTAAAGTGCAGCACACTGCAAACCTGCCACTTCACACTCATCTCTTTCCTTCCCCCACAAAACAACTTGTTTATACCTGGCAAGAGAAGGCAAGGGCTATACAAGAAAAATAAAGAAATTGAAATTGAAACATATTGTTATGAGGCATCCCTCCCAGGGAGACGCTCCTAGGCGGCTTCCTTGTTTGCCTAGTTATAAATCCGGTCATGCTGAGACATAGATTGATGTGTTGTTGGTGGCAGAGAGCAGTTTTCAGTTGGTAAGTTATAGTGAAGAGATTATGTTGGGGTTGATGTTTGGTTTCCCCCCCTCACCCGCTCACCTATTGAACTTGCGCAACATCATTTTGATCTGGTTGAAATCTGGCCTCTCTAAAGGGTCTTCTGCCCAGCAACGCTGCATCAGCTGCCCCAGCTCCTGGATGTGGCAGTACAGGTTGGTGGACGGTCGGAAATATGGCTTTTCCTGGCTCCTGACTTGCTCGATGATCTCTGAGAAGGACAGCGAAGGAGAGATGAGAAGACAAGGAAGAGAAAAAGGTGGAGGACCATGAGAGGGATAGAGGCAGGAGACCATGCGATACAGGAGTCCAAAGGATGACCAAGGGAAGGAGACAGAGGAGTAAGACAAGTATACAGAGACAGACCCCAAAAGAGAGAGACCAAGGGAGAGAGACAGAGGAGTAAGACAAGTATACAGAGGCAGAGACCAAAAGAGAAAGACCAAGGGAGAGAGACAGAGGAGCAAGACAAGTATACAGAGGCAGAGACAAAAAGAGAGAGACCAAGGGAGAGAGACAGAGGAGTAAAACAAGTATACAGAGGCAGAGACCAAAAGAGAGAGACCAAGGGAGAGAGACAGAGGAGCAAGACAAGTATACAGAGACAGAGACAAAAAGAGAGAGACAGAGGAGTAAGACAAGTATACAGAGACAGAGCCCAAAAGAGAGAGACCAAGGGAGAGAGACAGAGGAGCAAGACAAGTATACAGAGGCAGAGACAAAAAGAGAGAGACCAAGGGAGAGAGACAGAGGAGTAAGACAAGTATACAGAGACAGAGACCAAAAGAGAGAGACCAAGGGAAGGAGACAGAGGAGTAAGACAAGTATACAGAGACAGAGCCCAAAAGAGAGAGACCAAGGGAGAGAGACAGAGGAGTAAGACAAGTATACAGAGACAGAGCCCAAAAGAGAGAGACCAAGGGAGAGAGACAGAGGAGCAAGACAAGTATACAGAGGCAGAGCCCAAAAGAGAGAGACAGAGGGAGAGAGACAGAGGAGCAAGACAAGTATACAGAGGCAGAGCCCAAAAGAGAGAGACAGAGGGAGAGAGACAGAGGAGTAAAACAAGTATACAGAGGCAGAGACCAAAAGAGAGAGACCAAGGGAGAGAGACAGAGGAGCAAGACAAGTATACAGAGACAGAGACAAAAAGAGAGAGACAGAGGAGTAAGACAAGTATACAGAGACAGAGCCCAAAAGAGAGAGACCAAGGGAGAGAGACAGAGGAGCAAGACAAGTATACAGAGGCAGAGACAAAAAGAGAGAGACCAAGGGAGAGAGACAGAGGAGTAAGACAAGTATACAGAGACAGAGACCAAAAGAGAGAGACCAAGGGAAGGAGACAGAGGAGTAAGACAAGTATACAGAGACAGAGCCCAAAAGAGAGAGACCAAGGGAGAGAGACAGAGGAGCAAGACAAGTATACAGAGACAGAGCCCAAAAGAGAGAGACCAAGGGAGAGAGACAGAGGAGTAAGACAAGTATACAGAGACAGAGCCCAAAAGAGAGAGACCAAGGGAGAGAGACAGAGGAGTAAGACAAGTATACAGAGACAGAGCCCAAAAGAGAGAGACCAAGGGAGAGAGACCGAGGAGTAAGACAAGTATACAGAGGCAGAGACCAAAAGAGAGAGACAGATGAGTAAGACAAGTATACAGAGACAGAGTCCAAAAGAGAGAGACAGAGGAGCAAGACAAGTATACAGAGACAGAGTCCAAAAGAGAGAGACAGAGGAGCAAGACAAGTATACAGAGACAGAGCCCAAAAGAGAGAGACAGAGGAGCAAGACAAGTATACAGAGACAGAGCCCAAAAGAGAGAGACAGAGGAGCAAGACAAGTGTACAGAGGCAGAGACCAAAAGAGAGAGACCAAGGGAGAGAGACAGAGAAGCAAGACAAGTATACAGAGGCAGAGACCAAAAGAGAGAGACCAAGGGAGAGAGACAGAGGAGTAAGACAAGTATACAGAGACAGAGCCCAAAAGAGAGAGACCAAGGGAGAGAGACAGAGGAGTAAGACAAGTATACAGAGACCAAGCATAAAAGAGAAAGACCAAGGGAGAGAGACAGAGGAGTAAGACAAGTATACAGAGACAGAGCCCAAAAGAGAGAGACCAAGGGAGAGAGAGACAGAGGAGTAAGACAAGTATACAGAGGCAGAGACCAAAAGAGAGAGACCAAGGGAGAGAGACAGAGGAGTAAGACAAGTATACAGAGGCAGAGACCAAAAGAGAGAGACCAAGGGAGAGAGACAGAGGAGCAAGACAAGTATACAGAGACAGAGACAAAAAGAGAGAGACAGAGGAGTAAGACAAGTATACAGAGACAGAGACCAAAAGACAGAGACAGAGGAGCAAGACAAGTATACAGAGGCAGAGACCAAAAGAGAGAGACAGAGGAGCAAGACAAGTATACAGAGGCAGAGACCAAAAGAGAGAGACAAGAGACACACAGAGAGAGACAGATGACAAGGGAAGGGAGGACAAGGGAAGGAAGGAAACAGAGACAAGAGACCAAGGGAGGGAGAAAGAGGGAAAGAGACAGAGTAAGACCTTTGTACAGAGACAGGATCTAATAGAGAGAGACAAGAGACCAAGGGAGGGAGTAGAGAGTAGTAAGACCATTGTACAGAGGCAGAGACCACAAAGAGAGTGACAGAGACAAGAGATCAAGGGAGAGAGAGAGACAGACAGAGACAAGAGACCAAGGGTGAGAGACAAGAGACCAAGGTAGAGACAGAGAGACAGAGTGGGAGGCCAATTGAAAGTGACAGAGACAAGAGGCCAAGGGAGAGAGACGGAGAGGGAGACCAAGGGCAAGAGACAGAGACAAGAAACTAAGAGAGAGACACAGAGGGGGAGATCAAAGGAGAGAGATAGAGGAGTAAGACCATTGTACAGAGATAGAGACCAAAAAAAGAGTGACAGAGACAAGAGATCAAGGGAGAGAGACAGAGGGGGTGACTAAGGGAGTGAGCCAGAAGAAAGAGACCAAGGCAGAGAGATCAATGGGGAGACCAAGGAAGAGAGACCAAGAGAAAGAGATAGAAGAGGAATCCAAGGGAGAGAGACAGAGGGGGTGACTAAGGGAAAGAGACAGAAGAGGAATCCAAGGGAGAGAGAGGAGAGAGCCGTGCATAAGAGCGCAAGGAAGAGAGGTCAGAGACGGGAGCCGATAGAAAAATATATGTGTGAAAATGATGGAGAAAGGCAAGGACCAATGGAAAGAGACCGTGATGAGAGAACATGAGGTAGAGACAGAATTGTGAGATAGAGATAGAGTGGCAGAAATGTGAGGACATGGGAGAGACAAAGACGAGCACACATGGAGGGAGAGACAGATAAAGGGAGAGAGGTAGAGATGGGAAACCAAGGAAAAGAGACAGAAATGGGATAACATGGAAGAGAGACCGTTCTAGGAGATCACAGAGAGTACGAGATGAGAGACCAAGATACCAACAAGAGAAAGGAGACCAAGTGATGGAGCAGAAAGAAAGGGGCAGAGATGAGGGTGTAAGAGAGCGTCAAAGACAAGCGTCAAAGAGAGATGGACAAATAGAGAGATGTGATGGAGGATGGCGTGAGAGAGGATATCAAATTAGACTGAGAAGGAAGAATTGTGTGTAGTTGTTTAGTCGTGACCCTATGGACACATCTATTGGTTGTGCATATCCATATGGTTATCTTTGCAAAGATACAGGGTGGGTTGCCAGTTACTTGTCCAGTGGACTGCCATTTGTCTGACCTCTCTGCTATGACATGCCCATCTTGGGCGACCCTACATGGTATAGCTCACAGCTTCATTGAGGTACAGAAGCCCCCTCACCATGACAGAAGGGTAATAACAATCCAGAATTAATACCCAGAGCCAAAATGACCCCAGACCCTCCCCTACCCACCTTTGGGACTGTACTCCACACTGTCTGTGTAGAAGACCCCATTACGTAGGGCAATCTCCTGTAGGATAACCCCAAAGCTGTACACGTCCCCTTTCTGCGTGCCCTGGGGTGGCGGATCTTCCATTCGGAGCAACTCAGGTGCCGTCCAGAGCTTCTCTATCACACCAGGGGGAGATGTATATTAGTAGTGAGTATCTGAGGATGCCCCCCATTGTCCCCACCCACGGCAGACCCTGGGAGACCTTTGGCCAGCTCCGATATACAAGATTTAGGACATTATTCAATTTGTATAATGAATAAATAAATAGATGGAAACCAGCCATTGTGCTAATCAGTTCCAGCTGTTCTTGGCATCTGGTATCCAAATTAGTTAAAGGGACACAGACAAGGCTCCAAATGTTTTAATATAAAACTGTAGTTAATAACAAATAGTTTTTAAAACAGCATTTTTTACAATAAACTGACATTGATATTTGGATTTTTACCTTACCCTTCCTATTAGGCCTTGCTCTTAGCTTGGTGTTTGAGGCCGTCATTGCCAATTACTCGATTTTGGGTTTGCACATGCTCAGCATGATTGAAATAATTGGCAACTGAAAACTGACTGCAATATCAGTTTATTTGAATCACATTGATCGCGTGCCAACCTCCAGGGAGTAATTGGCAATGATTAGTCTCTAATAAAAAATAAGAGAAAGATCCGGAGGGGGCAAAAAGGCTGATTAACGGGTACAAATTACAAACTTTTAATGTCATTTTACTGTATGAAAATGCATTTATTACCTATGCTTTGGAATTATACCATATTTTTTATACCATATTTCATCACTTTAACCCTTTCACTGCCAGTGAAAAGGTTACTAATTAGTCCAAGGGGCAGGACCTGGCCATAATCTACAATGCCAAACATGTTTGACGGCAGAATGGGTTCTAGATTATGGCAATGCCATGCTGTTTTTCAGAGCTTTTTGTCCTGTCCTGCCCTCCCCTCTCCACACTGCCTCTTCACATTCCCTGCCCTCCCCTCTCCATACTCCATGCCCTCCCCTCCATAATCCATGCCCTCCCTTCTCCATACTCCATGCCCTCCCTCTCCATACTCCATGATTTCCCCTCTTCATACTCCCTGCCCTCCCCTCTCCATACTCCATGCCCTCCCCTCTCCATACTCCATGCCCTCCCCTCTCCATACTCCATGCTCTCCCCTCTCCATACTCCATGCCCTCTCCTCTCCATACCCCATGTTCTCCCCTCTCCATACTCCATGCCCTCCCCTCTCCATACTCCATGCTCTCCCCTCTCCATACTCCATGCCCTCCCCTCTCCATACTCCCTGCCCTCCCCTCTCCATACTCCATGCTCTCCCCTCTCCATACTCCATGCCCTCTCCTCTCCATACTCCATGTTCTCCCCTCTCCATACTCCATGCCCTCCCCTCTCCATACTCCATACTCTCCCCTCTCCATACTCCATGCCCTCCCCTCTCCATACTCCCTGCCCTCACCTCTCCATACTCCATGCTCTCCCCTCTCCATACTCCATGCCCTCCCCTCTCCATACTCCATGCTCTCCCCTCTCCATACTCCATGCCCTCCCCTCTCCATACTCCATGCTCTCCCCTTTCCATATTCCATGCTCTCCCCTCTCCATACTCCATGCCCTCCCCTCCATACTCCATGCCCACTTCTCTCCATACTCCATGTTCTCCCCTCTCCATACTCCATGCCCTCCCCTCTCCATACTCCATGCTCTCCCCTCTCCATACTCCATGCCCTCACCTCTCCATACTCCATGCTCTCCCCTCTCCATGCCCTCCCCTCTCCATACTCCATGATCTCCCCTTTCCATATTCCATGCTCTCCCCTCTCCATACTCCATGCTCTCCCCTCTCCATGCCCTCCCCTCTCCATACTCCATGATCTCCCCTTTCCATATTCCATGCCCTCCCCTCTCCATACTCCATACTCTCCCCTCTCCATACTCCATGCCCTCCCCTCTCCATACTCCCTGCCCTCACCTCTCCATACTCCATGCTCTCCCCTCTCCATACTCCATGCCCTCCCCTCTCCATACTCCATGCTCTCCCCTCTCTATACTCCATGCCCTCCCCTCTCCATACTCCATGCTCTCCCCTTTCCATATTCCATGCTCTCCCCTCTCCATACTCCATGCTCTCCCCTCTCCATGCCCTCCCCATACTCCATGATTTCCCTTTTCCATATTCCATGCTCTCCCCTCTCCATACTCCATGCCCTCCCCTCCATACTCCATGCCCTCTCCTCTCCATACTCCATGTTCTCCCCTCTCCATACTCCATGCCCTCCCCTCTCCATACTCCATGCTCTCCCCTCTCCATACTCCATGCCCTCACCTCTCCATACTCCATGCTCTCCCCTCTCCATACGCCATGCCCTCCCCTCTCCATAGTCCATTATCTCCCCTTTCCATATTCCATGCTCTCCCCTCTCCATACTCCATGCTCTCCCCTCTCCATGCCCTCCCCTCTCCATACTCCATGATCTCCCCTTTCCATATTCCATGCTCTCCCCTCTCCATACTCCATGCTCTCCCCTCTCCATACTCCATGCTCTCCCCTCTCCATATTCCATGCTCTTCCCTCTCCATACTCCATGCCCTCCCCTCTCCATACTCCATGCCCTCCCCTCTCCATACTCCATGCTCTTCCCTTTTCCATACTCCATGCCCTCCCCTCTCCATACTCCATGCTCTCCCCTCTCCATACTCCATGCCCTCCCTTCTCCATACTCCATGTTCTCCCCTCTCCATACTCCATGCCCTCCCCTCTCCATACTCCATGCTCTCCCCTCTCGATACTCCATGCCCTCCCTCTCCATACTCCATGCCCTCCCCTCTCCATACTCCATGCCCTCCCCTCTCCATATTCCATGCCCTCCCCTCTCCATACTCCATGCCCTTCCCTCTCCATACTCCATGCTCTCCCCTCTCCATACTCCATGCCCTCCCCTCTCCATACTACATGCTCCATGCCCGCCCCTCTCCATACTCCATGCTCTCCCCTCTCCATATTCCATGCCCTCCCCTCTCCATACTCCATGCCCTTCCCTCTCCATACTCCATGCTCTCCCCTCTCCATACTCCATGCCCTCCCCTCTCCATACTACATGCTCCATGCCCGCCCCTCTCCATACTCCATGCTCTCCCCTCTCCATATTCCATGCCCTCCCCTCTCCATACTCCTTGCCCTCCCCTCTCTATACTCCGTGCTCTCCCCTCTCCATGCTCCATGCCCTCCCCTCTCCATATTCCATGCCCTCCCCTCTCCATACTCCATGCTCTCCCCTCTCCATATTCCATGCCCTCCCCTCTCCATACTCCATGCCCTTCCCTCTCCATACTCCATGCCCTCCCCTCTCCATACTCCTTGCCCTACCCTCTCCATACTCCATGCTCTCCCCTCTCCATGCTCCATGCCCTCCCCTCTCCATACTCCATGCTCTCCCCTCTCCCCACTCCTTGCCCTCCCCTCTCTATACTCCATGCCCTCCCCTCTCCATACTCCATGCCCTCCCCTCTCCATACTCCATGCTCTCCCCTCTCCCCACTCCCTGCCCTCACTGGCAAAGTAAGCATGTGAGTCCTCAGAGTCCAGCGGGCAGCGGAAGCTGGCGAGGCCATAATCCGTGATCTTCAGCACAAAGCGACTGTCCACCACACAGTTTGAGGACTTGAGGCTCCCGTGGGATCCAATCACACTGTTATGTAGAAACAGCATTCCCTGGGGGGAGATTAGAGGGAGAGAAAAGGGAGATTAGTGAGTGGGAGGAAGGGGATTAGAGGGGGAGAATAGAGAGAAAGGAATGGAGAAGGAGAAATAGCAGAAGGATTGATGGGGGGAATAGAGAAAAAGGAGGGAGCGGGAGAAAGAGGGAGAGAGAAGAACACAGAGAGCGGGTGGCATTGTATATATACGCTGTCCTGGCACAGCCTTGGCACCAATACCTTCACAATGTCATTAATCAGAGAATATCTGAACATCCAGTCCAAGGTGATGCTCTCATTCTCCAGAATATCCTGTGAGGAGAAACAGCAAACAGATGGAGTGCATACTGGAATTAGTATCTGTGTATATACAGTATACATATTTATATATATATATATATATATATATATATATATATATATATAGTGCAGTGTTAACCCTCAAGTGATTCCTGGTAGCCAATATGACTTAAAGGGAGGCATGTCCAGGGCCAAGCCGCAGGTTAGGATTGGTCATGTTGACAAGTTATATGGATAATTTTGGCGGCTATGGGCCATTTAACCCAATGTATGATGTGGTTCATTAAGCTTTTTAGGTGGGTGGTCATTGCTGGGGGGACCAAATCAATCTTCTTGACAGCCCTCCCAGGATGGAGGGTGAATGGGTAGTGTCGGGGAGGAGAGTCAGGAGTGGTATATAAGGTCCAGGCGTGGCTCTCCTGCATGTCCACACACTGCTCAGATTATTGGCCATAGTTGGTACCAATTGATGGATCATTCTCTGTGGGGCAACATTGGTTCTTGTTATAGCATAAGTGTCGCCAAGTTCATGACCCACGTCAGGGAGTGAAGGCATGCTCCTCAAGGATATGTCTGCCCAGGTGCTACAAACAAAAAGGACTTGGCACCAGAATTACGGTTATGAGAACTGTTAAGTTATCATTTTGATGTTTGGTCATGTTGACAAGTTACTGTATATGGATAATACGGTGGCTATGGCCAAGTTATATGCATAATACGGTGGCTATGGCCAAGTTATATGCATAATACGGTGGCTATGGCCAAGTTATGTGCATAATACAGTGGCTATGGCCAAGTTATGTGCATAATACAGTGGCTATGGCCAAGTTATGTGCATAATACGTTGGCTATGGCCAAGTTATGTGCATAATACGGTGGCTATGGCCAATTTATGGGTGGCTGTGGCCAAGGTATCACATATATAGTTGTGAGCGTACGAGTCGTTGCTCACGCAAAGCGAGCCGCGGGCCTCGCGAAGCGAGGTCACTGGGCAAGGGCCTCAGTTGCTGGCGAGGTCACTGGGCACGGGTCTCAGTTGCTGGCATGGAGTGCCGAAGGCGCTCCATGCCAGCAACTGAGGCCCCTCGCGAAGCGAGGGCCTCAGTTGCTGGCGAGGTCACTGGGCACGGGTCTCAGTTGCTGGCATGGAGCGCCGAAGGCGCTCCATGTCAGCAACTGAGGCCCCTCGCGAAGCGAGGGCCTTAGTTGCTGGCGAGGTCACTGGGCAAGGGCCTCAGTTGCTGGCATGGAGCGCCGAAGGCGCTCCATGCCAGCAACTGAGGCCCCTCGCGAAGCGAGGGACTCAGTTGCTGGCGAGGTCACTGGGCAAGGGCCTCAAACCCTCGCAAAATTCACGTCGCTACTCAAAAAACACGACACACAAATTACGACACTCGCTAAATTTTACGAGGCACGCAAACAACGTACGAAACACGTTACCACACATTACGACCTCGCAAACATCGGACGCAACACGCCGACATACAAACATTTAAAACACAATACATACACACAGCACATACATAAAAAACTTACCTACACCAAGAGGGAGCACCCAGGACCTCAAAAATGCAACTTACACCTCGATTTTACTCGAAATAAAACAGTTTAGA
>CM050168.1:290008817-290024804 GCA_027410445.1 Discoglossus pictus
GATTTATATTAATATTGTTTTACTGATAGGAACTAGGTAGCGTTACGTTGACGATGTCTAATATAAAGATTTATGCAATTGAAGAGAGACGTTTGCATGAATTTCCTTTGAGGTAGCTCAGTGCTGGAGCATTTCTTTCCACATGAAACGACAATCAACATATTCACATAAAATACTTTCCAGGGCTGGTTTCTGAATTACAAAGGAAGCCACGTTTAAAACCCATTCATTAGAATGTTTACCAATTCTTCAACCTGCCACATTATGGTAAATTATATTTAAAAATGTCCTGATATAGCAAAATACAGAAAATGAGGAGAGAGGGGGGAAATGAAAGATAGGGAGGAAGAAATAGAGAGATTACGAGAGGGAGAGATGAGAGAAAATAAAGAAATACTGAAGAATATATTGAGTTTAGAGGAATGAATGGAGAGGGTGATATGATGGAAACTGCTAATATCAAAGGATCTAATAAAGTTCAGTTGGGAAGTATTTCAGAAAAAGAAGAATGCAAGAATAAAAGGGTAGTATATATGTTGAACTGCCTTCCAGTGGAAGTGGTAGGGACGGACACAGTTAAGGAATTTAAGCATGCCTGCTGAGGGCCATGCTGAGGTTTAATTTAGAATGGGTCCTCTTTTTTTGTTCTTTCTGCTGATATGTTTCTATGTTTAGACAGAGGAAGAGAGAAAATAGAGAGGAAGAGGCAAGGATGCAGGAAGTGTGAGAAATATATTGAGAAAGGAGAGAAGAAGAGAGAGGGATAGATAAAGAATAGAGAGAGGAGGAGGGTGGAGAGATAGAGCGAGAGATAGATGAGGAAAGGATGTACATCAATTTATGGTTTTATTTCTTGGACTGTGAGACATCTCAGGCACGGATCCAAGGGCAGCCCCCTGGGAGGTATGTGCACGCGTATAAGTGTGAGAGGGGCCAGCGCTGACCATCCCACTCAGGTCAAGTGGAGGGGAGCTGGGAGAGTGGACTATAAAATCCAGCTGTTTTTAAGATTCTCTGAAAGGTCAGCACTTTCCTGAGTCTAGGAGCCAAGGAAGTGTCTGCCGAGAGATTGCTCCCATATGAGGAGTACAGAGCAGGATAGGGGGAGAAATGCTGAACTGGTCACTAGAGGGAGGCTGGAGGAGCATTCACTGGTCAACAGGAGGGGTCAGGGATTTACTTACATGTTTCAGTTCGAACAGCACCTTGCGAGTCAGTTCTATACGCTTGCGATTTATGTGTTTAACAGCCACAATATTACCCTACAAATAAATAAGGGGCAAAAAAGATGATCAGTTATCAGAGGGTCACCAGGGAACCAACATGTTACATAAAGTTCAGGAGAGAAGCGTCAAAACCACCAAGTGGTGTCAGGAGGTTGGATCGGGAAGGTCGCAGGAGGTCATTTGGAGAGCTTTGAGGCAGTCACACTAAAGAAGGTTTTCATGGGAGAAGTGTCAAAGCCACCCATAGAAGGCTATGTTATGAAAGAGGAGAGGTCATCAGTCTAACCTTTAGTCCAGCAAGGTCAAAATGTGGTCACAAGAGGGATATGCAGGTCAGGTTTTCAGGAAAGTCATGGGGTCAGGGAGAAGGATTGTTTACCCTGTAATATGCAGTCTTGGCATACACTTGAAATTGACCCTCTGTCGTGAGCAGGGAGCCGTAGTTAGATCCTCGCTGAAGAGACAATATTCACAAATATAGAGACGTACATTATAATTATTATTATTGTTCTTTATTTAGATTGAGACATTTTACATAGTGTCATACACAAAAAAACATGCGAAGAAATAAAATATATGCAGTACAGAAAAAAATTAAATAACACCATCAAACTCTTAGATTAGTAAAAGAGTTGACATTCCTCCCCAAGATAGCTGACAACATATAGGACTTATTTGTTAATTATAAAAAAGATGGCGCTATTCTCATGAGGGGCTTACAATATAGACACAGAGAAGTGGGGCATGGCTTAGGCAGGCTATACAAACTATATATGAACTAGTTATTGACAAGATGGATGCAAATGTTTTACTGAAGAGCAGTGAAGATGTGGAAGACGGGTATGGATGAAGAACTGATGGTGGGCCAAGAGGAGGAGAGCAGGTTTGAATGAAGAGGAGCACATACTACGTTAAACACAATGCACAAAGGTTGTGCTGAAGACCAACAGATGTTGGACTGAAGAGGTGGAGCACAGGTTTAAATACAGAGCAGGAGATGTTGGGCTGGAGAAGTTGAACACATATGATACCGACAGATGTTGGAATGGAGAGATGGAACATAGATTGAGATGAAGAGCAATAATCAGGTGGAGCATAGGTTGAGATCAAGAGCAGTACGTTTTATACTGAAGAGGTGGGGCACAGGTTGAGATGAAGAGCTACAAATGTTCAGCTGGAGAGATGGAGCACATGTTGTGATGGAAAGCAACAGATGAGGGGTTGAAGAGGTGGGGCACAGGTTGAGATGAAGAACAAGAGATGTTAGTCTTAGGGGGTGGAGCGTAGGTTAAGGTGGAGACCAACAAATGTCAGGCTGAAGTGGAAGAACACCAGTCCAGATGAAGAGCAACAGATGTTGGGTTGAAGATGCGGAGAACAGTTTGAGTTAACCTTCTATTCGTTTGGTGCCATTACCAAAGACAGAGTAAGTTTACTCCCCGCCCTGCGTAAAGCCTTCTCCATGTTACTTGTCTGGATATCCTCCCACCGGATTCTCCACAGCTCTGCGGCCAGTTCCTTCTCTAGTCGTAACTTCCTGTGGGAAGAGAGAACTACACTGAGACCCTTCACTACCTGACCCAACATTGTTCTTAGGGACATACCCCGACCCCTGTTCCTATTTCACTATAGCTGGGTGTCTTGCTGTGATATGAGATTTCCTAGATTGCTCTCATACTTGAGACCCCGTGTAATGTGTTTATTTTATGCACATTATCTCTACATTCGGTGTCTCAGCTGTGCAGGTGACAGTTTCCGTGTGAAATCCATGTTCTTTCACCCTCTCAATTTTGACAGCAGAAGTTAAACCATCCAATTACAGCCTCAGCCGTCAGCTCTCATGGAAACCGGGTGAACAAGGTTCTGCAAGCGACTAACGAGGTCTTCCATGATTCATAAATACACCCCTCAACCCCCTCTCCTGTCTACCAGCATCCTGGAAATCCACTGATTCAATTAACAGCTCCAAGGACGAGAAGCGGGGAGCGGGAACGAGAGACAATAAAAATAGGAAGAGGAGCAGATGGAACGGGAGAACCCAACCAAAGGACCAGGGCGACGGCTGTACCTGTATATAAAGATGGAGGATATAGTGATAGCCAGCAGGATGAAGCAAATCACAATGGACATGATCTCCAAGATGGAAAAGCTGGCTGCGGGGAAACAACACAAAGTAAATAATACAATGCACACAATGACTGGTTAAACAAAACAATGACGTGTTACACAATATATAAAACAACAGGTTACCGTACATACCACACAACACCAATGGCCTACACAACAGATACTACAACATATTATACAGTACACACAAAGATGGGTTACACAACACACAACAGGTCATATAATAGGTTGCAAAACAAACATGACGGTAGATCACACAATGCACACAACGGTAGGTTGCACAACAAATACAAGTTATACAACACTCTGCAAATTATCAATGCACACACAACAGACTATATGATGCACACCATTTACACTACTACAGGTTACATACCATTCGCAAAAACATGTAAATAAACAGATTCCCTGTGTCCTACATCAGCTCCTTGCATACACTCCATGCACACAGACCTACAATATAAACAATGACAAACCAAGAGAACAAACCCAACAGAACTTCCAAAAGCACACTGTACACAACTTATAATCAGTTACAAAAACATGTGATCCCAAAGTGTCCATGGCCAACTGCCGGTCACAAAGCCAACAAACACATTCAGAAGGCAAAAAAGCGAATTCACTAAGTGTGATTCTGATACAGTGACATGACAATCAAACATAAACTATACACACAACAGTGGTACAACATTCAACTACACACACAAAAACATAAGAGACTCCTCCAATAAAATACTACAACCCAGCACTATAAGTGACTGCACAGCACTATTTTTGTGTGGAACATGCATATACTAACCTAGTATATGTCTAACCCTTGCCAATCACACACAATACATGGCCAAAACACACTAAAATATCTACCCAATGTTCACTCAGTACACACCCAACACAAGTCCAGTACATCACCCACAAACATACCCAAAACTTGCCAGTTAAACATTCCCATCGCTCACTCCGAGCTCATATAGTACACAGACCTATCAGTCACATGGCATACACCCAATACTCACTAAGAACACAAGCAACACCTCTCCAGTACACACCCAGCATTGCTCAACATACACTGAGCACCATTTTAAATCGTGTCCAACACACCTCCATCAATCATTCAACATTCACTCAATAATATTTTGACGTCTCCAAAATATCCAGTTCTTAATCAGCACACAAAATGCTCACTTAGCACACATGTAACACTTGTCCAACAAAAAACAACACTTGTTCAACACACACCCAGGGCTGGGCCAACACACACCAAACATAAGAACAACACACAACAAACATATCATCAACAGACACTAAAAATGGCACCAACACACCACCAACAGTTTTCCAACACACACCCAACATAAGACCAACACACAACATGTATTTCACCAACAGACACCCTACATTTCACCAACATACAACAAACAGTTTTAAAACACACACTTAACACATGACCAATACACACGCATATTTAACCAACAGACACTCAACATTTCACCAACACACAACCAACAGTTTTACACCACACACCCAATATATGACCAACACACAATGAACATTTGACTAACAGACACCCAACATTTCACCAACACACAACCAACAGGTTTCCAATACATACCAACATTTATTCAGCACACATCCAACAAGTGACCAGTACACGCCAACACTTGTTCAATATAAACCCAACTCCTGACCAACAAAGAACCCACACTTGACCAATTTCAACACAAACCATTATTCAACCATCATGAACTCAATCAACATACAAAATTCACCCAACACACACTTTATCAGCAAACACTGACCACTCACTTCACTTACCTTTCAAGCACTCTGGGTTACTATTATCAAACCCGCAGGTAGGGACATCTCTTGGAATCCTGTTTCCTGGCCAATGGATCTCCCTTCCAGGCACTGGTATGATGCTTTTCTGTGTCCCATTATAAACAGACACAATCTGTATGTTGTTGAGAAACATTCATGTTTAATACCTGGGTCACCCTCATTGCACCTCACCCCCACCTGCCTCCTGCCCTCACCTGGAATTCTCCACTTTCCTCCTCCAAATCCCACAGCAAGTAGTTATTTTCTGAGTCGCCGTTGTCGTCAATCTTGATGTAGCCCGTGACCCCTAAAAAAAATAGAACAGCAGTGGTACTGTGACAAACCCTGAGAGCTGTGATCAGGGTAAATGTAATCATAGATATAAAATGTGATTATTTATTACATTGCAACACAATTCATTTTTTTGTTGGGATAGATAATTAACCATTAACGGTTTCAGTGCCAGTGACTGGGTTAATATTTTTTTTAAATATGCTCTGCAGACTAATTATTATTGGAACCACTGAGCTGACATTTTAATGTATCCCCATAAATGTATGTATGACACTCACTTATTATATCTCATCTTAAGTACCCTGGAGAGACTGCTGATGGTGTGCCAAGGTAAGTGATGAGAGAGAGATAACAAGATGATACGGGAAATAATGGAAGAGACATAACAATATGGCATAGGAGGTGATGGAAGAGGGAAAACAATATGGCATGGGAGGTGATGGAAGAGGGAAAACAAAATGGCATTGGAGGTGATGGAAGAGGGAAAACCATATGGCATGGGAGGTGATGGAAGAGATATAACAATATGGTAATGGAGGTAATGGGAGAGATAACAAGATGGTAATGGAGGTAATGAGAGAGATAACATGGTGGTAAGGGAGGTGATGAGAGAGATAACATGATGGTAAAGGAGGGGATGAGAGAGATAACAAGATGGTAAGGGAGGTGATGAGAGAGATAACATGATGGTAAGGGAGATGATGAGAGAGATAACAAGATGGTAAGGGAGGTGATGAGAGAGATAACAAGATGGTAAGGGAGGTGATGGGAGAGATAACAAGATGGTAAGGGAGATGATGAGAGAGATAACATGGTGGTAAGGAAGGGGATGAGAGAGATAACATGATGGTAAGGGAGGGGATGAGAGAGATAACAAGATGGTAAGGAAGGGGATAAGAGAGATAACAAGATGGTAAGGAAGGGGATAAGAGAGATAACATGATGGTAAGGGAGATGATGAGAGAGATAACATGATGGTAAGGGAGGGGATGAGAGAGATAACATGATGGTAAGGGATGTGATGAGAGAGATAACAAGATGGTAAGGGAGGTGATGAGAGAGATAACATGATGGTAAGGAAGGTGATGAGAGAGATAACATGGTGGTAAGGGAGGTGATGAGAGAGATAACAAGATGGTAAGGGAGATGATGAGAGAGATAACAAGATGGTAAGGAAGGGGATGGGAGAGATAACATGATGGTAATGGAGGTAATGAGAGAGATAACATGGTGGTAAGGGAGGTGATGAGAGAGATAACATGATGGTAAAGGAGGGGATGAGAGAGATAACAAGATGGTAAGAGAAGGTAATGAGAGAGATAACATGATGGTAAGGGAGATGATGAGAGAGATAACAAGATGGTAAGGGAGGTGATGAGAGAGATAACAAGATGGTAAGGGAGGTGATGGGAGAGATAACAAGATGGTAAGGGAGATGATGAGAGAGATAACATGGTGGTAAGGAAGGGGATGAGAGAGATAACATGATGGTAAGGGAGGGGATGAGAGAGATAACAAGATGGTAAGGAAGGGGATAAGAGAGATAACATGATGGTAAGGGAGGTGATGAGAGAGATAACATGATGGTAAGGGAGGGGATGAGAGAGATAACATGATGGTAAGGGATGTGATGAGAGAGATAACAAGATGGTAAGGGAGGTGATGAGAGAGATAACATGATGGTAAGGAAGGTGATGAGAGAGATAACATGGTGGTAAGGGAGGTGATGAGAGAGATAACAAGATGGTAAGGAAGGGGATGGGAGAGATAACATGATGGTAAGGGAGGGGATGAGAGAGATAACATGATGGTAAGGGATGTGATGAGAGAGATAACATGATGGTAAGGGAGGGGATGAGAGAGATAACATGATGGTAAGGGATGTGATGAGAGAGATAACATGATGGTAAGGGATGTGATGAGAGAGATAACATGATGGTAAGGGATGTGATGAGAGAGATAACATGATGGTAAGGGAGGGGATGAGAGAGATAACATGATGGTAAGGGAGGGGATGAGAGAGATAACAAGATGGTAAGGGAGGTGATGAGAGAGATAACATGATAGTAAGGGAGGTGATGAGAGAGATAACATGATGGTAAGGGAGGTGATGAGAGAGATAACAAGATGGTAAGGGAGATGATGAGAGAGATAACAAGATGGTAAGAGAGGTGATGAGAGAGATAACATGGTGGTAAGGGAGGTGATGAGAGAGATAACAAGATGGTAAGGAAGGGGATGAGAGAGATAACATGATGGTAAGGGAGGTGATGAGAGAGATAACAAGATGGTAAGAGAGGTGATGAGAGAGATAACATGATGGTAAGGGAGGTGATGAGAGAGATAACACGAAGGTAAGGGAGGTGATGAGAGAGATAACATGGTGGTAAGGGAGGTGATGAGAGAGATAACAAGATGGTAAGGAAGGGGATGAGAGAGATAACATGATGGTAAGGGAGGTGATGAGAGAGATAACAAGATGGTAAGAGAGGTGATGAGAGAGATAACATGATGGTAAGGGAGGTGATGAGAGAGATAACACGAAGGTAAGGGAGGTGATGAGAGAGATAACATGGTGGTAAGGGAGGTGATGAGAGAGATAACATGATGGTAAGGGAGGTGATGAGAGAGATAACATGATGGTAAGGGAGGTGATGAGAGAGATAACATGATGGTAAGGGAGGTGATGAGAGAGATAACATGGTGGTAAGGGAGGTGATGAGAGAGATAACAAGATGGTAAGGAAGGTGATGAGAGAGATAACAAGATGGTAAGGGAGGTGATGAGAGAGATAACATGATGGTAAGGGAGATGATGAGAGAGATAACAAGATGGTAAGGGAGGTGATGAGAGAGATAACATGATGGTAAGGGAGATGATGAGAGAGATAACAAGATGGTAAGGAAGGTGATGAGAGAGATAACAAGATGGTAAGGGAGGTGATGAGAGAGATAACATGATGGTAAGGGAGATGATGAGAGAGATAACATGATGGTAAGGGAGGTGATGAGAGAGATAACAAGGTGGTAAGGGAGGTGATGAGAGAGATAACAAGATGGTAAGGGAGGTGATGAGAGAGATAACAAGATGGTAAGGGAGGTGATGAGAGAGATAACATGGTGGTAAGGGAGGTGATGAGAGAGATAACATGGTGGTAAGGGAGGTGATGAGAGAGATAACATGATGGTAAGGGAGGTGATGAGAGAGATAACAAGATGGTAAGGGAGGTGATGAGAGAGATAACATGATGGTAAGGGAGGTAATGAGAGAGATAACAAGATGGTAAGGGAGGTGATGAGAGAGATAACAAGATGGTAAGGGAGGTGATGAGAGAGATAACATGATGGTAAGGGAGATGATGAGAGAGATAACAAGATGGTAAGGAAGGTGATGAGAGAGATAACAAGATGGTAAGGGAGGTGATGAGAGAGATAACATGATGGTAAGGGAGATGATGAGAGAGATAACATGATGGTAAGGGAGGTGATGAGAGAGATAACAAGGTGGTAAGGGAGGTGATGAGAGAGATAACAAGATGGTAAGGGAGGTGATGAGAGAGATAACAAGATGGTAAGGGAGGTGATGAGAGAGATAACATGGTGGTAAGGGAGGTGATGAGAGAGATAACATGGTGGTAAGGGAGGTGATGAGAGAGATAACATGATGGTAAGGGAGGTGATGAGAGAGATAACAAGATGGTAAGGAAGGTGATGAGAGAGATAACATGATGGTAAGGGAGATGATGAGAGAGATAACATGATGGTAAGGGAGATGATGAGAGAGATAACAAGATGGTAAGGGAGGTGATGAGAGAGATAACAAGATGGTAAGGGAGGTGATGAGAGAGATAACATGATGGTAAGGGAGATGATGAGAGAGATAACATGATGGTAAGGGAGGTGATGAGAGAGATAACATGGTGGTAAGGGGGTGATGAGAGAGATAACATGATGGTAAGGGAGGTGATGAGAGAGATAACATGGTGGTAAGGGAGGTAATGAGAGAGATAACATGGTGGTAAGGGAGGTGATGAGAGAGATAACATGATGGTAAGGGAGGTGATGAGAGAGATAACAAGATGGTAAGGAAGGTGATGAGAGAGATAACATGGTGGTAAGGGAGGTGATGAGAGAGATAACAAGGTGGTAAGGGAGGTGATGAGAGAGATAACAAGATGGTAAGGGAGATGATGAGAGAGATAACAAGATGGTAAGGAAGGTGATGAGAGAAATAACATGGTGGTAAGGGAGATGATGAGAGAGATAACAAGATGGTAAGGGAGGTGATGAGAGAGATACCAAGATGGTAAGGGAGGTGATGAGAGAGATAACAAGATGGTAAGGGAGGTGATGAGAGAGATAACATGATGGTAAGGGAGATGATGAGAGAGATAACATGATGGTAAGGGAGGTGATGAGAGAGATAACATGATGGTAAGGGAGGTGATGAGAGAGATAACATGGTGGTAAGGGAGGTAATGAGAGAGATAACATGGTGGTAAGGGGGTGATGAGAGAGATAACATGATGGTAAGGGAGGTGATGAGAGAGATAACATGGTGGTAAGGGAGGTGATGAGAGAGATAACATGGTGGTAAGGGAGGTGATGAGAGAGATAACATGATGGTAAGGGAGGTGATGAGAGAGATAACATGATGGTAAGGGAGGTGATGAGAGAGATAACATGATGGTAAGGGAGGTGATGAGAGAGATAACAAGATGGTAAGGGAGGTGATGAGAGAGATAACATGGTGGTAAGGGGGTGATGAGAGAGATAACAAGATGGTAAGGGAGGTGATGAGAGAGATAACAAGATGGTAAGGGAGGTGATGAGAGAGATAACAAGATGGTAAGGGAGGTGATGAGAGAGATAACATGATGGTAAGGGAGATGATGAGAGAGATAACAAGATGGTAAGAGAGGTGATGAGAGAGATAACATGGTGGTAAGGGGGTGATGAGAGAGATAACATGATGGTAAGGGAGGTGATGAGAGAGATAACATGGTGGTAAGGGGGTGATGAGAGAGATAACATGATGGTAAGGGAGGTGATGAGAGAGATAACATGATGGTAAGGGAGGTGATGAGAGAGATAACATGATGGTAAGGGAGGTGATGAGAGAGATAACAAGATGGTAAGGGAGGTGATGAGAGAGATAACATGATGGTAAGGGAGGTGATGAGAGAGATAACAAGATGGTAAGGGAGGTGATGAGAGAGATAACAAGATGGTAAGGGAGGTGATGAGAGAGATAACATGGTGGTAAGGGAGGTGATGAGAGAGATAACATGGTGGTAAGGGAGGTGATGAGAGAGATAACATGGTGGTAAGGGAGGTGATGAGAGAGATAACATGGAGGTAAGAGAGGTAAAGAGAGAGATAACAAGATGGTAAGGGAGGGGATGAGAGAGATAACATGATGGTAAGGGAGGTGATGAGAGAGATAACATGATGGTAAGGGAGGGGATGAGAGAGATAACAAGATGGTAAGGGAGGTGATGAGAGAGATAACATGGTGGTAAGGGAGGTGATGAGAGAGATAACAAGATGGTAAGGGAGGTGATGAGAGAGATAACATGATGGTAAGGGAGGTGATGAGAGAGATAACATGATGGTAAGGGAGGTGATGAGAGAGATAACATGATGGTAAGGGGGTGATGAGAGAGATAACATGGTGGTAAGGGAGGTGATGGGAGAGATAACATGATGGTAAGGGAGGTGATGAGAGAGATAACATGATGGTAAGGGAGGTGATGAGAGAGATAACAAGATGGTAAGGGAGGTGATGAGAGAGATAACATGGTGGTAAGGGGGTGATGAGAGAGATAACATGATGGTAAGGGAGGTGATGAGAGAGATAACAAGATGGTAAGGGAGGTGATGAGAGAGATAACATGATGGTAAGGGAGATGATGAGAGAGATAACAAGATGGTAAGGAAGGTGATGAGAGAGATAACATGGTGGTAAGGGAGGTGATGACAGAGATAACATGGTGGTAAGGGGGTGATGAGAGAGATAACATGATGGTAAGGGAGGTGATGAGAGAGATAACATGGTGGTAAGGGGGTGATGAGAGAGATAACATGATGGTAAGGGAGGTGATGAGAGAGATAACATGATGGTAAGGGAGGTGATGAGAGAGATAACATGGTGGTAAGGGAGGTGATGAGAGAGATAACATGGTGGTAAGGGAGGTGATGAGAGAGATAACATGGTGGTAAGGGAGGTGATGAGAGAGATAACATGGAGGTAAGGGAGGTGATGAGAGAGATAACATGGTGGTAAGGGAGGTGATGAGAGAGATAACAAGATGGTAAGGGAGGTGATGAGAGAGATAACATGATGGTAAGGGAGATGATGAGAGAGATAACAAGATGGTAAGGAAGGTGATGAGAGAGATAACATGGTGGTAAGGGAGGTGATGACAGAGATAACATGGTGGTAAGGGGGTGATGAGAGAGATAACATGATGGTAAGGGAGGTGATGAGAGAGAAAACATGGTGGTAAGGGGGTGATGAGAGAGATAACATGATGGTAAGGGAGGTGATGAGAGAGATAACATGATGGTAAGGGAGGTGATGAGAGAGATAACATGGTGGTAAGGGAGGTGATGAGAGAGATAACATGGTGGTAAGGGAGGTGATGAGAGAGATAACATGGTGGTAAGGGAGGTGATGAGAGAGATAACATGGAGGTAAGGGAGGTGATGAGAGAGATAACATGGTGGTAAGGGAGGTGATGAGAGAGATAACAAGATGGTAAGGGAGGGGATGAGAGAGATAACATGATGGTAAGGGAGGTGATGAGAAAGATAACATGGTGGTAAGGGAGGTGATGAGAGAGATAACAAGATGGTAAGGGAGGGGATGAGAGAGATAACATGATGGTAAGGGAGGTGATGAGAGAGATAACATGATGGTAAGGGAGATGATGAGAAAGATAACATGGTGGTAAGGGAGGTGATGAGAGAGATAACAAGATGGTAAGGAAGGGGATGGGAGAGATAACATGATGGTAAGGGAGGGGATGAGAGAGATAACATGATGGTAAGGGAGGTGATGAGAGAGATAACAAGATGGTAAGGAAGGTGATGAGAGAGATAACATGATGGTAAGGGAGATGATGAGAGAGATAACATGATGGTAAGGGAGATGATGAGAGAGATAACAAGATGGTAAGGGAGGTGATGAGAGAGATAACAAGATGGTAAGGGAGGTGATGAGAGAGATAACATGATGGTAAGGGAGATGATGAGAGAGATAACATGATGGTAAGGGAGGTGATGAGAGAGATAACATGGTGGTAAGGGGGTGATGAGAGAGATAACATGATGGTAAGGGAGGTGATGAGAGAGATAACATGGTGGTAAGGGAGGTGATGAGAGAGATAACATGGTGGTAAGGGAGGTGATGAGAGAGATAACATGATGGTAAGGGAGGTGATGAGAGAGATAACAAGATGGTAAGGAAGGTGATGAGAGAGATAACATGGTGGTAAGGGAGGTGATGAGAGAGATAACAAGGTGGTAAGGGAGGTGATGAGAGAGATAACAAGATGGTAAGGGAGATGATGAGAGAGATAACAAGATGGTAAGGAAGGTGATGAGAGAAATAACATGGTGGTAAGGGAGATGATGAGAGAGATAACAAGATGGTAAGGGAGGTGATGAGAGAGATAACAAGATGGTAAGGGAGGTGATGAGAGAGATAACAAGATGGTAAGGGAGGTGATGAGAGAGATAACATGATGGTAAGGGAGATGATGAGAGAGATAACATGATGGTAAGGGAGGTGATGAGAGAGATAACATGATGGTAAGGGAGGTGATGAGAGAGATAACATGGTGGTAAGGGAGGTAATGAGAGAGATAACATGGTGGTAAGGGGGTGATGAGAGAGATAACATGATGGTAAGGGAGGTGATGAGAGAGATAACATGGTGGTAAGGGAGGTAATGAGAGAGATAACATGGTGGTAAGGGAGGTGATGAGAGAGATAACATGATGGTAAGGGAGGTGATGAGAGAGATAACATGATGGTAAGGGAGGTGATGAGAGAGATAACATGATGGTAAGGGAGGTGATGAGAGAGATAACAAGATGGTAAGGGAGGTGATGAGAGAGATAACATGGTGGTAAGGGGGTGATGAGAGAGATAACAAGATGGTAAGGGAGGTGATGAGAGAGATAACAAGATGGTAAGGGAGGTGATGAGAGAGATAACAAGATGGTAAGGGAGGTGATGAGAGAGATAACATGATGGTAAGGGAGATGATGAGAGAGATAACAAGATGGTAAGAGAGGTGATGAGAGAGATAACATGGTGGTAAGGGGGTGATGAGAGAGATAACATGATGGTAAGGGAGGTGATGAGAGAGATAACATGGTGGTAAGGGGGGTGATGAGAGAGATAACATGATGGTAAGGGAGGTGATGAGAGAGATAACATGATGGTAAGGGAGGTGATGAGAGAGATAACATGATGGTAAGGGAGGGGATGAGAGAGATAACAAGATGGTAAGGGGAGGTGATGAGAGAGATAACATGATGGTAAGGGAGGTGATGAGAGAGATAACAAGATGGTAAGGGAGGTGATGAGAGAGATAACAAGATGGTAAGGGAGGTGATGAGAGAGATAACATGGTGGTAAGGGAGGTGATGAGAGAGATAACATGGTGGTAAGGGAGGTGATGAGAGAGATAACATGGTGGTAAGGGAGGTGATGAGAGAGATAACATGGAGGTAAGAGAGGTAAAGAGAGAGATAACAAGATGGTAAGGGAGGTGATGAGAGAGATAACATGATGGTAAGGGAGGTGATGAGAGAGATAACATGATGGTAAGGGAGGGGATGAGAGAGATAACAAGATGGTAAGGGAGGTGATGAGAGAGATAACATGGTGGTAAGGGAGGTGATGAGAGAGATAACAAGATGGTAAGGGAGGGGATGAGAGAGATAACATGATGGTAAGGGAGGTGATGAGAGAGATAACATGATGGTAAGGGAGGTGATGAGAGAGATAACATGATGGTAAGGGGGTGATGAGAGAGATAACATGGTGGTAAGGGAGGTGATGGGAGAGATAACATGATGGTAAGGGAGGTGATGAGAGAGATAACATGATGGTAAGGGAGGTGATGAGAGAGATAACAAGATGGTAAGGGAGGTGATGAGAGAGATAACATGGTGGTAAAGGAGGGGATGAGAGAGATAACATGATGGTAAGGGAGGTGATGAGAGAGATAACAAGATGGTAAGGGAGGTGATGAGAGAGATAACATGATGGTAAGGGAGATGATGAGAGAGATAACAAGATGGTAAGGGAGGTGATGAGAGAGATAACATGGTGGTAAGGGAGGTGATGACAGAGATAACATGGTGGTAAGGGGGTGATGAGAGAGATAACATGATGGTAAGGGAGGTGATGAGAGAGATAACATGGTGGTAAGGGGGTGATGAGAGAGATAACAAGATGGTAAGGGAGGTGATGAGAGAGATAACATGATGGTAAGGGAGGTGATGAGAGAGATAACATGGTGGTAAGGGAGGTGATGAGAGAGATAACATGGTGGTAAGGGAGGTGATGAGAGAGATAACATGGTGGTAAGGGAGGTGATGAGAGAGATAACATGGAGGTAAGGGAGGTGATGAGAGAGATAACATGGTGGTAAGGGAGGTGATGAGAGAGATAACAAGATGGTAAGGGAGGTGATGAGAGAGATAACATGATGGTAAGGGAGATGATGAGAGAGATAACAAGATGGTAAGGGAGGTGATGAGAGAGATAACATGGTGGTAAGGGAGGTGATGACAGAGATAACATGGTGGTAAGGGGGTGATGAGAGAGATAACATGATGGTAAGGGAGGTGATGAGAGAGAAAACATGGTGGTAAGGGGGTGATGAGAGATATAACATGATGGTAAGGGAGGTGATGAGAGAGATAACATGATGGTAAGGGAGGTGATGAGAGAGAAAACATGGTGGTAAGGGAGGTGATGAGAGAGATAACATGGTGGTAAGGGGGTGATGAGAGAGATAACATGTGTGGTAAGGGAGGTGATGAGAGAGATAACATGGTGGTAAGGGAGGTGATGAGAGAGATAACATGGTGGTAAGGGAGGTGATGAGAGAGATAACAAGATGGTAAGGGAGGGGATGAGAGAGATAACATGATGGTAAGGGAGGTGATGAGAGAGATAACATGGTGGTAAGGGAGGTGATGAGAGAGATAACAAGATGGTAAGGGAGGGGATGAGAGAGATAACATGATGGTAAGGGAGGTGATGAGAGAGATAACATGATGGTAAGGGAGATGATGAGAAAGATAACATGGTGGTAAGGGAGGGAGATGAGGAGAGATAACATGATGGTAAGGGAGGTGATGAGAGAGATAACATGATGGTAAGGGATGTGATGAGAGAGATAACATGATGGTAAGGGAGGTGATGAGAGAGATAACATGATGGTAAGGGAGGTGATGAGAGAGATAACAAGATGGTAAGGGAGGTGATGAGAGAGATAACGG
>CM050168.1:290024902-290119902 GCA_027410445.1 Discoglossus pictus
AGGTGAGAGAGATAAACAAGATGGTAAGGGAGGTGATGAGAGAGATAACAAGATGGTAAGGAGGTGATGGGAGAGATAACATGGTGGTAAGGGAGGTGATGGGAGAGATAACATGGTGGTAAGGGAGGTGATGGGAGAGATAACATGGTGGTAAGGGAGGTGATGGAGAGATAACATGGTGGTAAGGGAGGTGATGGAAGAGAGATAACACGATGGTAAGGGAGGTGATGAGAGAGATAACAAGATGGTAAGGGAGGTGATGAGAGAGATAACATGATGGTAAGGGAGGTGATGGGAGAGAGATAACATGGTGGTAAGGGAGGTGATGAGAGAGATAACAAGATGGTAAGGGAGGTGAGGAGAGAGATAACATGGTGGTAAGGGAGGTGATGAGAGAGATAACAAGATGGTAAGGGAGGTGATGGGAGAGATAACATGGTGGTAAGGGAGGTGATTGAAGAGAGATAACACGATGGTAAGGGAGGTTATGAGAGAGATAACAAGATGGCAAGGGAGGTGATGAGAAAGATAATATGGTGGTAAGGGAGGTGATGAGAGAGATAACATGATGGTAAGAAGGTGATGAGAGAGATAACATGGTGGTAAGGGAGGGGATGAGAGAGATAACATGGTAGTAAGGGAGGTGATGAGAAAGATAACATGGTGGTAAGGGAGGTGATGAGAGAGATAACATGGTGGTAAGGGAGGTGATGAGAGAGATAACATGATGGTAAGGGAGGTGATGAGAGAGATAACATGATGGTAAGGGGGGTGATGAGAGAGATAACATGGTGGTAAGGGAGGCGATGGGAGAGATAACATGATGGTAAGGGAGGTGATGAGAGAGATAACATGGTGGTAAGGGAGGTGATGAGAGAGATAACATGATGGTAAGGGAGGTGATGAGAGAGATAACATGATGGTAAGGGAGGGGATGAGAGAGATAACATGGTGGTAAGGGAGGTGATGAGAGAGATAACATGGTGGTAAGGGAGGGGATGAGAGAGATAACATGATGGTAAGGGAGGTGATGAGAGAGATAACATGATGGTAAGGGAGGTGATGAGAGAGATAACATGATGGTAAGGGAGGTGATGAGAGAGATAACATGGTGGTAAGGGAGGTGATGGGAGAGATAACAAGATGGTAAGAGAGGTGATGAGAGAGATAACATGATGGTAAGGGAGATGATGAGAGAGATAACAAGATGGTAAGGGAGGTGATGAGAGAGATAACATGATGGTAAGGGAGGTGATGAGAGAGATAACATGGTGGTAAGGGAGGTGATGAGAGAGATAACATGGTGGTAAGGGAGGTGATGAGAGAGATAACAAGATGGTATGGGAGGTGATGAGAGAGATAACATGGTGGTAAGGGAGGTGATGAGAGAGATAACATGGTGGTAAGGGAGGTGATGAGAGAGATAACATGGTGGTAAGGGAGGGGATGAGAGAGATAACATGATGGTAAGGGAGGTGATGAGAGAGATAACATGATGGTAAGGGAGGGGATGAGAGAGATAACATGGTGTTAAGGGAGGTGATGAGAGAGATAACATGGTGGTAAGGGAGGTGATGAGAGAGATAACAAGATGGTAAGGGAGGCAATGAGAGAGATAACATGGTAGTAAGGGAGGTGATGACAGAGATAACATGGTGGTAAGGGAGGTGATGAGAGAGATAACAAGATGGTAAGGGAGGTGATGAGAGAGATAACAAGATGGTAAGGGAGGGGATGAGAGAGATAACAAGATGGTAAGGGAGGTGATGAGAGAGATAACAAGATGGTAAGGGAGGTGATGAGAGAGATAACAAGATGGTAAGGGA
The DNA here is from genome assembly GCA_027410445.1 of Discoglossus pictus. NCBI lineage: Eukaryota > Metazoa > Chordata > Amphibia > Anura > Alytidae > Discoglossus > Discoglossus pictus. The sequence goes on from CM050168.1 coordinate 290,026,729, forward strand.
GGTGATGGGAGAGATAACAAGATGGTAAGGGAGGGGATGAGAGAGATAACAAGATGGTAAGGGAGGTGATGAGAGAGATAACAAGATGGTAAGGGAGGTGATGAGAGAGATAACAAGATGGTAAGGGAGGTGATGAGAGAGATAACATGGTGGTAAGGGAGGTGATGAGAGAGATAACATGGTGGTAAGGGAGGTGATGGGAGAGATAACATGGTGGTAAGGGAGGTGATGGGAGAGATAACATGGTGGTAAGGGAGGTGATGGAAGAGAGATAACACGATGGTAAGGGAGGTGATGAGAGAGATAACAAGATGGTAAGGGAGGTGATGAGAGAGATAACATGGTGGTAAGGGAGGTGATGGGAGAGATAACATGATGGTAAGGGAGGTGATGAGAGAGATAACATGGTGGTAAGGGAGGTGATGAGAGAGATAACATGGTGGTAAGGGAGGTGATGAGAGAGATAACATGATGGTAAGGGAGGTGATGAGAGAGATAACAAGATGGTAAGGGAGGTGATGAGAAAGATAACATGGTGGTAAGGGAGGTGATGAGAGAGATAACATGATGTTTAGGGAGGTGATGAGAGAGATAACAAGATGGTAAGGGAGGGGATGAGAGAGATAACATGATGGTAAGGGAGGTGATGAGAGAGATAACAAGATGGTAAGGGAGGTGATGAGAGAGATAACAAGATGGTAAGGGAGGGGATGAGAGAGATAACATGATGGTAAGGGAGGTGATGAGAAAGATAACATGGTGGTAAGGGAGGTGATGAGAAAGATAACATGGTGGTAAGGGAGGTGATGAGAGAGATAACAAGATGGTAAGAGAGGTTATGAGAGAGATAACAAGATGGTAAGGGAGGTGATGAGAGAAATAACATGATGGTAAGGGAGGGGATGAGAGAGATAACATGGTGGTAAGGGAGGTAATGAGAGAGATAACATGATGGTAAGGGAGGTGATGGGAGAGATAACAAGATGGTAAGGGAGGGGATGAGAGAGACAACATGGTGGTAAGGGAGGTGATGAGAGAGATAACATGGTCGTAAGGGAGGGGATGAGAGAGATAACATGGTGGTAAGGGAGGTGATGAGAGAGATAACATGGTGGTAAGGGAGGTGATGAGAGAGATAACAAGATGGTATGGGAGGTGATGAGAGAGATAACATGGTGGTAAGGGAGGTGATGAGAGAGATAACATGGTGGTAAGGGAGGTGATGAGAGAGATAACATGGTGGTAAGGGAGGGGATGAGAGAGATAACATGATGGTAAGGGAGGTGATGAGAGAGATAACATGATGGTAAGGGAGGGGATGAGAGAGATAACATGGTGTTAAGGGAGGTGATGAGAGAGATAACATGGTGGTAAGGGAGGTGATGAGAGAGATAACAAGATGGTAAGGGAGGCAATGAGAGAGATAACATGGTAGTAAGGGAGGTGATGACAGAGATAACATGGTGGTAAGGGAGGTGATGAGAGAGATAACAAGATGGTAAGGGAGGTGATGAGAGAGATAACAAGATGGTAAGGGAGGGGATGAGAGAGATAACAAGATGGTAAGGGAGGTGATGAGAGAGATAACAAGATGGTAAGGGAGGTGATGAGAGAGATAACAAGATGGTAAGGGAGGTGATGGGAGAGATAACAAGATGGTAAGGGAGGGGATGAGAGAGATAACAAGATGGTAAGGGAGGTGATGAGAGAGATAACAAGATGGTAAGGGAGGTGATGAGAGAGATAACAAGATGGTAAGGGAGGTGATGAGAGAGATAACATGGTGGTAAGGGAGGTGATGAGAGAGATAACATGGTGGTAAGGGAGGTGATGGGAGAGATAACATGGTGGTAAGGGAGGTGATGGGAGAGATAACATGGTGGTAAGGGAGGTGATGGAAGAGAGATAACACGATGGTAAGGGAGGTGATGAGAGAGATAACAAGATGGTAAGGGGGGTGATGAGAGAGATAACATGGTGGTAAGGGAGGTGATGGGAGAGATAACATGATGGTAAGGGAGGTGATGAGAGAGATAACATGGTGGTAAGGGAGGTGATGAGAGAGATAACATGGTGGTAAGGGAGGTGATGAGAGAGATAACATGATGGTAAGGGAGGTGATGAGAGAGATAACAAGATGGTAAGGGAGGTGATGAGAAAGATAACATGGTGGTAAGGGAGGTGATAAGAGAGATAACATGATGTTTAGGGAGGTGATGAGAGAGATAACAAGATGGTAAGGGAGGGGATGAGAGAGATAACATGATGGTAAGGGAGGTGATGAGAGAGATAACAAGATGGTAAGGGAGGTGATGAGAGAGATAACAAGATGGTAAGGGAGGGGATGAGAGAGATAACATGATGGTAAGGGAGGTGATGAGAAAGATAACATGGTGGTAAGGGAGGTGATGAGAAAGATAACATGGTGGTAAGGGAGGTGATGAGAGAGATAACAAGATGGTAAGAGAGGTTATGAGAGAGATAACAAGATGGTAAGGGAGGTGATGAGAGAGATAACATGATGGTAAGGGAGGGGATGAGAGAGATAACATGGTGGTAAGGGAGGTAATGAGAGAGATAACATGATGGTAAGGGAGGTGATGGGAGAGATAACAAGATGGTAAGGGAGGGGATGAGAGAGATAACATGGTGGTAAGGGAGGTGATGAGAGAGATAACATGGTCGTAAGGGAGGGGATGAGAGAGATAACATGGTGGTAAGGGAGGTGATGAGAGAGATAACATGATGGTAAGGGAGGTGATGAGAAAGATAACATGGTGGTAAGGGAGGTGATGAGAGAGATAACAAGATGGTAAGGGAGGTGATGAGAGAGATAACATGATGGTAAGGGAGGTGATGAGAGAGATAACATGATGGTAAGGGAGGTGATGGGAGAGATAACATGGTGGTAAGGGAGGTGATGAGAGAGATAACATGGTGGTAAGGGAGGGGATGAGAGAGATAACATGGTGGTAAGGGAGGTGATGAGAAAGATAACATGGTGGTAAGGGAGGTGATGAGAGAGATAACATGGTGGTAAGGGAGGTGATGAGAGAGATAACATGATGGTAAGGGAGGCGATGAGAGAGATAACATGATGGTAAGGGGGGTGATGAGAGAGATAACATGGTGTTAAGGGAGGCGATGGGAGAGATAACATGATGGTAAGGGAGGTGATGAGAGAGATAACATGGTGGTAAGGGAGGTGATGAGAGAGATAACATGATGGTAAGGGAGGCGATGAGAGAGATAACATGATGGTAAGGGGGGTGATGGGAGAGATAACATGATGGTAAGGGAGGTGATGAGAGAGATAACATGGTGGTAAGGGAGGGGATGAGAGAGATAACATGATGGTAAGGGAGGTGATGAGAGAGATAACATGATGGTAAGGGAGGGGATGAGAGAGATAACATGATGGTAAGGGAGGGGATGAGAGAGATAACATGGTGTTAAGGGAGGTGATGAGAGAGATAACATGGTGGTAAGGGAGGTGATGAGAGAGATAACAAGATGGTAAGGGAGGCAATGAGAGAGATAACATGGTGGTAAGGGAGGTGATGACAGAGATAACATGGTGGTAAGGGAGGTGATGAGAGAGATAACAAGATGGTAAGGGGGTGATGAGAGAGATAACAAGATGGTAAGGGAGGTGATGAGAGAGATAACATGATGGTAAGGGAGGTGATGGGAGAGATAACAAGATGGTAAGGGAGGTGATGAGAGAGATAACAAGATGGTAAGGGAGGTGATGGGAGAGATAACATGGTGGTAAGGGAGGTGATGGGAGAGATAACATGGTGGTAAGGGAGGTGATGTGAGAGATAACATGGTGGTAAGGGAGGTGATGGGAGAGATAACATGGTGGTAAGGGAGGTGATGGAAGAGAGATAACACGATGGTAAGGGAGGTGATGAGAGAGATAACAAGATGGTAAGGGAGGTGATGAGAGAGATAACATGATGGTAAGGGAGGTGATGGGAGAGAGATAACATGGTGGTAAGGGAGGTGATGAGAGAGATAACAAGATGGTAAGGGAGGTGAGGAGAGAGATAACATGGTGGTAAGGAAGGTGATGAGAGAGATAACAAGATGGTAAGGGAGGTGATGGGAGAGATAACATGGTGGTAAGGGAGGTGATGGAAGAGAGATAACACGATGGTAAGGGAGGTTATGAGAGAGATAACAAGATGGTAAGGGAGCTGATGAGAAAGATAACATGGTGGTAAGGGAGGTGATGAGAGAGATAACATGATGGTAAGGGAGGTGATGGGAGAGATAACAAGATGGTAAGGGAGGTAATGAGAGAGATAACAAGATGGTAAGGGAGGTGATGAGAGAGATAACAAGATGGTAAGGGAGGTGATGAGAGAGATAACAAGATGGTAAGGGAGGTGATGGGAGAGATAACAAGATGGTAAGGGAGGTGATGAGAGAGATAACAAGATGGTAAGGGAGGTGATGAGAGAGATAACAAGATGGTCAGGGAGGGGATGAGAGAGATAACAAGATGGTAAGGGAGGTGATGAGAGAGATAACAAGATGGTAAGGGAGGTGATGAGAGAGATAACAAGATGGTAAGGGAGGTGATGGGAGAGATAACATGTTGGTAAGGGAGGTGATGGGAGAGATAACATGGTGGTAAGGGAGGTGATGGGAGAGATAACATGGTGGTAAGGGAGGTGATGGGAGAGATAACATGGTGGTAAGGGAGGTGATGGAAGAGAGATAACACGATGGTAAGGGAGGTGATGAGAGAGATAACAAGATGGTAAGGGAGGTGATGAGAGAGATAACATGATGGTAAGGGAGGTGATGGGAGAGAGATAACATGGTGGTAAGGGAGGTGATGAGAGAGATAACAAGATGGTAAGGGAGGTGATGAGAGAGATAACAAGATGGTAAGGGAGGTGATGGGAGAGATAACATGGTGGTAAGGGAGGTGATGGGAGAGATAACATGGTGGTAAGGGAGGTGATGGGAGAGATAACATGGTGGTAAGGGAGGTGATGGGAGAGATAACATGGTGGTAAGGGAGGTGATGGAAGAGAGATAACACGATGGTAAGGGAGGTGATGAGAGAGATAACAAGATGGTAAGGGAGGTGATGAGAGAGATAACATGATGGTAAGGGAGGTGATGGGAGAGAGATAACATGGTGGTAAGGGAGGTGATGAGAGAGATAACAAGATGGTAAGGGAGGTGAGGAGAGAGATAACATGGTGGTAAAGGAGGTGATGAGAGAGATAACAAGATGGTAAGGGAGGTGATGGGAGAGATAACATGGTGGTAAGGGAGGTGATGGAAGAGAGATAACACGATGGTAAGGGAGGTTATGAGAGAGATAACAAGATGGTAAGGGAGGTGATGAGAAAGATAACATGGTGGTAAGGGAGGTGATGAGAGAGATAACATGATGGTAAGAAGGTGATGAGAGAGATAACATGGTGGTAAGGGAGGTGATGAGAGAGATAACATGATGGTAAGAAGGTGATGAGAGAGATAACATGGTGGTAAGGGAGGGGATGAGAGAGATAACATGGTGGTAAGGGAGGTGATGAGAAAGATAACATGGTGGTAAGAGAGGTGATGAGAGAGATAACATGGTGGTAAGGGAGGTGATGAGAGAGATAACATGATGGTAAGGGAGGCGATGAGAGAGATAACATGATGGTAAGGGGGGTGATGAGAGAGATAACATGGTGGTAAGGGAGGGGATGAGAGAGATAACATGGTTGTAAGGGAGGTGATGAGAGAGATAACATGGTGGTAAGGGAGGGGATGAGAGAGATAACATGATGGTAAGGGAGGTGATGAGAGAGATAACATGATGGTAAGGGAGGTGATGAGAGAGATAACATGGTGGTAAGGGAGGTGATGAGAGAGACAACATGGTGGTAAGGGAGGCGATGGGAGAGATAACATGATGGTAAGGGAGGTGATGAGAGAGATAACATGGTGGTAAGGGAGGTGATGAGAGAGATAACATGATGGTAAGGGAGGTGATGAGAGAGATAACATGATGGTAAGGGAGGGGATGAGAGAGATAACATGGTTGTAAGGGAGGTGATGAGAGAGATAACATGGTGGTAAGGGAGGGGATGAGAGAGATAACATGATGGTAAGGGAGGTGATGAGAGAGATAACATGATGGTAAGGGAGGTGATGAGAGAGATAACATGATGGTAAGGGAGGTGATGAGAGAGATAACATGGTGGTAAGGGAGGTGATGGGAGAGATAACAAGATGGTAAGAGAGGTGATGAGAGAGATAACATGATGGTAAGGGAGATGATGAGAGAGATAACAAGATGGTAAGGGAGGGGATGAGAGAGATAACATGATGGTAAGGGAGTTGATGAGAGAGATAACATGGTGGTAAGGAAGGTGATGAGAGAGATAACATGGTGGTAAGGGAGGTGATGAGAGAGATAACATGATGGTATGGGAGGTGATGAGAGAGATAACATGGTGGTAAGGGAGGTGATGAGAGAGATAACATGGTGGTAAGGGAGGTGATGAGAGAGATAACATGGTGGTAAGGGAGGGGATGAGAGAGATAACATGATGGTAAGGGAGGTGATGAGAGAGATAACATGATGGTAAGGGAGGGGATGAGAGAGATAACATGGTGTTAAGGGAGGTGATGAGAGAGATAACATGGTGGTAAGGGAGGTGATGAGAGAGATAACAAGATGGTAAGGGAGGCAATGAGAGAGATAACATGGTGGTAAGGGAGGTGATGACAGAGATAACATGGTGGTAAGGGAGGTGATGAGAGAGATAACAAGATGGTAAGGGAGGTGATGAGAGAGATAACAAGATGGTAAGGGAGGTGATGAGAGAGATAACAAGATGGTAAGGGAGGGGATGAGAGAGATAACAAGATGGTAAGGGAGGTGATGAGAGAGATAACAAGATGGTAAAGGAGGTGATGAGAGAGATAACAAGATGGTAAGGGAGGTGATGAGAGAGATAACAAGATGGTAAGGGAGGTGATGGGAGAGATAACATGGTAGTAAGGGAGGTGATGGGAGAGATAACATGGTGGTAAGGGAGGTGATGGGAGAGATAACATGGTGGTAAGGGAGGTGATGGGAGAGATAACATGGTGGTAAGGGAGGTGATGGAAGAGAGATAACACGATGGTAAGGGAGGTGATGAGAGAGATAACAAGATGGTAAGGGAGGTGATGAGAGAGATAACATGATGGTAAGGGAGGTGATGGGAGAGAGATAACATGGTGGTAAGGGAGGTGATGAGAGAGATAACAAGATGGTAAGGGAGGTGAGGAGAGAGATAACATGGTGGTAAGGGAGGTGATGAGAGAGATAACAAGATGGTAAGGGAGGTGATGGGAGAGATAACATGGTGGTAAGGGAGGTGATGGAAGAGAGATAACACGATGGTAAGGGAGGTTATGAGAGAGATAACAAGATGGTAAGGGAGGTGATGAGAGAGATAACAAGATGGTAAGGGAGGTGATGAGAGAGATAACATGGTGGTAAGGGAGGTGATGAGAAAGATAACATGGTGGTAAGGGAGGGGATGAGAGAGATAACATGATGGTAAGGGAGGTGATGAGAGAGATAACATGGTGGTAAGGGAGGTGATGAGAGAGATAACAAGATGGTAAGGGAGGTGATGAGTCAGATAACATGGTGGTAAGGGAGGGGATGAGAGAGATAACATGGTGGTAAGGGAGGTGATGAGAGAGATAACATGGTGGTAAGGGAGGTGATGAGAGAGATAACAAGATGGTAAGGGAGGTGATGAGAGAGATAACATGATGGTAAGGGAGGCGATGAGAGAGATAACATGGTGGTAAGGGAGGTGATGACAGAGATAACATGGTGGTAAGGGAGGTGATGAGAGAGATAACAAGATGGTAAGGGAGGGGATGAGAGAGATAACAAGATGGTAAGGGAGGTGATGAGAGAGATAACATGTTGGGAATGATTTGATGGGAGAGATAACACGATGGTAAGGGAGGTGATGGGAGAGATAACATGGTGGTAAGGGAGGTGATGGGAGAGATAACATGGTGGTAAGGGAGGTGATAGAAGATAGATAACACGATGGTAAGGGATGTGATGAGAGAGATAACATGATGGTAAGGGAGGTGATGGGAGTGAGATAACATGGTGGTAAGGGAGGTGATGAGAGAGATAACAAGATGGTAAGGGAGGTGATGAGAGAGATAACATGGTGGTAAGGGAGGTGATGAGAGAGATAACAAGATGGTAAGGGAGGTGATGGGAGAGATAACATGGTGGTAAGGGAGGTGATGGAAGAGAGATAACACAATGGTAAGGGAGGTGATGAGAGAGATAACAAGATGGTAAGGGAGGTGATGAGAGAGATAACATGATGGTAAGGGAGGTAATGAGAGAGATAACATGATGGTAAGGGAGGTAATGAGAGAGATAACATGATGGTAAGGGAGGTGATGAGAGAGATAACATGATGGTAAGGGAGGTGATGAGAGAGATAACATGATGGTAAGGGAGGTAATGAGAGAGATAACATGATGGTAAAGGAGGTGATGAGAGAGATAACATGGTGGTAAGGGAGGTGAGGAGAGAGATAACAAGATGGTAAGGGAGGTGATGGTAGAGATAACAAGATGGTAAGGGAGGTGATGAGAGAGATAACATGATGGTAAGGGAGGTGATGGGAGAGATAACAAGATGGTAAGGGAGGTGATGGGAGAGATAACAAGATGGTAAGGGAGGTGATGAGAGATATAACATGGTGGTAAGCGAGGTGATGGGAGAGATAACATGGTGGTAATGGAGGTGATGAGAGAGCTATAAAGATGGTAAGTGAGATGATTGTAGATACGTGAGCAAGGACAGATAGATACAAATGTTATAAGGCAAATGATAAAACACTGAGGAGAAAGAGAGATAACAAGATGGCCTCGTAGGTTTTGGGTGGGCAGATCAATGAGGGAATGGCAAGAGGGTGTGATGGCCAAATTAGATACGTGGTGAGGGAAGAGATATGGAAGAGCGATGGAAAGATGAAGATTTGATGAATAACACATTACAAATGGAAGAGAACGGTGAGCGTGAGGAAGGAGAGAGGTTAGGATAGGTGGTGGTGGTCATGTTAAGGAGGGAGAGCGAGGTAGGGTGGGGAATGTGGATCACGGCTAAACGTAAACCGGAGAAAAGAAAAATGGTTCAATTAATGGATCTGAAAGAGGGAAATGAGGTGAGAGATGAAAGAGGAAGTTACAATAAACATGCCAGTTATTAATAAACTAATCATTGCACAGATTACATGTAGAGGACTAACCTAATATGGAATGACATGGAGATAATTGGTTGGTTTTAATTGGTTCATTAATAAGGGAAGTTTGAATGTCAGTTGGAGCTGAAGGTTTCACTGATGTCCTTTATTTATATTATGATCTTTTCAGAAGCTGAACTCAGACACAACTCAACTTGGGCAAAATAATTTTGTGTAATCACTTTATGTCTCTCTGATGGCCCGATATGTCTCTCTGATGGCCCGATATGTCTCTCTGATGGCCTGATATGTCTCTCTGATGGTACGATATGTCTCTCTGATGGCCTAATATGTCTCTCTGATGGCCTGATATGTCTCTCTGATGGCCTCATATGTCTCTCTGATGGCCTGATATGTCTCTCTGATGGCCTGATATGTCTCTCTGATGGCCCGATATGTCTCTCTGATGGCCTGATATGTCTCTCTGATGGCCTCATATGTCTCTCTGACGGCCCGATATGTCTCTCTGATGGCCCGATATGTCTCTCTGATGGCCCGATATGTCTCTCTGACGGCCCGATATGTCTCTCTGATGGCCCGTTATGTCTCTCTGACGGCCTGATATGTCTCTCTGACGGCCTGATATGTCTCTCTGACGGCCTGATATGTCTCTCTGATCTATATCTATCCGTCTGTCCGTCCATCTATCTATCCATTTATCTATCTGTTTTCCTTCTCTCTCCCTGTCTGTTTTGCGTTCCCTTTCTATGTCTGCCTGTCTCTCCTCTGTTGTCTCTCTCAATCTCTGTTTCTCTTTGTCTGTTTTTCTCCCTCTCTCTACTTCTGTCTCTCTCTCTATTTCTATTTTATTCTTTATTTTCCGGTACCTCTCTCTCTCTGCATCTCTCATATGAATCCATTAATACCAATTAATATCTCAGCAGCTCACAGTAAGGTGAGGATACAATAATAGAGTGCCAGCCCTTGGGGACAGTTTGTCTCTGGACCGATATACATTTATTATTATTTGGCACACAGAACGCCAGCTATGCTGCAGGCAGAGTGCACATTGTGTATGGAGTGTGTAGAGTGTATGTCGTGTCCTCCACAAACAAACATCCTCCCAGCTGGGGCACTTCAGCGCTCTAATTAACATGCTGCCCTCACAAGCCCTGTGTCACCCGCAGGAGGAGGGAGGGCGAGTGACCCATCATATAAACTAGAGCGCAGAATGCTGAATGGTCAAGAGACACTCCAAGGGATGGGGAGAGAGAGGAGAGAGCAAGAGAGGAGAGAGACAGAGAGACTCCATCACATAAACTAGAGCGCAGAATGCTGAGTGGTCAAGAGACACTCCAAGGGATGGAGAGAGAGAGGAGAGAGCAAGAGAGGAGAGAGACAGAGAGATCCCATCACATAAACTAGAGCGCAGAATGCTGAGTGGTCAAGAGACACTCCAAGGGATGGAGAGAGAGAGGAGAGAGACTGAGAGACCCCATCATATAAACTAGAGTACAGAATACAGCATGATCAAGAGACACTCCAAGGGATGGGGGAGAGGAGAGACCAAGAGGGGGAGAGGAGAGACTGAGAGACCCCATCATTTAAACTAGAGTACAGAATACAGCATGATCAAAAGACACTCCAAAGGATGGGGAGAGGAGAGACCAAGAGGAGGGGAGAGACTGAGAGACCTCATCATATAAATTAGAGTGCAGAATGCTGAGTGGTCAAGAGACACTCCAAGGGATGGGGAGAGGAGAGACCAAGAGGGGAGAGAGGAGAGACTGAGAGACCCCATCATATAAATTAGAGTGCAGAATGCTGAGTGGTCAAGAGACACTCCAAGGGATGGGGAGAGGAGAGACTAAGAGGGGAGAGGAGAGAGACTGAGAGACCCCATCATATAAACTAGAGTACAGAATACAGCATGATCAAGAGACACTCCAAGGGATGGGGAGAGGAGAGACCAAGAGGGGGAGAGGAGAGAGACTGAGAGACCCCATCATATAAACTAGAGTACAGAATACAGCATGATCAAGAGACACTCCAAAGGATGGGGAGAGGAGAGACCAAGAGGAGGAGAGAGACTGAGAGACCTCATCATATAAATTAGAGTGCAGAATGCTGAGTGGTCAAGAGACACTCCAAGGGATGGGGAGAGGAGAGACCAAGAGGGGAGAGAGGAGAGACTGAGAGACCCCATCATATAAATTAGAGTGCAGAATGCTGAGTGGTCAAGAGACACTCCAAGGGATGGGGAGAGGAGAGACCAAGAGGGGAGAGGAGAGAGACTGAGAGACCCCATCATATAAACTAGAGTACAGAATACAGCATGATCAAGAGACACTCCAAGGGATGGGGAGAGGAGAGACCAAGAGGGGGCGAGGAGAGAGACTGAGAGACCCCATCATATAAACTAGAGTACAGAATACAGCATGATGAAGAGACACTCCAAAGGATGGGGAGAGGAGAGACCAAGAGGAGGAGAGGAGAGAGACTGAGAGACCTCATCATATAAATTAGAGTGCAGAATGCTGTGTGGTCAAGAGACACTCCAAGGGATGGGGAGAGGAGAGACCAAGAGGGGAGAGGAGAGAGACTGAGAGACCCCATCATATAAACTAGAGTACAGAATACAGCATGATCAAGAGACACTCCAAGGGATGGGGGAGAGGAGAGACAAAGAGGGGGCGAGGAGAGAGACTGAGAGACCCCATCATATAAACTAGAGTACAGAATACAGCATGATCAAGAGACACTCCAAGGGATGGGAAGAGGAGAGACCAAGAGGGGGAGAGAGGAGAGACTGAGAGACCCCATCATATAAACTAGAGTACAGAATACAGCGTGATCAAAAGACACTCCAAGGGATGGGGAGAGGAGAGACCAAGAGGGGGAGAGGAGAGAGACTGAGAGACCCCATCATATAAATTAGAGCAGAGAGTGCTGACTGATCAGGAGTAATTCTAAGTCAAGTGAGTTGTGGGGAAAAGAGTGAGGGGAGATTAATAGAGAAAGTGAAGTGAGAGGGAAAGAGAGAGATTAGATTAGAGAGAGTGTTGTTGGAAAAGGATAGGACAAGAGTAGACAGGCTGAGTGACTCCATCATATGAACCATAATAGACTAATTCCTTCTGAGGCAGGGATGGGGGATAGAGAGTTAAGAAGAGACCGGATTGCCAGATGTTTTTGATAACATCTGGAAACATATTGCTCTCAGGCTGCGTCTAATTGATATTAGATGCACCAATTCCACTAATTATTGACTGTAATTAGTGTCCTTGAGTACACACATCTCAACCCACAGTATTTATTTAGAAGTCTTAAGACATTTTGCACTACAAAGTACACTGAGTATGCCCATAGCTTTTTGCAGAACTGAAGGAAAACTCATTCGATAACATATAGAAACACCTGAGATGAGAAAATAGAACCGTTCTATAAAGAATAATTGCATACTAAAGTTAGAAATGTAAAAGTTGTGTAATTTGAAATATTATATAGAAAACAATTTACCCACAGTGGGTTATTATAGGGTTATTATAGGGTTTGTGAGTAAAGGAATCCTGTAAGACTCCACCTCTGGGAGATCAGGAATTGCCATTATGAGTGGGATCCTGTGATGATATATCCCTCTGTGCTCAGTTGTTGGTGTCAGAAGTGGGATTCTATAAGGCTATATCTCTCTGTGAAGATGTTTCCCTTGGTGCTCAGTAAGCGGTGGTAGAACTGGGATCATATAAGGCTATATCTCGCTGTGAAGATATATTCCTTGGTCATCAGTAAGTATTGTCAGAAGTGGGATCCTATAGGGCTATATCTCTCTGTGAAGATGTTTCCATTGGTGTCCGGTAAGTGGTGTCCCTCTGTGCTGGCTAAATCGTGTCAGTAGTTGGAGCCTATAAGGCTATAGCTCACTGTGAAGATATATTCCTTGGTGATCCATTAGGGTGGTAGAAGTGAGATGCTATAAGGCTATATTTCTCTGTGAAGATGTTTCCCTTGGTGCTCGGTAAGCGGTGGTAGAAGTGGGATCCTATAAGGTTATATCTAGCTGTGAAGATATATTCCTTGGTCATCAGTAAGTGTTGTCAGAAGTGAGATTCTATGGGGTTATATCTCTCTGTAAAGATGTTTCTCTCATTGATCTGTAAGTGGTGTTAGAAGTGGGATCATATACGGTTATATCTCTCTGTGAAGATGTTTCGATGCTTTGGTGCTCTGTAGTATCAGAAGTGGGATTCTATAAGGCTATATCTCATTGTGAAGATGTATCCCTTGGCGCTGAGCAAGTGGTGTCAGTAGTGGGATCCTATAAGGCTATATCTCTCCTTAAAGATGTTTACCTAAGTGATCAGTAAATGATGTCAGAAGTGGGATCCTATAAGGCTATATCTCTTTAGGAGCTCAGTTGATGAAGTCAGTAATGGGATACAGTTAGAATATAGATTTATAAAAGCTCAGTATGTTGTGTAAAAAAAGTACATCCCGACAGACTATGGCTATATAGCAGCTCTGTTGTTGGTGTTAGTGGTATCCAGTAAGACAATTTCCTGTGTTGGCCATGATACTCTAAGTAACTCACCATGGAAGGTCCTGTTCCACATATTGCTGGTGACCATAGACGCGTTGCTAATACTGTAGCCTTTGGATTGGGTCTCATTAACCGCATGAGCATAGAGCATCACAGAGTCGTAGAATGCTGCTGCAACTAATGTCACCTGTATAGAATAAAGAAATGGAATATCCTATTGAGAAATAGCTAACCAATATTGTGCATGTATGTTGTCTACATCAATATGTGAACATCAATACACACATCACTCTATTAGACACTTTTTGTACACACACCAATGCGTCCCTCCCAAACACACACAATCCCCAGTAGATGCTCTATCTTTGCATACACTCAATTCCAGCCCACACTCTCTTGTCGCTAAACCCTCTCTACATGGAGATGCTCTCTACTATATCTGAACTAACTTATCCATCTCCATATGGGACTCTGAGGACTTACAGTGTCTTATTGGATAATGTCCTAGATTATTGTTCTTTTGTCTCCTGTCCACAGCCCTGTAATGAAACATTTCATCGGGAGGAGTGCTTAATTAATTCATCATCAAGACTAAGTGGCACAAATACCATGTTTTGCTAAGGGGCAGAGGATGAGTATTTGGTAGGATACCGCCACTGGCAGGAGAGGGCAGTGGGTGAGCAATTGACATACAGACAAGGGCAGTATACAGAACAGTATATCCGGCATGTGGGGCTTATTAACATAGGGTAGGGCTAGGCACGTGGAACATAAAGCGAGGTAAAGGGATAGAAAGACAAAAGGATGGTGCATCTGATAGCATACACCCATGGTTGGTAGAGTGGCCAAATGCCGGACATTTTGGAGAAAGGGTGTTATGAGATATATAGTGAAATGACTGATAGGCAGCAGGGGTTGGTCATGTGAGGCATTGAGCCATGGGATGTAGAGAAGGGTACTGACCCTGTTAAGACATATACGGTAATGTGATCGTAAAATGGCAGGGCTGAGAATGATGGAAAGCAGCCATTGGATTGAGATACAGTAGGGACTGGACATGTGGTGGTTAAACCATGAGTAGGAGCAGTGGCTTTGCATGTGGAGCATATAGTCATCAGTAAGGGATAGGAAAGTGACCAGGCAGGAGGATCCATCAGCTATGGGGAGTATAAAATAAATGAGTTAGACATGTGGGCTTTAACACCACTGTCCCAAGCAAACCCTTAGTGACTTGACCATTTTGGGTTATATAACCATATTTAGGGGAGGGAAAGGCTGGGATTAAAGGGCATATAACTATGGCCAGAAGTTTAGAGAGGGTCTGGTCATGATCAAGTCGATCATACAGACATGGAAATGAAAACCATAATATGTTAAGTATGTTAAGCATACAGACATGTGGTATAGATAAAGAAGTAGCTGAGCATGTTGGTCATATAGCTATAACCAGGATAAGGAAGTGCCTGGGCATCCTTTACCATCTAGTCGGGGCTCAAGAGGCAAGGGGATGGAAATATAAGATTTACAGCAATGGACAGGAGGGAAAACAGGGTTGAATATGTGGGCTTACAGTCACGGGTTGTAGAAGAACATTATCCTACACATATAGTAGTTAGTAGGAATTGTGACAAAGTCCTGGCTATATGGGGCATGTAGTCATGGATAGTAGAGGTGTCAGTGCTAAGGCACCCATGCCCCTCATGTATCCACTCACCAGGCTGTACTGCATGTTGTACTTGAAGATCTTCGCGGTGTAGTTCCTCAGATCGTGCAGGAACTCTCGGTACTCTGGTGTGTCCGGCTCTCTGTAGGTGACGATCATCACTGCCTGGCCGGAGAAAAGCATCATCGTCACACTAGAATCCAACATCCATTCTCACAAATTATTTATACTATACAATAGTGAAAGTGGGGGTGCATAATGACTCCTACATTGGTGAGGAAACCAGTCACTACTGGTCAGTTATACCATAGGGTCACCTTGGATGGGAATACAAGAATGGTGGTAACCTCTTGGTTGTTCTCCTTTTACATTTTTTCAACTCTTGTTACTACATCTTCCATCACTTCCCAATCTCACTTCATCTCAGCATCTTTTCCTGCTTTATTCATCTCACTTTCTCTTCTTCTACATCTCTATTCTTTTACACCGTTGCCTCTTTCTTCCTCTCAGTATATTCTTTCTAACCTTTCTTTCACTCTTTTATCGCTTCTCCATGTTTCTTCTTTTTTTTAATCACTTCTCCTCTCCTCCATGCTTCACCCATTCCTCCTCCTCTCCATGCCTCAGCCCACCATTTGTTTTCCACCGTTTTCTCTCATATATACACTCTACCACCTCGTTCTTTCTTTCTCTGCTCCCGATTCTCTTATAGTAGTCCCCCACCATACCTACCTGAGATCCATGCCGGAGTTACCCTGTCCTCACACTCAACAACACTACACATCTGTATCCGGTGCCAGAACAAATGAATAGGCACGAAGTGAGAACATGGGGCAAGGGAGCCTGGGGTGGGACAAAGAGCCGGACCAACATGTGTGTAGGCTGTGGAACATTTTTCAGTTACATTATTCCACTTCTAAGGTTGGCATCCCTGTTGCTTTGTGACTGGAATCCTGGGGTGACATCAAGGTGTGTTACCTTAAAGGCCTCTTTTGCATTGGCATCATTGGCATCCCCTCTATGCCAGGGTCGTTTAGGGTCAGGGAAGTGTGATCCATGTAGGCTGGCACCAAACACGTCAATGTAGAAGAAGACATAGTCACCCGAGCAAAGACCTTGGCGCCAGGCGTGAATCATAATCTCACGTAATGTGTTCGGGAGGCAGGATATGTAGATAACTAGAAAAAGGGGAGAAAGTAGGGTGAGCATAGGATATACAGTTCCCAAACCAGAGAAATGATTCCTCAGCCATGCATTCAAAATAGACATGGCTTCCTCTCACATCTGCAGGCTCCACGAGAAGGCTTCCTAACCAGGTGACCCAATAGAGAGGCACCATTCACTTAGACACTGATCTAGCAGATACTGGTCCAGAGTGAAATACGGTGACAAAAGAGATAATTGAGATGACACAAGCAGCAACAGGAGACACAGAACATGTCTACAAATGGTTAAAGAGACAGACACACTCCAACTACCTAGAGACTCAAAAGAGACGTAACTGTACAGTGACTCAGTGACCTTCCATATCCAAAAAAATGCTCCTCAACTTTTTCCACAATGAGAGAAACTTCACCTCCCTGTTGACCCAACACAGAGTCACAGGGTCACAGTTCTCCTTATGATCCATTAGAAATGTACCTCCTATGGAGTAATCTAACAAGAAACACTCAATAGAAACGAGGCCCACCATCCAGTAACCCAATGTAGACTTGTCTCCCCTGTCCAATGATACAGTAATAGGTAAACGTCACCTCATGGTGATCCAGAGAGAGTTAGTATACCTGACCAAAGAAAGAAAAGTGGAAGATGGAGAGATATTGACAATAAAGCAGCACAAGTCACAACAATCCCCAACCAGCATAAAGATGATCTGAGAACCTAATTTATGTTCAGCGCTACGGAACATGTCGGCGCATTGTAAATAAACTATAATAATAACTATAATAATACATTATTTATTGGCTAGGAATACAGAAATAGCATTGTGGAGATATAATAAAACAGGAGAGAAAATTGAAAATAGAGGAGCAGAAGGTGACAGATGGAGTGAGAGAGAAGGGACGAAACCCAAAATATCCCTGTCGTTGGCTGGAGTTACACAGAAATGTGACGGACTCTCCGTTCCTGCAGTGCTAAAGTGTGTTTAAAATGCAAAGAGCTGGCGGCAATGTTTATCTTATGAATTATGGATGGGCTAACGTCCAGAGTTTCATTATCTGCACTTTGCCAATGACTCCAGCAGAGCAAAGAATTAAGGGGGGCATGTGAGTTTTATGTTAACATGTTCAGGTAATGTGCAATAATTCCATTAGATACAGATCCACAGGCACGGGAGTATGGCCTTCCTGGACATAATGGTGTTCCATGGATTTATTATAAATCAACACTACAGGAAATTAAGCCAAACTGTTAAGCGAAAGGTTTGATCATGAGGTTGAAGCTCAAATACTTTGTCCATATCATGAGAAGACAGGATTGCCTAGAGAATACGTGGATGCTGGGAAAGACTGAAGGCATGCATCAGAAGAGGTGGAGATGGATAGATGAGGTAATTGAAGCAATGAACATGAGATTGATGTAGCTTAGAGGAGCAATGGCTGGTGTGCTGCGGCCCATATGGTCGCAGAACGACAGACTTGTCTGAACGACTAAATAACAACTGTCTCTCACATCGTAGGTACAGCCAGGGACAAGAAAAGACAAGAAGTCTGCAGAGAAGACAAGGCTTTCAGATCATGGTGTGGTCATTCCCACCAAAACAAAACGCATCTACAGTCCATAGAGGTTGTTTATTCCAAAGCTGGACAAAAGATAGACCAAAAGGAACCTGCACACCATTCATACCAGAGTTACGGGCACTGTCGATGTTGGGTCTCTTCACTTCAGGGCAATATAGACAGAGAGAAAGGACGTGCAGCCAAGGTAATGACTGACCACTCCATCAACAAACTACATGAAAAGACAATTTGTGTTTCTCTTAGAGCAACTTATAGAGTAGGAAGGACATCTGGTTAGTAAAGAATGGTCCTCATACATTAGTTGCAAGGACAGATAGGACCTTTCCACAATAGGTGCTACTCCATCCACGTTAGGGTGATAGGGACGAACAGAACTGCCAGAAAAATGTTCAGAAAAATGCTGACCTTCCCTTCATGGAATGGCATATCAGAGGGGGTCAATGGTCAATAGAATGGGATTCTCAAATCACAAGATGGTATGAACCGAGAGAATGGTCCTACGGTCCTGACCCTCCCACCTCAAATTGATATTAAAATGTAGAAGGATCCTATGGTCACTAGATGCTGACCCTTCCACCTATAGGTAACATGGGTAGACAAAAGGGGTTTATTGTTACTGGATGACACCTACCCCCTCAGGTAAGTAGGCCATGGCATAATGCAAGGGAGATGTTAGATTGTGGCCTCCCCACCTCAGGGTGATATGGACAGACATGGGTCCTCCAGTCAGTTAATGGTGGCCATCCCACTTCCCAATGATATGGACAAACAGATGACCATCAGACAGAAAAGCATGTTGCTCTAACCACAAGGTGGCATAAAGAGAAAGGTTACCTTGTTTGTATACCTGTTTCTCTCATGAGAAGGTGACATGAAGGTCATAGACTGAAAGGATCTATAGTTAGAAAGTTGTCTTCCCATCTCAAGGTAGCAAGAACAAACATAAATGTGCTTTGTCAATAGAGTATGTATCTTCAGACAGACAGAAATGACCTATGAGGATGTGGACACAAGGTGACATAAAGGTTACAGGTATAAAAAAGATTTACAGTTACAAAAATGTCTCTGCTTGTTCATGGGGACCAATGGTCAGCAGAGGCTGGTCCATCTCTATTATGATGGAACTGACAGACGGACAGAGTAATAGGGGAAGGCCAAATTGTGTTTAGTTTCAAGAAACTGTCCCCAGAAAAACACGCACACCCGTCTACTGACGGAGACACAATGAAACAATCCCTTGCACTAGATGGACAGATGGACACACCATCCTTTCTGTGAGAAGGTGAAATAGACACACCAACTTTTCCACTGGATGAACGCACACAGACAGACCACCCCTTCAACTGAAAGGACACATGGACAGACCACCCCTTCCACTGGATGGACATACAGACACACAATCCCTTTTACTGGAAGGACACAGACAGACCACCCCTTCCATTGGATGGACATACAGACACACCACCCCTTCCATTGAAAACCCACATGACTTCCACTGGAAGGACACAAATACATATTGCTATCCACTGAATGGATGCTCAGACACATCATCCCTTCCACTTTAAGGGTACACAATCCCTTTTACCAGAACCAGCACTTCTACTGCAAGAACACACGGACACGCCATCGATTTCACTTGAAGGACACATGGACACCTCATCCATTTCACTAGAAGGACACATGGACACCCCATCCATTTCACTAGAAGGACATGTGGACACACCATTCCTTCCTCTGGATGGACAGACAGACCATTTCTCCCTCGATAAGATGGCACATGAATAACCCACTAAACTTATCCACCAACATTAGATTATTCTGTGACTAGAGAATGGCTTCTGTGCCGAGTTCTCGTTTTATATATAATATTCCTATGCTATTCCGCACAGCTTGAGAGATCCACTCTCTAACACGATTGCAGCTCATAAACAGAATTCCAATGTAGAAATGCACCGCTGCCCCCCGCCCCCACCCCTCCTGCCCTCTCCTCCCACCACCCCTGCCCTCAGCTGACAGGAAGCCCCTGTGGGGCACTATTCCCTAGGCACCTGCCAGACCCACAGGGAACGCTGACATTTCTGGTGGAGGAAGAGAGTAAAAGATCAACCCCGGCCTGACACAACAGGAATCCCCCCCACTCCCCCTCCTCTAGTCTGCATGTAGAAGGAAAGCAGTGGTACTGGTAGTGGGACATTCAGGGGAAGCAGTGACAATGGGATTAAATAAAGTAGTGGTACTGAGGAGGATAGGCAGTGCAGGGGTTAACTCCATGGAATGTGCAGGGGGGCTGCGGGCCATGTTTGGGGCTTTTCCTCCTGTGGCCGACTCTTTCCCCAGGAAGGAATTATTCTGAGAAACGCTTCCTTCCGTGTATATGTGTTAGGGTGTTTGTGCGTGAGTATCTGTATGTGAGTGTGTGCGTGTGCGATTCACATGTCAGTGTATGTGTGTGTGTGTGTGAGCGAACATGTTAGGGTATGAATATATGAGTGAGGGTTTGTGTGTGTACATGTGTTAGGTAGGTTGTGTGTCACTGTGCTTGTGTATGAGGATATGTGTTGGTTCACATGTCAGTGTATGAGAGTCAGTGTGTGAGTGCGTGTGTGAGTTCACATCAGTGTGTGTGTATATGCACAAAGTTGTGTAATGACTGAATGCGTGTGTGCTGTATGAGAGCGTACGTGTGACTGTATATGTGTGATTGTGTAAGTGTTGGTATGGAATATGTGTGTGTGGGCCTATGTTCATGTGTTAGTGTACAAGTGTATATGTATTAGTATGTAGGTGTGTGAGCATACGTGTGTGGCTGTATATGTATATATATTAGTATCTAGGTGTGCATGTATACATGTGTGTGTTTGTATATGTTTATGTGTACTAGTGTGTAGTTGTGTGCGTAAACATACATAGTTACATAGTAATTAAGGTTGAAAAAAGACTTTCAGTCCATCAAGTTCAACCTGTTAAGATCTCCTCTGATCTGCAATATGTGGATTAGTTATTAATTAATTATTAATAGTATAGTATTAAAGGATGAATAAAGAGTTAGTCCCTCAAGTTCACCCTTTTTAGATTTCTTTTGATCTTTTTGATGTGCACTATTTATTATTATTTGTTAATTAATCCAGAGGAAGCAAACAGAAAAAAACCCATTGTAACTTTGCCAATTGTCTCATAAGGGAAAAAAAAGCAAAATTCCTTCCTGACCCCAGAAACTGGTGATCGGACTCCTCCCTGGATCAATATTCCTTCGCTAGTTATCTAGGATAGCCTTGAATGCCCTCTTTATTCAAAAATATATCTAACCCCTTTTTAAAGTTATCTATCGAATCCGCTGTCACCACCTCCTTTGGTAGAGAATTCCACAGTTTAACCACCCTAACTGTGAAGAACCCTTTTCTTTCTTTAAGGTGGAATATTTTTACTTCTAACCTCAAGGGATGTCCTCTTGTCAGTTGAAAATCTCTTGGCACAAAAAGCTCCCTTGACAAATCTTTATACTGACCCTGGGTGTATTTATATAAGGTAATCATATCCCCTGGTAGACGCCTTTTTTCTAGCGAAAATAAGTGTAATTTTGTTAGTCTTTCTTCATAACTTAGCCCCTCCATTCCCCTTATTAGTTTTGTTGCCCTCCTCTGTACCTTTTCCAGCTCTAAAATGTCCTTTTTATGAAGTGGTGCCCAAAATTGTCCTCCATATTCCAAATGAGGGCGTACTAGAGATTTGTATAGTGGCAGAATTATAGCTTCTTCCCTGGCTTCTATACCCTTCCTAATACATGATAATATTTTATTTGCCTTTGCAGCTGCTGCTTGGCTTTGAGCGCTGTTACCTAGGTGGTTGTCCACAAGCTCCCAAATCCCTTTCAATATCTGATACCCCTAGCTTTGCTCCATTAAGATTATAAATTGCATGGCTATTGTTCCTTCCCAGATGCATAACTTTACATTTATTTGTATTAAATCTCATCTGCCATTTAGCCGCCCATTTCTCTAATTTACGCAAATCCCTTTGTAGGGAAAGTACATCATTATCTGATTGAAATACCTTTCACAACTTAGTGTCATCAGCAAAAATGGAGACACTACTTTCGAGTCCTACTTCTATGTCATTAATAAATATGTTAAAAAGGAGAGGACCTAATACTGAACCCTGAGGAACCCCACTTACCACATTAGACCAATCGGAGTATGTTCCATTCACAACAACCCTTTGATTCCTGTCTTAGCCAGCTCTCAATCCATTAGCAAATATTTATGGCAATTCCTGTATCTCTTAGTTTGCACAATAGTCTCCCATGTGGCACTGTATCAAAAGTCTTTGAAAAATCTAAAACGACTACATCCACTGAGTTGCCTTGATCCAGGTTCCTACTAACCTCCTCATAGAAACTAATTAGATTGGTCTGACACGACCTATCCTTCATAAATCCGTGTTGACTGCTACCTATGATCTCTATATATGTATTAGTATGTAGGTGTGTGTATACATGTGTGTATCTGTTTTTGTCTTAGTATGTAGGTGTGTGTGTATACATATGTGTGTCTGTATATGTATTAGTATGTAGGTGTGTGTGTATAAATGTGTGTGTCTGTATATGTATTAGTATGCAAGTGTGTGTCTGTATATGTATTATTAATGTATGTAGGTGTGTGTATACATGTGTATATGTATTAGTATGTAGATGTGTGTATACATGTGTATACTGTATGTATTAGTATGTAGGTGTGTGTATACATGTGTATACTGTATGTATTAGTATGTAGGTGTGTGTATACATGTGTATATGTATTAGTATGTAGGTGCGTGTATACATGTGTATATCTATTAGTATATAGGTATGTGTATACATGTGTATATGTATTAGTATGTAGGTGTGTGTATACATGTGTATATGTATTAGTATGTAGGTGTGTGTATACATGTGTATACTGTATGTATTAGTATGTAGGTGTGTGTATACATGTGTATATGTATTAGTATGTAGGTGTGTGTATACATGTGTATATGTATTAGTATGTAGGTGTGTGTATACATGTGTATATGTATTAGTATGTAGGTGTGTGTATACATGTGTATATGTATTAGTATGTAGGTGTGTGTATACATGTGTATATGTATTAGTATGTAGGTGTGTGTATACATGTGTATATGTATTAGTATGTAGGTGTGTGTATACATGTGTATATGTATTAGTATGTAGGTGTGTGTATACATGTGTATATGTATTAGTATGTAGGTGTGTGTATACACTGCGGTCTAGCTGCGCTTGTGCATCCTGTGCAGTATCGTTTAGGGCTTTGTGTAAACAGGCAAACAGCCTATTGTGTCTGGGCCGGAGGAGCTTTGTAAAGTTTGGGATAACTTAGAGCTCTGGTCATTCAAAGAAGACATATGAGGTCTGGAAAGCTCTGTACAGGTGAAGAAGAGACCTGTGAGGTTTGGAGAGCTCTGTACAGGTGAAGAAGAGACATGTGAGGTTTGGGGAGCTCTGTACGGGTAAAGAAGAGACCTGTGAGGATTGGTGAGCTCTGTACGGGTAAAGAAGAGACCTGTGAGGTTTGGAGAGCTCTGTACAGGTGAGGAAGAGACCTGTGAGGTTTGGAGAGCTCTGTATGGGTAAAGAAGAGACCTGTGAGGTTTGGGGAGCTCTGTACGGGTAAAGAAGAGACCTGTGAGGTTTGGAGAGCTCTGTACAGGTGAAGAAGAGACCTGTGAGGTTTGGAGAGCTGTGAGGTTTGGAGAGCTCTGTACATAGGAAGAAGAGACCTGTGAGGTTTGGAGAGCTCTGTACAGGTGAGAAGAGACCTGTGAGGTTTGGAGAGCTCTGTACAGTTGAAGAAAAGACCTGTGAGGGCTGGAGAGTTCTGTCCAGGTAAAGAAGAGACATGTGAGGTCTGGAGAGCTCTGTACAAGTGAAGAAGAGACCTGTGAGGTCTGGATAGCTCTGTACAGGTGAATGAGAGACCTGTGAGGTTTGGAGAGCTCTGTCCAGGTGTATGAGAGACCTGTGAGGTTTGGAGAACTCTGTACACGCAAGGAAGAGACCTGTGAGGATTGGAGAGCTCTGTCCAGGTGAATGAGAGACCTGTGAGGTCTGGAGAACTCTGTACAGGTAAAGAAGAGACCTGAGAAGTTTGGAGAGCTCTGTCCAGGTAAAGAAGAGACATGTGAGGTCTGGAGAGCTCTGTACAAGTGAAGAAGTGACCTGTGAGGGCTGGAGAGTTCTGTCCAGGTAAAGAAGAGACATGTGAGGTCTGGAGAGCTCTGTACAAGTGAAGAAGTGACCTGTGAGGGCTGGAGAGTTCTGTCCAGGTAAAGAAGAGACATGTGAGGTCTGGAGAGCTCTGTACAAGTGAAGAAGTGACCTGTGAGGGCTGGAGAGTTCTGTCCAGGTAAAGAAGAGACATGTGAGGTCTGGAGAGCTCTGTACAAGTGAAGAAGTGACCTGTGAGGTTTGGAGAGCTCTGTGCAGATGAAGAAGAGACATGTGAGTTCTGGAGAGTTCTGTTCAGGTGAAGAAGAGACCTGTGAGGCTTGGAGAGAGCTTTGTACAGGTGAAGAAGAGACATGTGAGGTCTGGATAGCTCTGTACAGGTGAATGAGAGACCTGTGAGGTTTGGAGAGCTATGTACAGGTAAAAAGAGATATGTGTGGTTTGGAGAGCTCAGTACAGGTGAATGAGAGACCTGTGAGGTTTGGAGAACTCTGTACACGCGAGAAAGAGACCTGTGAGGATTGGAGAGCTCTGTCCAGGTGAATGAGAGACCTGTGAGGTTGGAGAGCTCTGTACATTTGAAGAAGAGACCTGGGAGGTTTGGAGAGCTCTGTATAGGTGAAGAAGAGACCTGTGAGGTTTGGAGAGCTCTGTACAGGTGAAGAAGAGACCTGTGAGGTTCAGAGAGCTCTATACAGGTGGAGAAGAGACCTGTGAGGTTTGGAGAGCTCTATACAGGTGAGGAAGAGACCTGTGAGGTTTGGAGAGCTCTGCACAGATGAAGAAGAGACCAATGAGGTCTGGAGAGCTCTATATAGGTGAAGAAGAGACCTGTGAGGTTTGGAGAGCTCTGTACAGGTGAAGAAGAGACCTGTGATGTTTGGAGAGCTCTGTACAGGTGAAGACATAATTTGTGAGGTCTGGAAAACTCTGTACAGGTGAAGAAGAGACCTGTGAGGTTTGGAAAGCTCTGTACAGGTGAAGACAAGACCTGTGAGGCCTGGAAAGCACTGTACAGTTGAAGAAGAGTCCTGTGAGGGCTGGAGAGTTATGTCCAGGTGAAGAAGAGACATGTGAGGTCTGGAGAGCTCTGTACAAGTGAAAAAGTGACCTGTGAGGTTTGGAGAGCTCTTTTCAGATGAAGAAGAGACCTGTGAGGTTTGGAGAGTTCTGTTCAGGTGAAGAAGAGACCTGTGAGGTCTGGAGAACTCTGTACAGGTAAAGAAGAGACCTGAGAAGTTTGGAGAGCTCTGTCCAGGTAAAGAAGAGACATGTGAGGTCTGGAGAGCTCTGTACAAGTGAAGAAGTGACCTGTGAGGGCTGGAGAGTTCTGTCCAGGTAAAGAAGAGACATGTGGGGTCTGGAGAGCTCTGTACAAGTGAAGAAGAGACCTGTGAGGGCTGGAGAGTTCTGTCCAGGTAAAGAAGAGACATGTGAGGTCTGGAGAGCTCTGTACAAGTGAAGAAGTGACCTGTGAGGTTTGGAGAGCTCTGTGCAGATGAAGAAGAGACCTGTGAGGTATGGAGAGCTCTGTACAGGTAAAGAAGAGACATGTGAGTTCTGGAGAGTTCTGTTCAGGCGAAGAAGAGACCTGTGAGGTTTGGAGAGCTCTGTACAGGTAAAAAGAGATATGTGTGGTTTGGAGAGCTCAGTACAGGTGAATGAGAGACCTGTGAGGTTTGGAGAACTCTGTACACGCGAGAAAGAGACCTGTGAGGATTGGAGAGCTCTGTCCAGGTGAATGAGAGACCTGTGAGGTTGGAGAGATCTGTACATTTGAAGAAGAGACCTGGGAGGTTTGGAGAGCTCTATACAGGTGAGGAAGAGACCTGTGAGGTTTGGAGAGCTCTGCACAGATGAAGAAGAGACCAATGAGGTCTGGAGAGCGCTGTATAGGTGAAGAAAAGACCTGTGAGGTTTGGAGAGCTCTGTACAGGTGAAGAAGAGACCTGTGATGTTTGGAGAGCTCTGTACAGGTGAAGACATGATTTGTGAGGTCTGGAAAACTCTGTACAGGTGAAGAAGAGACCTGTGAGGTTTGAAAAGCTCTGTACAGGTGAAGACAAGACCTGTGAGGCCTGGAAAGCACTGTACAGTTGAAGAAGAGACCTGTGAGGGCTGGAGAGTTCTGTCCAGGTGAAGAGACATGTGAGGTTTGGAGAGCTCTGTACAAGTGAAGAAGTGACCTGTGAGGTTTGGAGAGCTCTGTACAAGTGAAGAAGTGACCTGTGAGGTTTGGAGAGCTCTGTACAAGTGAAGAAGTGACCTGTGAGGTTTGGAGAGCTCTGTACAGGTGAAGAAGTGACCTGTGAGGTTTGGAGAGCTCTGTGCAGATGAAGAAGAGACCTGTGAGGTATGGAGAGCTCTGTACAGGTGAAGAAGAGACATGTGAGGTCTGGAGAGTTCTGTTCAGGTGAAGAAGAGACCTGTGAGGCTTGGAGAGAACTTTGTACAGGTGAAGAAGAGACATGTGAGGTCTGCATATCTCTGTACCGGTGAATGAGAGACCTGTGAGGTTTGGAGAGCTATGTACAGGTAAAAAAAAATATGTGTGGTTTGGAGAGCTCTGTCCAGGTAAATGAGAGACCTGTGAGGTTGGAGAGCTCTGTACATTTGAAGAAGAGACCTGGGAGGTTTGGAGAGCTCTGTATACGTGAAGAAGAGACCTGTGAGGTTTGGAGAGCTCTGTACAGGTGAAGAAGAGACCTGTGAGGTCTGGAGAGCTCTGTACAGGTGAGGAAGAGACCTGTGAGGTTTGGAGAGCTCTGTACAGGTGAAGAAGAGACCTGTGAGGTTTGGAGAGCTCTGTACAGGTGAAGAAGAGACCTGTGAGGTCTGGAGAGCTCTGTACAGGTAAAGAAGAGACCTGAGAAGTTTGGAGAGCTCTGTACAGGTGAAGAAGAGACCTGTGAGGTTTGGAGAGTTCTGTACAGGTGTAGAAGAGACCAGTGAGGTTTGGAGAGCTCTGTACAGGTGAAGAAGAGACCTGTGAGGTTTGGAGAGCTCTGTACAGGTGAAGAAGAGACCTGTGATGTTTGGAGAGCTCTGTACAGGTGAAGACATGATTTGTGAGGTCTGGAAAACTCTGTACAGGTGAAGAAGAGACCTGTGAGGTTTGGAAAGCTCTGTACAGGTGAAGACAAGACCTGTGAGGCCTGGAAAGCACTGTACAGTTGAAGAAGAGTCCTGTGAGGGCTGGAGAGTTATGTCCAGGTGAAGAAGAGACATGTGAGGTCTGGAGAGCTCTGTACAAGTGAAAAAGTGACCTGTGAGGTTTGGAGAGCTCTGTGCAGATGAAGAAGAGACCTGTGAGGTATGGAGAGTTCTGTTCAGGTGAAGAAGAGACCTGTGAGGTCTGGAGAACTCTGTACAGGTAAAGAAGAGACCTGAGAAGTTTGGAGAGCTCTGTCCAGGTAAAGAAGAGACATGTGAGGTCTGGAGAGCTCTGTACAAGTGAAGAAGAGACCTGTGAGGGCTGGAGAGTTCTGTCCAGGTAAAGAAGAGACATGTGGGGTCTGGAGAGCTCTGTACAAGTGAAGAAGAGACCTGTGAGGGCTGGAGAGTTCTGTCCAGGTAAAGAAGAGACATGTGAGGTCTGGAGAGCTCTGTACAAGTGAAGAAGTGACCTGTGAGGTTTGGAGAGCTCTGTGCAGATGAAGAAGAGACCTGTGAGGTATGGAGAGCTCTGTACAGGTAAAGAAGAGACATGTGAGTTCTGGAGAGTTCTGTTCAGGTGAAGAAGAGACCTGTGAGGTTTGGAGAGCTCTGTACAGGTAAAAAGAGATATGTGTGGTTTGGAGAGCTCAGTACAGGTGAAGAAGAGACCTGTGAGGTTTGGAGAGCTCTGTACATGTGAAGAAGAGACCTGTGAGGTTTGGAGAGCTCTGTACAGGTGAAGAAGAGACCTGTGAGGTTTGGAGAGCTCTGTACATGTGAAGAAGAGACCTGTGAGGTTTGGAGAGCTCTGTACAGGTGAATGAGAGACCTGTGAGGTTTGGAGAACTCTGTACACGCGAGAAAGAGACCTGTGAGGATTGGAGAGCTCTGTCCAGGTGAATGAGAGACCTGTGAGGTTGGAGAGATCTGTACATTTGAAGAAGAGACCTGGGAGGTTTGGAGAGCTCTATACAGGTGAGGAAGAGACCTGTGAGGTTTGGAGAGCTCTGCGCAGATGAAGAAGAGACCAATGAGGTCTGGAGAGCGCTGTATAGGTGAAGAAAAGACCTGTGAGGTTTGGAGAGCTCTGTACAGGTGAAGAAGAGACCTGTGGGGTTTGGAGAGCTCTGTGCAGATGAAGACATGATTTGTGAGGTCTGGAAAACTCTGTACAGGTGAAGAAGAGACCTGTGAGGTTTGGAAAGCTCTGTACAGGTGAAGACAAGACCTGTGAGGCCTGGAAAGCACTGTACAGTTGAAGAAGAGACCTGTGAGGGCTGGAGAGTTCTGTCCAGGTGAAGAGACATGTGAGGTTTGGAGAGCTCTGTACAAGTGAAGAAGTGACCTGTGAGGTTTGGAGAGCTCTGTACAAGTGAAGAAGTGACCTGTGAGGTTTGGAGAGCTCTGTACAGGTGAAGAAGTGACCTGGGAGGTTTGGAGAGCTCTGTACAGGTAAAGAAGAGACCTATGAGGTTCAGAGAGCTCTATACAGGTGGAGAAGAGACCTGTGAGGTTTGGAGAGCTCTATACAGGTGAAGAAGAGACCTATGAGGTTCAGAGAGCTCTATACAGGTGGAGAAGAGACCTGTGAGGTTTGGAGAGCTCTGTACAGGTGAAGAAGAGACCTGTGAGGTTTGGAGAGTTCTGTACAGGTGTAGAAGAGACCTGTGAGGTTTGGAGAGCTCTATACAGGTGGAGAAGAGACCTGAGAAGTTTGGAGAGCTCTGCACGGGTGAGGAAGAGACCTGTGAGGTTTGGAGAGTTCTGTACAGGTGTAGAAGAGACCAGTGAGGTTTGGAGAGCTCTGTACAGGTGAAGAAGAGACCTGTGAGGTTCAGAGAGCTCTGTACAGGCGAAGAAGAGACCTGTGAGGTTTGGAGAGCTCTATACAGGTGAAGAAGAGACCTATGAGGTTCAGAGAGCTCTATACAGGTGGAGAAGAGACCTGTGAGGTTTGGAGAGCTCTATACAGGTGAAGAAGAGACCTATGAGGTTCAGAGAGCTCTATACAGGTGGAGAAGAGACCTGTGAGGTTTGGAGAGCTCTGTACAGGTGAAGAAGATACCTGTGAGGTTTGGAGAGCTCTGTACAGGTGAAGATGAGACCTGTGAGGTCTGGAGAGCTCTGTACAGGTGAAGAAGAGACCTGTGAGGTTTGGAGAGCTCTGTACAGGTGAAGACGAGACCTGTGAGGTTTGGAGAGCTCTGTACAGGTGAGGAAGAGACATGTGAGGTTTGGAGAGCTCTGTACAGGTGAAGACGAGACCTGTGAGGTTTGGAGAGCTCTGTACAGGTGAAGACGAGACCTGTGAGGTTTGGAGAGCTCTGTACAGGTGAAGACGAGACCTGTGAGGTTTGGAGAGCTCTGTCCAGGTGAAGAAGAGACATGTGAGGTCTGGAGAGCTCTGTACAGGTGAGGAAGAGACCTGTGAGGTTTGGAGAGCTCTGTACAGGTGAAGAAGTGACCTCTGAGGTTTGGAGAGTGTTGTACAGGTGAGGAAGAGACCTGTGAGGTTTGGAGAGCTCTGTACAGGTGAAGAAAAGACCTGTGAGGTCTGGAGAGCTCTGTCCAGGTGAAGAAGAGACATGTGAGGTCTGGAGAGCTCTGTACAGGTGAAGAAGTGACCTGTGAGGTTTGGAGAGCTCTTTACAGGTGAGGAAGAGACCTTTGAGGTTTGGAGAGCTCTGTACAGGTGAGGAAGAGACCTGTGAGGTCTGGTGAACTCGGTCCAGGTGAAGAAGAGACATGTGAGGTCTGGAGAGCTCTGTACAGGTGAAGAAGTGACCTGTGGGGTTTGGAGAGCTCTTTAAAGGTGAGGAAGATACCTTTGAGGTTTGGAGAGCTCTGTACAGGTGAAGAAGAGACCTGTGAGGTTTGGAGAGCTCTGTACAGGTGAAGAAGTGACCTGTGAGGTTTGGAGAGCTCTGTACAGGTGAAGAAGAGACCTGTGAGCTTTGGAGAGCTCTGTACAGGTGAAGAAGAGACCTGTGAGGTTTGGAGAGCTCTGTACATGTGAATGAGGGACCTGTGAGGTTTGGAAAGCTCTGTACAGGTAAAGAAGAGACCTGTGAGGTTTGGAGAGCTCTGTCCAGGTGAATGAGGGACCTGTGAGGTTTGGAGAGCTTTGTACATGTGAGGAAGAGACCTGTGAGGTCTGGAGAGGTCTGTACAGGTGAGGTAGAGACCTGTGAGGTCTGGAGAGGTCTGTACAGGTGAAGAAGAGACCTGTGAGGTCTGGAGAGCTCTATACAGGTGAGGAAGAGACCTGTGAGGTTTGGAGAGCTCTGTACAGGTAAATAAGAGACCTGTGAGGTTTGGAGAGCTCTGTACAGGTGAGGAAGAGAACTGTGAGGTTTGGAGAGCTCTGTACAGGTGAGGAAGAGACCTGTGAGGTTTGGAGAACTATGTACAGGTGAAAAAGAGACCTGTGAGGTTTGGAGAGCTCTGTACAGTTGAATGAGAGACATGTGAGGGTTGGAGAGTTCTGTACAGGTAAATAAGAGACCTGTGAGGTTTGGAGAACTCTGTACAGGTGAAGAAGAGACCAGTGAGGTTTGGAGAGCTCTGTACAGGTGAATGAGAGACATGTGAGGGTTGGAGAGTTCTGTACATGTGAGGAAGAGACCTGTGAGGTTTAGAGAGCTCTGTACATAGGAAGAAGAGACCTGTGAAGTTTGGAGAGTTCTGTACATGTGAGGAAGAGACCTGTGAGGTTTGGAGAGCTCTGTACATGTGAGGAAGAGACCTGTGAGGTTTGGAGAGCTCTGTACATGTGAGGAAGAGACCTGTGAGGTTTGGAGAGGCTGTTGGTACCCCCTCTGGCCCTGCGCCCTCCATTACTCCCCCCCCCCCCCCCCCCCACACACACACCACCAGCCGGTGTCAGCGAGAACGTGACGGCCCGTCCATGGTAACTGGTTACTGATTCACGAGACATTCCATTAACTTGGCTAAAGGAGAGTGTGAGAGCGTGGGGAGAGCGTGAGAGTTAACTTAATTAAAATAGGTCTGTGGTATAGAGTGAGGGGCTGCACTCTCTGCACTACAGCCTCACTCATTGTAGGGCAGCTGCACTCTCTGCACTACAGCCTCACTCATTTGGAGGCAGCTTCACTCATTAGGTGACAGTCTCACTCATTAGGGGACAGTCTCACTCATTAGGTGACAGTCTCGCTCATTAGGGGACAGTCTCACTCATTGGAGGGTATTCACATAACTGGACAATTGAAGATGGGCACCGGTCTCACTACACTCTTTAGGTCACTTACTGGATGGCAGTCTCATTCTCATGATTACAATCTTACTCACTAGATGGCAGTCTCACTCTTTGAATTGCAGTCTTACTGAATGGCAGTCTCATTCAGGATGGCAGTCTCATTTACTGAAAAGCCGTCTCACTAAGAAAAGAACAATATCACTTATTTGAGGACAGCCTCACACATTAGATGGATGTCTCACTTAATATAGAGCAGTCTCCTTCAGTAGAGAGCGCAGAAAATTTGGCACAGTCTTGCAAATATCACCCAATAGAAAGCAGTCTCTTTTTCGTTGATTTACTTTACTAAGCAGGGAGCAGTCTTAATGAATTACAGTTTTGCTCAGTAGAGAGCAGTCTCACATTGGAAAAAAGCTGTCTCGGACTATAGAGTACAGCATCGCTCAGTAGGGGGCAGTCTCACAAAATGTAGTACAGTCTCACTCAGTATGAAGCAGTCTCACACAATGCAGTACAGTCTCACTCAGTATGAAGCAGTCTCACACAATGTAGTACAGTCTCACTCTCACTCAATATGAAGCAGTCTCACACAATGCAGTACAGTCTCACTCGGTATGAAGCAGTCTCACACAATGCAGTACAGTCTCACTCAATATGAAGCAGTCTCACAATGTAGTACAGTCTCAGTATGAAGCAGTCTCACACAATGCAGTACAGTCTCACTCAGTATGAAGCAGTCTCACACAATGTAGTACAGTCTCAGTATGAAGCAGTCTCACACAATGCAGTACAGTCTCACTCGGTATGAAGCAGTCTCACACAATGCAGTACAGTCTCACTCAATATGAAGCAGTCTCACACAATGCAGTACAGTCTCACTCAGTATGAAGCAGTCTCACACAATGTAGTACAGTCTCACTCAGTATGAAGCAGTCTCACACAATGTAGTACAGTCTCACTTAATATGAAGCAGTCTCACACAATGCAGTACAGTCTCACTCAGTATGAAGCAGTCTCACACAATGTAGTACAGTCTCACTCAATATGAAGCAGTCTCACACAATGTAGTACAGTCTCACTCAGTATGAAGCAGTCTCACACAATGTAGTACAGTCTCACTCAGTATGAAGCAGTCTCACACAATGCAGTACAGTCTCACTCAGTATGAAGCAGTCTCACACAATGTAGTACAGTCTCACTCAGTATGAAGCAGTCTCACACAATGCAGTACAGTCTCACTCAATATGAAGCAGTCTCACACAATGGAGTACAGTCTCACTCAGTATGAAGCAGTCTCACACAATGTAGTACAGTCTCACTCAGTATGAAGCAGTCTCACACAATGTAGTACAGTCTCACTCAGTATGAAGCAGTCTCACACAATGCAGTACAGTCTCACTCAGTATGAAGCAGTCTCACACAATGTAGTACAGTCTCACTCAATATGAAGCAGTCTCACACAATGCAGTACAGTCTCACTCAGTATGAAGCAGTCTCACACAATGCAGTACAGTCTCACTCAGTATGAAGCAGTCTCACACAATGTAGTACAGTCTCACTCAGTATGAAGCAGTCTCACACAATGCAGTACAGTCTCACTCAATATGAAGCAGTCTCACACAATGCAGTACAGTCTCACTCAGTATGAAGCAGTCTCACACAATGTAGTACAGTCTCACTCAATATGAAGCAGTCTCACACAATGTAGTACAGTCTCACTCAGTATGAAGCAGTCTCACACAATGCAGTACAGTCTCACTCAGTATGAAGCAGTCTCACACAATGTAGTACAGTCTCACTCAGTATGAAGCAGTCTCACACAATGCAGTACAGTCTCAGTCAGTATGAAGCAGTCTCACACAATGCAGTACAGTCTCACTCAGTATGAAGCAGTCTCACACAATGCAGTACAGTCTCACTCAGTATGAAGCAGTCTCACACAATGTAGTACAGTCTCACTCAATATGAAGCAGTCTCACACAATGCAGTACAGTCTCACTCAGTATGAAGCAGTCTCACACAATGCAGTACAGTCTCACTCAGTATGAAGCAGTCTCACACAATGCAGTACAGTCTCACTCAGTATGAAGCAGTCTCACACAATGTAGTACAGTCTCACTCAATATGAAGCAGTCTCACACAATGCAGTACAGTCTCACTCAGTATGAAGCAGTCTCACACAATGCAGTACAGTCTCACTCAATATGAAGCAGTCTCACACAATGCAGTACAGTCTCACTCGGTATGAAGCAGTCTCACACAATGTAGTACAGTCTCACTCAATATGAAGCAGTCTCACACAATGCAGTACAGTCTCACTCAATATGAAGCAGTCTCACACAATGCAGTACAGTCTCACTCAGTATGAAGCAGTCTCACACAATGTAGTACAGTCTCACTCAGTATGAAGCAGTCTCACACAATGCAGTACAGTCTCACTCGGTATGAAGCAGTCTCACATAATGTAGTACAGTCTCACTCAATATGAAGCAGTCTCACACAATGAAGTACAGTCTCACTCAGTATGAAGCAGTCTCACACAATGCAGTACAGTCTCACTCAGTATGAAGCAGTCTCACACAATGTAGTACAGTCTCACTCAGTATGAAGCAGTCTCACACAATGTAGTACAGTCTCACTCAGTATGAAGCAGTCTCACACAATGCAGTACAGTCTCACTCAATATGAAGCAGTCTCACACAATGCAGTACAGTCTCACTCAATATGAAGCAGTCTCACACAATGCAGTACAGTCTCACTCAGTATGAAGCAGTCTCACACAATGCAGTAGAGTCTCACTCAGTATGAAGCAGTCTCACACAATGCAGTACAGTCTCACTCAGTATGAAGCAGTCTCACACAATGTAGTACAGTCTCACTCAGTATGAAGCAGTCTCACACAATGTAGTACAGTCTCACTCAGTATGAAGCAGTCTCACACAATGTAGTACAATCTCACTCAGTATGAAGCAGTCTCACACAATGCAGTACAGTCTCACTCAGTATGAAGCAGTCTCACACAATGTAGTACAGTCTCACTCAGTATGAAGCAGTCTCACACAATGTAGTACAGTCTCACTCAGTATGAAGCAGTCTCACACAATGCAGTACAGTCTCACTCAGTATGAAGCAGTCTCACACAATGTAGTACAGTCTCACTCAGTATGAAGCAGTCTCACACAATGTAGTACAGTCTCACTCAGTATGAAGCAGTCTCACACAATGCAGTACAGTCTCACTCAGTATGAAGCAGTCTCACACAATGCAGTACAGTCTCACTCAGTATGAAGCAGTCTCACACAATGTAGTACAGTCTCACTCAGTATGAAGCAGTCTCACACAATGTAGTACAGTCTCACTCAATATGAAGCAGTCTCACACAATGCAGTACAGTCTCACTCAGTATGAAGCAGTCTCACACAATGCAGTACAGTCTCACTCAGTATGAAGCAGTCTCACACAATGCAGTACAGTCTCACTCGGTATGAAGCAGTCTCACACAATGCAGTACAGTCTCACTCAGTATGAAGCAGTCTCACACAATGCAGTACAGTCTCACTCAATATGAAGCAGTCTCACACAATGCAGTACAGTCTCACTCAGTATGAAGCAGTCTCACACAATGTAGTACAGTCTCACTCAGTATGAAGCAGTCTCACACAATGTAGTACAGTCTCACTCAGTATGAAGCAGTCTCACACAATGTAGTACAGTCTCACTCAGTATGAAGCAGTCTCACACAATGTAGTACAGTCTCACTCAATATGAAGCAGTCTCACACAATGTAGTACAGTCTCACTCAGTATGAAGCAGTCTCACACAATGCAGTACAGTCTCACTCAGTATGAAGCAGTCTCACACAATGTAGTACAGTCTCACTCAATATGAAGCAGTCTCACACAATGTAGTACAGTCTCACTCAGTATGAAGCAGTCTCACACAATGCAGTACAGTCTCACTCAATATGAAGCAGTCTCACACAATGTAGTACAGTCTCACTCAGTATGAAGCAGTCTCACACAATGCAGTACAGTCTCACTCAGTATGAAGCAGTCTCACACAATGCAGTACAGTCTCACTCAGTATGAAGCAGTCTCACACAATGCAGTACAGTCTCACTCAGTATGAAGCAGTCTCACACAATGCAGTACAGTCTCACTCAGTATGAAGCAGTCTCACACAATGCAGTACAGTCTCACTTAGTATGAAGCAGTCTCACACAATGCAGTACAGTCTCACTCAGTATGAAGCAGTCTCACACAATGCAGTACAGTCTCACTCAGTATGAAGCAGTCTCACTCAGTATGAAGCAGTCTCACACAATGCAGTACAGTCTCACTCAGTATGAAGCAGTCTCACACAATGTAGTACAGTCTCACTCAATATGAAGCAGTCTCACACAATGCAGTACAGTCTCACTCAGGTATGAAGCAGTCTCACACAATGTAGTACAGTCTCACTCAGTATGAAGCAGTCTCACACAATGTAGTACAGTCTCACTCAGTATGAAGCAGTCTCACACAATGCAGTACAGTCTCACTCAATATGAAGCAGTCTCACACAATGTAGTACAGTCTCACTCAGTATGAAGCAGTCTCACACAATGCAGTACAGTCTCACTCAGTATGAAGCAGTCTCACACAATGCAGTACAGTCTCACTCAGTATGAAGCAGTCTCACACAATGCAGTACAGTCTCACTCAGTATGAAGCAGTCTCACACAATGTAGTACAGTCTCACTCAGTATGAAGCAGTCTCACACAATGTAGTACAGTCTCACTCAGTATGAAGCAGTCTCACACAATGCAGTACAGTCTCACTCAGTATGAAGCAGTCTCACACAATGCAGTACAGTCTCACTCAGTATGAAGCAGTCTCACACAATGTAGTACAGTCTCACTCAATATGAAGCAGTCTCACACAATGCAGTACAGTCTCACTCAGTATGAAGCAGTCTCACACAATGCAGTACAGTCTCACTCAGTATGAAGCAGTCTCACACAATGCAGTACAGTCTCACTCAGTATGAAGCAGTCTCACACAATGCAGTACAGTCTCACTCAGTATGAAGCAGTCTCACACAATGCAGTACAGTCTCACTCAGTATGAAGCAGTCTCACACAATGCAGTACAGTCTCACTCAGTATGAAGCAGTCTCACACAATGCAGTACAGTCTCACTCAGTATGAAGCAGTCTCACACAATGTAGTACAGTCTCACTCAGTATGAAGCAGTCTCACACAATGCAGTACAGTCTCACTCAATATGAAGCAGTCTCACACAATGTAGTACAGTCTCACTCAGTATGAAGCAGTCTCACACAATGCAGTACAGTCTCACTCAGTATGAAGCAGTCTCACACAATGTAGTACAGTCTCACTCAATATGAAGCAGTCTCACACAATGTAGTACAGTCTCACTCGGTATGAAGCAGTCTCACACAATGCAGTACAGTCTCACTCAGTATGAAGCAGTCTCACACAATGTAGTACAGTCTCACTCAGTATGAAGCAGTCTCACACAATGCAGTACAGTCTCACTCAGTATGAAGCAGTCTCACACAATGTAGTACAGTCTCACTCAGTATGAAGCAGTCTCACACAATGCAGTACAGTCTCACTCAATATGAAGCAGTCTCACACAATGTAGTACAGTCTCAGTATGAAGCAGTCTCACACAATGCAGTACAGTCTCACTCAGTATGAAGCAGTCTCACACAATGCAGTACAGTCTCACTCAATATGAAGCAGTCTCACACAATGCAGTACAGTCTCACTCAATATGAAGCAGTCTCACACAATGCAGTACAGTCTCACTCAGTATGAAGCAGTCTCACACAATGCAGTACAGTCTCACTCAGTATGAAGCAGTCTCACACAATGTAGTACAGTCTCACTCAGTATGAAGCAGTCTCACACAATGCAGTACAGTCTCACTCAGTATGAAGCAGTCTCACACAATGCAGTACAGTCTCACTCAGTATGAAGCAGTCTCACACAATGCAGTACAGTCTCACTCAGTATGAAGCAGTCTCACATAATGTAGTACAGTCTCACTCAGTATGAAGCAGTCTCACACAATGTAGTACAGTCTCACTCAATATGAAGCAGTCTCACACAATGCAGTACAGTCTCACTCAGTATGAAGCAGTCTCACATAATGTAGTACAGTCTCACTCAATATGAAGCAGTCTCACACAATGCAGTACAGTCTCACTCAGTATGAAGCAGTCTCACACAATGCAGTACAGTCTCACTCAGTATGAAGCACTCTCACACAATGTAGTACAGTCTCACTCAGTATGAAGCAGTCTCACACAATGTAGTACAGTCTCACTCAGTATGAAGCAGTCTCACACAATGTAGTACAGTCTCACTCAGTATGAAGCAGTCTCACACAATGTAGTACAGTCTCACTCAATATGAAGCAGTCTCACACAATGCAGTACAGTCTCACTCAGTATGAAGCAGTCTCACACAATGTAGTACAGTCTCACTCAATATGAAGCAGTCTCACACAATGTAGTACAGTCTCACTCAATATGAAGCAGTCTCACACAATGTAGTACAGTCTCACTCAATATGAAGCAGTCTCACACAATGCAGTACAGTCTCAGTAGGAAGCAGTCTCACACAATGCAGTACAGTCTCACTCAGTATGAAGCAGTCTCACACAATGCAGTACAGTCTCACTCAGTATGAAGCAGTCTCACACAATGCAGTACAGTCTCACTTAGTATGAAGCAGTCTCACACAATGCAGTACAGTCTCACTCAGTATGAAGCAGTCTCACACAATGCAGTACAGTCTCACTCAGTATGAAGCAGTCTCACTCAGTATGAAGCAGTCTCACACAATGCAGTACAGTCTCACTCAGTATGAAGCAGTCTCACATAATGTAGTACAGTCTCACTCAATATGAAGCAGTCTCACACAATGAAGTACAGTCTCACTCGGTATGAAGCAGTCTCACACAATGTAGTACAGTCTCACTCAGTATGAAGCAGTCTCACACAATGTAGTACAGTCTCACTCAGTATGAAGCAGTCTCACACAATGTAGTACAGTCTCACTCAGTATGAAGCAGTCTCACACAATGCAGTACAGTCTCACTCAATATGAAGCAGTCTCACACAATGCAGTACAGTCTCACTCAGTATGAAGCAGTCTCACACAATGTAGTACAGTCTCACTCAATATGAAGCAGTCTCACACAATGCAGTACAGTCTCACTCAGTATGAAGCAGTCTCACACAATGCAGTACAGTCTCACTCAGTATGAAGCAGTCTCACACAATG
Source organism: Discoglossus pictus (assembly GCA_027410445.1). Lineage (NCBI taxonomy): Eukaryota > Metazoa > Chordata > Amphibia > Anura > Alytidae > Discoglossus > Discoglossus pictus. The sequence goes on from CM050168.1 coordinate 290,065,796, forward strand.
CAGTACAGTCTCACTCAATATGAAGCAGTCTCACACAATGCAGTACAGTCTCACTCAGTATGAAGCAGTCTCACACAATGCAGTACAGTCTCACTCAGTATGAAGCAGTCTCACACAATGTAGTACAGTCTCACTCAGTATGAAGCAGTCTCACACAATGTAGTACAGTCTCAGTAGGAAGCTGTCTCGTACAATACTCAGTAGGAAACTCTCACACAATAGCATACGGTCTCACTCAGTAGGGTGCTGTCTCTCTCTCTCTCTAACTTCACTCAATGGTAGGAAGTTTTGTTTAGTAGATATTATTACAGTTTACAGGACGGAAGTGTCACTCACACGCAGCACTCACACGCAGCACTCACACGCAGCACTCACACGAGAGCAGCACTCACCCGCAGCACTCACACGCAGCACTCACACGCAGCACTCACACGAGAGCAGCACTCACCCGCAGCACTCACACGCAGCACTCACACGAGAGCAGCACTCACACGCAGCACTCACACGAGAGCAGCAATGACACGCAGCACTCACACGCAGCACTCACCCGCAGCACTCACACGCAGCACTCACACGAGAGCAGCACTCACACGCAGCACTCACACGAGAGCAGCAATGACACGCAGCACTCACACGAGAGCAGCAATGACACGCAGCACTCACACGCAGCACTCACCCGCAGCACTCACACGCAGCACTCACACGAGAGCAGCAATGACACGCAGCACTCACACGCAGCACTCACCCGCAGCACTCACACGCAGCACTCACACGAGAGCAGCAATGACACGCAGCACTCACACGAGAGCAGCACTCACACGCAGCACTCACACACAGCACTCACACACAGCACTCACACAAGAATTAAAAATAGCAAAATAACGAGTGATATGATTGTAATAAAATGTAAAATTTATAAAAAATAATAAGTGATAAATATGGGTTGTGCCCAAAAAGCTCCCACACTGTACACTCCACACTCACACTGTACACTCTACACTCACACTACACTCACACTGTACACTCCACACTCACACTGTACACTCCACACTCACACTACACTCACACTGTACACTCCACACTCACACTGTACACTCCACACTCACACTACACTCACACTGTACACTCCACACTCACACTGTACACTCCACACTCACACTGTACACTCCACACTCACACTACACTCACACTGTACACTCCACACTCACACTGTACACTCCACACTCACACTGTACACTCCACACTCACACTACACTCACACTGTACACTCCACACTCACACTGTACACTCCACACTCACATTGTACACTCTACACTCACACTGTACACTCCACACTCACACTGTACACTCCACACTCACATTGTACACTCTACACTCACACTGTACACTCCACACTCACACTACACTCACACTGTACACTCCACACTCACACTGTACACTCCACACTCACACTACACTCACACTGTACACTCCACACTCACACTGTACACTCCACACTCACACTGTACACTCCACACTCACACTACACTCACACTGTACACTCCACACTCACACTGTACACTCCACACTCACACTACACTCACACTGTACACTCCACACTCACACTGTACACTCCACACTCACATTGTACACTCTACACTCACACTGTACACTCCACACTCACACTGTACACTCCACACTCACATTGTACACTCTACACTCACACTGTACACTCCACACTCACACTACACTCATACTTTACACTCCACACTCACACTGTACACTCCACACTCACACTGCACACTCCACACTCACACTGTACACTCCACACTCACACTACACTCATACTTTACACTCCACACTCACACTGTACACTCCACACTCACACTGCACACTCCACACTCACACTGTACACTCCACACTCACACTACACCCCCACTGTACACTCCACACTCACACGGTACACTCCACACTCACACTACACTCACACTGTACACTCCTCACTCACACTGTACACTCCACACTTACATTCCACACACACTATATACATACAAACCAGACACATACACTCGCACTACACACACTACAAGCACACTCACACTCCATACGCACACTCCACATACACTATATACATATACTGCAGACACATACACTTGCACGCTATATACATACACTTACACTCCACACGCACACTCCACACACACTATACACAGGCTCAGTGGAACCATAGAAGTCAGAGAGACTTAACCCTTACACTGCCAGTGGGACCTGGTTTAACAAAATCTATGGCACTGCCAGATGCCATGGGGGGGGGGGGGGGGGTCGCTTCATCTACGTACAAAGGAAACAATTTATCATGGAGAGGAAGCTTCTGACTGCAAAACAGGGATGAAAATCTGATATGAGTTTACAGCTTCTCCCGGCTGGGTATGAACTCAGGGTCCAGTTTCGCAATCCCCCCCCCCCCCCCCCAACAAAGGTGACGCAATTTAGTGGGGTGTGGGTGGAGGACGTAACACCCGCCATTCCTTGTTACCTGTTGCATTGTATAACAGTGCTAAGTATCTCCACATATCTTTCATTGTAATACTCAGTACTGCTATATGCGGCAGCTTAGCACCCATGCACAGTACTGCTGCTTTTCAAAAACCAGCAATGGATTTAACCCTTTCAGTCAGAGCCCTATGTGTGAGAGCAGCGAGCTCTGCACAGGGTTACAGAATAATGCAAAAAGATGAAGAAATGAAATAGCGTAAAAAATGTACAGAATGGACTTAAAGGGCCGGGCGACCTTGATATGTAGGGCTAGAATAAGAGAAGGGAGAGGGGCGAATGGAGAGCAACTTGCACATATATAAAGGGGTGGAGATCAGCTTATATGAAGAGGTATCATCTGGATATCAAATGGCACATATGTGAATAGGTATCAATAAGACATCACCTATATATAATATAATGCCCTCTGCACCACCTGTACCACTATATATAATATAATGCACTCTGCTCCGTATGTACCACTATATATAATATAATGCCCTCTGCACCGTATGTAGCACTATATATAATATAATGCCCTCTGCGCCGTATGTACCACTATATATAATATAATGCCCTCTGCACCTTCTGTACCACTATATATAATATAATGCCCTCTGCGCCGTATGTACCACTATATATAATATAATGCCCTCTGCACCGTATGTAGCACTATATATAATATAATGCCCTCTGCACCTTCTGTACCACTATATATAATATAATGCCCTCTGCGCCGTATGTACCACTATATATAATATAATGCCCTCTGCACCGTATGTAGCACTATATATAATATAATGCCCTCTGAGCCTTCTGTACCCCTATATATAATATAATGCCCTCTGCACCGTATGTACCACTATATATAATATAATGCCCTCTGCACCGTATGTACCACTATATATAATATAATGCCCTCTGCACCGTATGTACCACTATATATAATATAATGCCCTCTGCACCGTATGTACCACTATATATAATATAATGCCCTCTGCACCGTATGTACCACTATATATAATATAATGCCCTCTGCACCGTATGTACCACTATATATAATATAATGCCCCCTGCACCACCTGTACCACTATATATAATATAATGCCCTCTGCACCTTCTGTACCACTATATATAATATAATGCCCTCTGCACTGTATGTACCACTATATATAATATAATGCCCTCTGCACCTTCTGTACCACTATATATAATATAATGCCCTCTGCACCGTATGTACCACTATATATAATATAATGCCCTCTGCACCTTCTGTACCACTATATATAATATAAAGCCCTCTGCACCGCCTGTACCCCTATATATAATATAATGCCCTCTGCACCGTATGTACCACTATATATAATATAATGCCCCCTGCACCTTCTGTACCACTATATATAATATAATGCCCTCTGCACCACCTGTACCACTATATATAATATAATGCCCTCTGCACCGTCTGTACCACTATATATAATATAATGCCCTCTGCACCGCATGTACCCCTATATATAATATAATGCCCTCTGCACCGTATGTACCACTATATATAATATAATACCCTCTGCACCATATGTACCACTATATATGATATAATGCCCTCTGCGCCGTATGTACCACTATATATAATATAATGCCCTCTGAGCCTTCTGTACCACTATATATAATATAATGCCCTCTGCACCGTATGTACCACTATATATAATATAATGCCCCCTGCACCTTCTGTACCACTATATATAATATAATGCCCTCTGCACCACCTGTACCACTATATATAATATAATGCCCTCTGCACTGTATGTACCACTATATATAATATAATGCCCTCTGCACCTTCTGTACCACTATATATAATATAATGCCCTCTGTACCTTCTGTACCACTATATATAATATAATGCCCTCTGCACCTTCTGTACCACTATATATAATATAATGCCCTCTGCACCGTATGTACCACTATATATAATATAATGCCCTCTGCACCTTCTGTACCACTATATATAATATAATGCCCTCTGCACCTTCTGTACCACTATATATAATATAATGTCCTCTGCACCGTATGTACCACTATATATAATATAATGCCCTCTGCACCGCCTGTACCACTATATATAATATAATGCCCTCTGCACCGTATGTACCACTATATATAATATAATGCCCTCTGCACCTTCTGTACCACTATATATAATATAATGCCCTCTGCACCGTATGTACCACTATATATAATATAATGCCCTCTGCACCTTCTGTACCACTATATATAATATAATGCCCTCTGCACCGTCTGTACCACTATATATAATATAATGCCCTCTGCGCCGTATGTACCACTATATATAATATAATGCCCTCTGCACCTTCTGTACCACTATATATAATATAATGCCCTCTGCACCTTCTGTACCACTATATATAATATAATGCCCTCTGCCCCGTATGTACCACTATATATAATATAATGTCCTCTGAACCATATGTACCACTATATATAATATAATGCCCTCTGCCCCGCCTGTACCACTATATATAATATAATGCCCTCTGCACCGTCTGTACCACTATATATAATATAATGCCCTCTGCACCGTATGTACCACTATATATAATATAATACCCTCTGCACCGTATGTACCACTATATATAATATAATGCCCTCTGCACCCTCTTTACCACTATATATAATATAATGCCCTCTGCACCGCCTGTACCCCTATATATAATATAATGCCCTCTGCGCCGTATGTACCACTATATATAATATAATGCCCTCTGCACCGTATGTACCACTATATATAATATAATGCCCTCTGCACCGTATGTACCACTATATATAATATAATGCCCTCGGCACCTTCTGTACCACTATATATAATATAATGCCCTCTGCACCTTCTGTACCACTATATATAATATAATGCCCTCTGCACCGCCTGTACCACTATATATAATATAATGCCCTCTGCACCGTATGTACCACTATATATAATATAATGCCCTCTGCACCGCCTGTACCACTATATATAATATAATGCCCTCTGCACCGCCTGTACCACTATATATAATATAATGCCCTCTGCACTGTATGTACCACTATATATAATATAATGCCCTCTGCGCCGTATGTACCACTATATATAATATAATGCCCTCTGCACCGTATGTACCACTATATATAATATAATGTCCTCTGCACCGTATGTACCACTATATATAATATAATGCCCTCTGCACTGTATGTACCACTATATATAATATAATACCCTCTGCACCGCCTGTACCACTATATATAATATAATGCCCTCTGCACCGTATGTACCACTATATATAATATAATGCCCTCTGCACCGTATGTACCACTATATATAATATAATGCCCTCTGCACCTTCTGTACCACTATATATAATATAATGCCCTCTGCACCTTCTGTACCACTATATATAATATAATGCCCTCTGCACCTTCTGTACCACTATATATACTATAATGCCCTCTGCACCTTCTGTACCACTATATATAATATAATGCCCTCTGCATCATATGTACCACTATATATAATATAATGCCCTCTGCACCGTATGTACCACTATATATAATATAATGCCCTCTGCACCTTCTGTACCACTATATATAATATAATGCCCTCTGCACCGTATGTACCACTATATATAATATAATGCCCTCTGCACCGTATGAACCACTATATATAATATAATGCCCTCTGCACCGTCTGTACCACTATATATAATATAATGCCCTCTGCACCGCCTGTACCACTATATATAATATAATGCCCTCTGCACTGTATGTACCACTATATATAATATAATGCCCTCTGCACCTTCTGTACCACTATATATAATATAATGCCCTCTGCACCGTATGTACCACTATATATAATATAATGCCCTCTGCACTGTATGTACCACTATATATAATATAATGCCCTCTGCACTGTATGTACCACTATATATAATATAATGCACTCTGCTCCGTATGTACCACTATATATAATATAATGCCCTCTGCACCTTCTGTACCACTATATATAATATAATGCCCTCTGCACCTTCTGTACCACTATATATAATATAATGCCCTCTGCACCATATGTACCACTATATATAATATAATGCCCTCTGCACCGTATGTACCACTATATATAATATAATGCCCTCTGCACCATCTGTACCACTATATATAATATAATGCCCTCTGCACTGTATGTACCACTATATATAATATAATGCCCTCTGCACCTTCTGTACCACTATATATAATATAATGCCCTCTGCACCGTATGTACCACTATATATAATATAATGCCCTCTGCACCGTATGTACCACTATATATAATATAATGCCCTCTGCACCTTCTGTACCACTATATATAATATAATGCCCTCTGCACCTTCTGTACCACTATATATAATATAATGCCCTCTGCACCGTATGTACCACTATATATAATATAATGCCCTCTGCACCGTATGTACCACTATATATAATATAATGCCCTCTGCACCATCTGTACCACTATATATAATATAATGCCCTCTGCACTGTATGTACCACTATATATAATATAATGCCCTCTGCACCTTCTGTACCACTATATATACTATAATGCCCTCTGCACCTTCTGTACCACTATATATAATATAATGCCCTCTGCACCTTCTGTACCACTATATATAATATAATGCCCTCTGCACCGTATGTACCACTATATATAATATAATGCCCTCTGCACCACCTGTACCACTATATATAATATAATGCCCTCTGCACCTTCTGTACCACTATATATAATATAATGCCCTCTGCACCGTATGTACCACTATATATAATATAATGCCCTCTGCACCGCCTGTACCACTATATATAATATAATGCCCTCTGCACTGTATGTACCACTATATATAATATAATGCCCTCTGCACCGTATGTACCACTATATATAATATAATGCCCTCTGCACTGTATGTACCACTATATATAATATAATGCCCTCTGCACCTTCTGTACCACTATATATAATATAATGCCCTCTGCACCGTATGTACCACTATATATAATATAATGCCCTCTGCACTGTATGTACCACTATATATAATATAATGCCCTCTGCACTGTATGTACCACTATATATAATATAATGCCCTCTGCACCTTCTGTACCACTATATATAATATAATGCCCTCTGCACCATATGTACCACTATATATAATATAATGCCCTCTGCACCGTATGTACCACTATATATAATATAATGCCCTCTGCACCTTCTGTACCACTATATATAATATAATGCCCTCTGCACTGTATGTACCACTATATATAATATAATTCCCTCTGCACCACCTGTACCCCTATATATAATATAATGCCCTCTGCACCGTATGTACCACTATATATAATATAATGCCCTCTGCACCGTATGTACCACTATATATAATATAATACCCTCTGCACTGTATGTACCACTATATATAATATAATGCCCTCTGCACCTTCTGTACCACTATATATAATATAATGCCCTCTGCACCTTCTGTACCACTATATATAATATAATGCCCTCTGCACTGTATGTACCACTATATATAATATAATGCCCTCTGCACCATATGTACCACTATATATAATATAATGCACTCTGCTCCGTATGTACCACTATATATAATATAATGCCCCCTGCACCGTATGTACCCCTATATATAATATAATGCCCCCTGCACCGTATGTACCACTATATATAATATAATGCCCTCTGAGCCTTCTGTACCACTATATATAATATAATGCCCTCTGCACCGTCTGTGCCACTATATATAATATAATGCCCCCTGCACCGCCTGTACCACTATATATAATATAATGCCCTCTGCACCGTATGTACCACTATATATAATATAATGCCCTCTGAGCCTTCTGTATCACTATATATAATATAATACCCTCTGCACCATATGTACCACTATATATAATATAATGCCCTCTGCACCTTCTGTACCACTATATATAATATAATGCCCTCTGCACCACTATATATAATATAATGCCCTCTGCACCTTCTGTACCACTATATATAATATAATGCCCTCTGCACCGTATGTACCACTATATATAATATAATGCCCTCTGCACCTTCTGTACCACTATATATAATATAATGCCCTCTGCACCGCCTGTACCACTATATATAATATAATGCCCTCTGCACTGTATGTATCACTATATATAATATAATGCCCTCTGCACCGCCTGTACCACTATATATAATATAATGCCCTCTGCACTGTATGTACCACTATATATAATATAATGCCCTCTGCACCATATGTACCACTATATATGATATAATGCCCTCTGCGCCGTATGTACCACTATATATAATATAATGCCCTCTGAGCCTTCTGTACCACTATATATAATATAATGCCCTCTGCACCGTCTGTACCACTATATATAATATAATGCCCTCTGCACCGTATGTACCACTATATATAATATAATGCACTCTGCACCGTCTGTACCACTATATATAATATAATGCCCTCTGCACCGTATGTACCACTATATATAATATAATGCCCTCTGCACCATATGTACCACTATATATAATATAATGTCCTCTGCACCTTCTGTACCACTATATATAATATAATGCCCTCTGCACCTTCTGTACCACTATATATAATATAATGCCCTCTGCACCATATGTACCACTATATATAATATAATGCCCTCTGCACCGTATGTACCACTATATATAATATAATGCCCCCTGCACCTTCTGTACCACTATATATAATATAATGCCCTCTGCACCTTCTGTACCACTATATATAATATAATGCCCTCTGCACCTTCTGTACCACTATATATAATATAATGCCCTCTGCACCGTATGTACCACTATATATAATATAATGCCCTCTGCACCTTCTGTACCACTATATATAATATAATGCCCTCTACACCGTATGTACCACTATATATAATATAATGCCCTCTGCACCTTCTGTACCACTATATATAATATAATGCCCCCTGCACCGTATGTACCACTATATATAATATAATGCCCCCTGCACCGTATGTACCACTATATATAATATAATACCCCCTGCACCGTATGTACCACTATATATAATATAATACCCTCTGCACCGTATGTACCACTATATATAATATAATACCCTCTGCACCGTATGTACCACTATATATAATATAATGCCCTCTGCACTGTATGTACCACTATATATAATATAATACCCTCTGCACCGTATGTACCACTATATATAATATAATGCCCTCTGCACCTTCTGTACCACTATATATAATATAATGCCCTCTGCACCATATGTACCACTATATATAATATAATGCCCTCTGCACCGCCTGTACCACTATATATAATATAATGCCCCCTGCACCTTCTGTACCACTATATATAATATAATGCCCTCTGCACCTTCTGTACCACTATATATAATATAATGCCCTCTGCACCTTCTGTACCACTATATATAATATAATGCCCTCTGCACCTTCTGTACCACTATATATAATATAATGCTCTCTGCACCGTATGTACCACTATATATAATATAATGCCCTCTGCACCGCCTGTACCACTATATATAATATAATGCCCCCTGCACCTTCTGTACCACTATATATAATATAATGCCCTCTGCACCTTCTGTACCACTATATATAATATAATGCCCTCTGCACCTTCTGTACCACTATATATAATATAATGCCCTCTGCACCTTCTGTACCACTATATATAATATAATGCTCTCTGCACCGTATGTACCACTATATATAATATAATGCCCTCTGCACCTTCTGTACCACTATATATAATATAATGCCCTCTGCACTGTATGTACCACTATATATGATATAATGCCCCCTGCACCGTATGTACCACTATATATAATATAATGCCCCCTGCACCGTATGTACCACTATATATAATATAATGCCCTCTGCACCTTCTGTACCACTATATATAATATAATGCCCTCTGCACCTTCTGTACCACTATATATAATATAATGCCCTCTGCACCTTCTGTACCACTATATATAATATAATGCCCTCTGCACCGTATGTACCACTATATATAATATAATGCCCTCTGCACCTTCTGTACCACTATATATAATATAATGCCCCCTGCACCGTATGTACCACTATATATAATATAATGCCCTCTGCACCTTCTGTACCACTATATATAATATAATGCCCTCTGCACCGTATGTACCACTATATATAATATAATGCCCTCTGCACCTTCTGTACCACTATATATAATATAATGCCCTCTGCACCGTATGTACCACTATATATAATATAATACCCTCTGCACCGTTTGTACCACTATATATAATATAATGCCCTCTGCACCGTATGTACCACTATATATAATATAATGCCCTCTGCACCGTATGTACCACTATATATAATATAATGCCCTCTGCACCGTATGTACCACTATATATAATTGTATTCATTGTAAGCTGCACTGTGGATTATGTTGGTTCCTTATTGTGATACTAATAACAGAGAGTGTAGTAGGTACATGCAGCAGGCTTCCAGAACAAGTGGTAGGGGCACATACAAAAATGACTGGGAGGCTACACTGACTACATTTGGCAGACATGATGTGCCTATTGTTTATTACTTAGCACTGGCTCCCACCCAATACCCATTTGGGTTATACTCACTCCTTCCTTTCTGTTTGATGGCCTGGATGAGGGTCATGTAGTTTGACTCATCTTTAAAACTGTAATCGATCACCGTCAAGTTATTAAATTTGGGCAGCTCCATAAATAGCCCCTCGATAGTGAAGTAGTTGGTACGGTCACCGCTGTCTTCTTGGTAGATGACCATGGCTCGGGTGTTCCAGTTGTACTGGCGTTGGATCTGCGTCACGAACTGACCAAGCTTGGTGTACAAGGGACCCGTCCGTGTTATAAACCTGTACTCCTCGACCTTATTACTGAACCCAAATGCTGATGCCCCTGCGGTGATAAGGGGCACCTTCCACCGACTGGTGAACCGTCCCACCGGAGCCGTTGAGTATGTGCATCCTGGTCCCAAGAAGACTTCGGGATGGTAGGTAAACTGGAAATCCACCGCCACCAAAGGGGCACTTGCTTCCGAGCAGTTGCCATATTTATCCTCGCTATTCCCAAATATATGTTGGACGTGGAGATCTGGAAGAAGAGTTGGGTTGTTGTTGATCCTCTCTATTGCCAACATGATGGCTGGCCCCACTCTTGGCCATGCCCATGGATATAACATATTACTGGCAGGTAACACCACGGCTATGGTCAAGTTGGCTCGTTCACCGTCAACTTGGCAAGTTACCCACCATGCCAGGAACACCAGTGCCCACGTTCCACCCATTGAAACCCTTTTTTAGAGAATTCTCGTACCCTCTTCTGCCATAAGCCGACCCACAGAGACAGAAAGTGGGTCTTCTTGAGCCTCACCTTGTTCCGCAGGGAGTTTCTTGCTTTTTTGTAGTAATTCTTCTTAAGATATAGACAGCACGGTGTTAATCATCTCTCCTCCAGTGTGTGAGAGCGAGAGGGAGCCTTGCGGAGAGATCCATTAGCTTCCCGCTGCTGGAAGTGACTGGAGAGCAGGAATGGTATTATCTGGAGGCAGGGTTAGCTTTTCCTTCCCCTGACTCAATGACAAAAGCCTTGTTATTATCATAAGGCACTGCTCGTTAACTCCTTCCTAGCCAAGGGAACAGGGTCAGCTCACGGAGCCAGGATCTGATCCACAACTTGCAGCTTGGTCCAAGTGGATCTCACAGTCACTGAGTCCATTGGGGGCAGTTCTGGAGGAGTCTCAGCCCAGAAAGTTGGAGTCTTCCCAGGATTTCTCAGCAATTTGGCTCCTTTGAACCAACAAATATTTATTCAGTTACTCTGGAAATTGGGGGAGTGAGGAAGAATGGGTAGAAAATAAAAGAAACCTGGAAGTGGAGTGGGAGTGGGGAGGGGGGTATACCAAGAAATCAGTGGGGTGAAGCAAGTAAATGGACAGTGACAGGAGAAGGGAAGATAGCGAAGGTAGGAGAGAGAGAGAGATAGGTGCGGAGGGAGAGCGAGTCAGAGGAGATGTGAGCTACAGGAGAGAAAGAGGTGGGGAACTGGGAGTGGTACCAGAGAGAGAGAAGCGAGGAGATAGGGAGATAGTGACAGGGGAGAAGAGAGAGAGAGGGAAGGACATAGGGAGATAGTGACAGGGGAGAAGAGAGAGAGAGAGAAGGAGATAGGGAGATAGTGACAGGGGAGAAGAGAGAGAGAAGCGAGAAATAGGGAGATAGTGACAGGGGAGAAGAGAGAGAGAAGCGAGAAATAGGGAGATAGTGACAGGGGAGAAGAGAGAGAGAGGGAAGGACATAGGGAGATAGTGACAGGGGAGAAGAGAGAGAGAGGGAAGGACATAGGGAGATAGTGACAGGGGAGAAGAGAGAGAAGCAAGGAGATAGGGAGATAGTGACAGGGGAGAAGAGAGAGAGAAGCGAGGAGATAGGGAGATAGTGACAGGGGAGAAGAGAGAGAGAGGGAAGGACATAGGGAGATAGTGACAGGGGAGAAGAGAGAGAGAGGGAAGGACATAGGGAGATAGTGAAAGGGGAGAAGAGAGAGAGAGGGAAGGACATAGGGAGATAGTGACAGGGGAGAAGAGAGAGAAGGAAGGAGATAGGGAGATAGTGACAGGGGAGAAGAGAGAGAGAGGGAAGGACATAGGGAGATAGTGAAAGGGGAGAAGAGAGAGAGAGGGAAGGACATAGGGAGATAGTGACAGGGGAGAAGAGAGAGAAGGAAGGAGATAGGGAGATAGTGACAAGGGAGAAGAGAGAGAGAAGCGAGGAGATAGGGAGATAGTGACAGGGGAGAAGAGAGAGAAGGAAGGAGATAGGGAGATAGTGACAGGGGAGAAGAGAGAGAGAAGCGAGGACATAGGGAGATTGTGACAGGGGAGAAGAGAGAGAGAGGGAAGGACATAGGGAGATAGTGACAGGGGAGAAGAGAGAGAGAGGGAAGGACATAGGGAGATAGTGACAGGGGAGAAGAGAGAGAGAGGAAGGAGATAGGGAGATAGTGACAGGGGAGAAGAGAGAGAGAGGAAGGACATAGGGAGATAGTGACAGGGGAGAAGAGAGAGAGAAGCGAGGAGATAGGGAGATAGTGACAGGGGAGAAGAGAGAGAGAGGGAAGGACATAGGGAGATAGTGACAGGGGAGAAGAAAGAGAGAAGCGAGGAGATAGGGAGATAGTGACAGGGGAGAAGAGAGAGAGAGGGAAGGACATAGGGAGATAGTGACAGGGGAGAAGAGAGAGAGAGAGGGAAGGACATAGGGAGATAGTGACAGGGGAGAAGAGAGAGAGAGGAAGGAGATAGGGAGATAGTGACAGGGGAGAAGAGAGAGAGAGGGAAGGACATAGGGAGATAGTGACAGGGGAGAAGAGAGAGAGAAGCGAGGAGATAGGGAGATAGTGACAGGGGAGAAGAGAGAGAGAGGGAAGGACATAGAGAGATAGTGAGAGGGGAGAAGAGAGAGAGAAGCGAGAAATAGGGAGATAGTGACAGGGGAGAAGAGAGAGAGAGAGAAGTGAGGAGATAGGGAGATAGTGACAGGGGAGAAGAGAGAGAGAGGGAAGGACATAGTGACAGGGGAGAAGTGAGACAGGGAAGGAGATAGGGAGATAGTGACAGGGGAGAAGAGAGAGAGAGAAGCAAGGATATAGGGAGATAGTGACAGGGGAGAACAGAGAGAGAGGGAAGGAGATATGGACATGGGGAACAGAGAGAGGGAAGGAGATAGGGACAGGGGAGAAGAGAGAGAAGGAAGGAGATAAGGACGGGGGAGAAGAGAGAGAGAAGGAGATAGTGACAGAGGAGAAAAGAGAGAGAGGGAAGGAGATAAGGACGGGGGAGAAGAGAGAGAGAAGGAGATAGTGACAGGGGAGAAAAGAGAGAGGGAAGGATATAGGGAGATAGTGACAGGGGAGAACAGAGAGAGAGGGAAGGAGATAGGGACAGGGGAGAACAGAGAGAGAGGGAAGGAGATAGGGACAGGGGAGAACAGAGAGAGAGGTATTGAGATAGTGACAGGGGAGAAGAGAGAGAGGGAAGGAAGAAAATAAAGACAGGGAAGAAGAGAGAGAGGGAAGGAGATAGGGAGATAGTGACCGGGGAGAAGAGAGAGAGAGAGAAGCAAGGAGATAGGGAGATAGTGACAGGGGAGAACGAAGAGAGGGGGAAGGAGATATGGACAGGGGAGAAGAGAGAGAGGGAAGGAGATAGGGACAGGGGAGAAGAGAGAGAAGGAAGGAGATAGGGACGGGGGAGAAGAGAGAGAGGGAAGGAGATAGGTAGATAGTGACAGGGGAGAAGAGAGAGAGAAGGAGATAGTGACAGGGGAGAAGAGAGAGAGAGGGAAGGATATAGGGAGATAGTGACAGGGGAGAACAGAGTGAGAGGGATTGAGATAGTGACAGGGAAGAAGAGAGAGAGGGAAGGAGATAGGGAGTAGTGACAGGGGAGAAGAGAGAGAGGGAAGGAGATAGGGACAGGGGAGAGGAGAGAGGGAAGGATATAGGGAGATAGTGACTGGGGAGAAGAGAGAGAGGGAAGGAGATAGGGAGATAGTGACAGGGGAGAAGAGAGAGAGAAGATAGTGACAGGAGAAGAGAGAGAGAGGGTAGATAGGGAGATAGTGGCAGGGGAACAGAGAGAGAGATAGGGAAGGAGATAGGGACAGGGGAGAAGAGAGAGAGGGAAGGAGATAGGGACAGGGGAGAAGAGAGAGAAGGAAGGAGATAGGGACGGGGGAGAAGAGAGAGAGTAAAGGAGATAGGGAGATATTGACAGGGGAGAAGAGAGAGAGAGGGAAGGAGATAGGGAGATAGTGACAGGGAAGAAGAGAGAGAGAGGGATTGAGATAGTGACAGGGAAGAAGATAGAGAGGGAAGCAGATAGGGAGATAGTGGCAGGGGAGAAGAGAGAGAGGGAAGGAGATAGGGAGATAGTGGCAGGGGAGAAGAGAGAGAAAGGGAAGGAGATAGGGAGATAGTGACAGGGGAGAAGAGAGAGAGAAGATAGTGACAGGAGAAGAGAGAGAGAGGGGAGATAGGGAGATAGTGGCAGGGGAACAGAGAGAGAGATAGGGAAGGAGATAGGGACAGGGGAGAAGAGAGAGAGGGAAGGAGATAGGGACAGGGGAGAAGAGAGAGAAGGAAGGAGATAGGGACGGGGGAGAAGAGAGAGAGTAAAGGAGATAGGGAGATATTGACAGGGGAGAAGAGAGAGAGAGGGAAGGAGATAGGGAGATAGTGACAGGGAAGAAGAGAGAGAGAGGGATTGAGATAGTGACAGGGAAGAAGATAGAGAGGGAAGCAGATAGGGAGATAGTGGCAGGGGAGAAGAGAGAGAAAGGGAAGGAGATAGGGAGATAGTGACAGGGGAGAAGAGAGAGAGAGGAGATAGTGACAGGGGAGAAGAGAGAGAGAAGGAGATAGGGAGATAGTGGCAGGGGAACAGAGAGAGAGATAGGGAAGGAGATAGGGACAGGGGAGAAGAGAGAGAGAGGGAAGAAGATAGGGACAGGGGAGAAGAGAGAGAAGGAAGGAGATAGGGACGGGGGAGAAGAGAGAGAGGGAAGGAGATAGTGACAGGGGAGAAAAGAGAGAGGGAAGGAGATAGTGACAGGGGAGAAGAGAGAGGGGGGGATAGGGAGAGGGGAGAAGAGAGAGAGGGAAGGAGATAGTGACAGGGGAGAAGAGAGAGAAGGAGGGAGATAGGGAGATAGTGACAGGGGAGAAGAGAGAGAGTGAAGCGAGGAGATAGTGACGGGGAGAAGAGAGGGAGGGAAGGAGATAGGAGTATAGTGACAGGGGAGAAGAGAGAGAGAGGGAAGAAGATAGTGACAGGGGAGAAGAGAGAGAGGGAAGGAGATCGGGAAATAGTGACAGGGGAGAAGAGAGAGACAAGAAAGGAGATAGGGAGATAGTGACGGGGAAAAGAGAGAGGGAAGGAGATAGCAACAGGGGAGAAGAGAGAGAGAGAAAGAGAACTATTGTGAAAGTGCCAGGGCAGAAAGCTGAGAGATTTCAACAATGAGATATGGAAATATTGATAGAATGAGAGGAAGAGAGAAAGAGGAAAAGGAAAAAGGAAATGAGAGACAGAGAAGGCAGAGAGAAATGCTGAGAGAGGGGCTTAAGAGAAAATGCATGGGTGTGACAGTGTCTGTGTGTGTCTGCATGTCTGTGTGTGTGTCTGATTGTAGCTCTGCATGTCTGTATGATTGTGTGTCTGTGTGTGTCTGATGGAGTGTCTGCATGTCTGTGTGTGTGTCTGATTGTGGCTCTGCATGTCTGTTTAATTGTGTGACTGTGTATGTCTGATTGTGTGTCTGTATGTCTGATTTTGTGTCTATGTGTGTATCTGATATTGTTTCTGCATGTCTGTGTGTGTGTGTCTGATTGTGGCTCTGCATGTCAGGGTGTGTCTAATTGTGTCCCTGTGTGTTTCTGATTGTGTGTCTGCATGTCTCTGTGCGTGTCTGAGTGTCTCTGTATATATCTGATTGTGTGTCTGCATGTCTGTGTGTGTGTGTCTGCATGTCTATGTGTATCTGATTGTATGTCTGCATGTCTGTGTGCGTCTGATTGTGTCTGCCTATCTGATTGTGTCTGTGTGTCTAATTGTGTGTCTGCATGTCTGTGTGTATGTCTGATTGTGTGTCTGCATGTCTCTGTGTCTAATTGTGTCTGTATGTCTAATTGTGTGTCTGCATGTCTCTGTGTATCTGATTGTGTCTTCATGTCTAATTGTGTGTCTGCATGTCTGTGTGTGTGTGTCTGCATGTCTATGTGTATCTGATTGTATGTCTGCATGTCTGTGTGCGTCTGATTGTGTCTGCCTATCTGATTGTGTCTGTGTGTCTAATTGTGTGTCTGCATGTCTGTGTGTATGTCTGATTGTGTGTCTGCATGTCTCTGTGTATCTGATTGTGTCTGCATGTCTAATGGTGTGTCTGCATGTCTCTGTGTATCTGATTGTGTCTGCATGTCTAATTGTGTGTCTGCATGTCTGTGTGATTGTATGTCTGCATGTCTCTGTGTGTGTCTGATTATGTATATGTGTGTCTCTGTGTGAGTCTCTGTGTCT
Organism: Discoglossus pictus; assembly: GCA_027410445.1. Classification (NCBI taxonomy): domain Eukaryota; kingdom Metazoa; phylum Chordata; class Amphibia; order Anura; family Alytidae; genus Discoglossus; species Discoglossus pictus. The sequence goes on from CM050168.1 coordinate 290,083,547, forward strand.
ATGTCTGTATATGTGACTCATTGTGAGTGCAGAATTGCACGCCTCATTGTGTGTCTATGAGTGATACATTGTGTGATACGAGGTGTAGCTGAGGGTGTAAGTGTGTATATCTCCCAACTTTCTCTCTTTGGAAGAGACCCATTCTTCTTTTCCTGGGAAATCCACTGTCCCGCTCAGCCCCCTCCGCCCCCTAAATGTTTACCTTTTGAATAAAAAAGAGTCCCACATTTAGGAAAAAATCAATGCTTTCCACCCCTATCCATATCCCACTTTTTGTACTTTAATCTGTTTCTTTCAATGCCCAGGTGGAATATGGAAGCCTAGAGTTTGAGATCTACACAAAATAAGTATATGGAGTGGTGTGCATGTATATACTATGTCTCTGTGTCTGTTTGTGTATATATTTCTGAATATTTCTATTTGTGTTTGTGTAAATATTTGTGTATATATTTCTCTGTGTGTCTGTTTGTGTATATATTTCTCTATATATTTTCTTTGTCTGTTTGTGTATATAGTTCTCTATATATTTTCTTTGTCTGTTTGTGTATATAGTTCTCTATATATTTATCTTTGTGTTTGTGTATATATTTATTTATATACTGTATTTATCTTTGTTTCTGTTTGTTTATATATTTCTCAATATATTTATATATTTATGTGTCTGTGTATATATTTCTCTATGTGTCTGTTAATGTATATATTACTCTATACAGTATATTTCTCTTTGTGTCTGTGTATATATTTCTCTATGTGTCTGTTTATGTATATACTTCTCTATATGTTTCTCTTTGTGTCTGTTTGTGTATATATTTCTCTATATATTTTGCTTTGTGTTTGTTTGTGTATATATGTCTCTATATATTTCTCTATGTGTCTGTTAATGTATGTATTACTCTATATATTTCTCTATGTGTCTGTGTATATATTTCTCTATGTGTCTGTTAATGTATATATTACTCTATACAGTATATTTCTCTTCGTGTCTGTTTGTGTATATATTTCTCTATATATTTCTGTTTGTGTTTGTTTGTGTATATATGTCTCTATATATTTCACTATGTGTCTGTTAATGTATATATTACTCTATATATTTCTCTATGTGTCTGTGTATATATTTCTCTATGTGTCTGTTAATGTATATATTACTCTATACAGTATATTTCTCTTTGTGTCTGTTTGTGTATATATTTCTCTATGTGTCTGTTTATGTATATACTTCTCTATATGTTTCTCTTTGTGTCTGTTTGTGTATATATTTTTCTATATATTTCTATATGTGTCTGTGTGTATATATTTCTCTATATATTTTGCTTTGTGTTTGTTTGTGTATATATGTCTCTATATATTTCTCTATGTGTCTGTTAATGTATGTATTACTCTATATATTTCTCTATGTGTCTGTGTATATATTTCTCTATGTGTCTGTGTATATATATATTACTCTATACAGTATATTTCTCTTCGTGTCTGTTTGTGTATATATTTCTCTATATATTTCTGTTTGTGTTTGTTTGTGTATATATGTCTCTATATATTTCTCTATGTGTCTGTTAATGTATATATTACTCTATATATTTCTCTATGTGTCTGTGTATATATTTCTCTATGTGTCTGTTAATGTATATATTACTCTATACAGTATATTTCTCTTTGTGTCTGTTTGTGTATATATTTCTCTATGTGTCTGTTTATGTATATACTTCTCTATATGTTTCTCTTTGTGTCTGTTTGTGTATATATTTTTCTATATATTTCTACATGTGTCTGTGTGTATATATTTCTCTATATATTTTGCTTTGTGTTTGTTTGTGTATATATGTCTCTATATATTTCTCTATGTGTCTGTTAATGTATGTATTACTCTATATATTTCTCTATGTGTCTGTGTATATATTTCTCTATGGGTCTGTTAATGTATATATTACTCTATACAGTATATTTCTCTTTGTGTCTGTTTGTGTATATATTTCTCTATGTGTCTGTTTATGTATATACTTCTCTATATGTTTCTCTTCGTGTCTGTGTATATATTTTTCTATATATTTCTATATGTGTCTGTTTGTGTATATATTTCTCTATATATTTCTCTTTGTGTCTGTTTATGTATATATTTCTCTATGTGTCTGTTTATGTATATACTTCTCTATATGTTTCTCTTTGTGTCTGTTTGTGTATATATTTTTCTATATATTTCTATATGTGTCTGTGTGTATATATTTCTCTATATATTTCTGTTTGTGTTTGTTTGTGTATATATGTCTCTATATATTTCTCTATGTGTCTGTTAATGTATATATTACTCTATATGTTTCTCTTTGTGTCTGTTTGTGTATATATTTCTCTATATATTTCTGTTTGTGTTTGTTTGTGTATATATGTCTCTATATATTTCTCTATGTGTCTGTTAATGTATATATTACTCTATATATTTCTCTATGTGTCTGTGTATATATTTCTCTATGTGTCTGTTAATGTATATATTACTCTATACAGTATATTTCTCTTTGTGTCTGTTTGTGTATATATTTCTCAATGTGTCTGTTTATGTATATACTTCTCTATATGTTTCTCTTTGTGTCTGTGTATATATTTCTCTTTGTGTCTGTTAATGGATATATTACTCTATACAGTATATTTCTCTTTGTGTCTGTTTGTGTATATATTTCTCTATGTGTCTGTTTATATATATATTACTTTATATATTTCTATATGTGTCTGTTTGTGTATATATTTATCTATATATTTCTCTTTGTGTTTGTGTATATATGTCTCTTTATATTTCTCTATGTGTCTGTTAATGTATATATTACTCTATATATTTCTCTTTGTGTCTGTTTCTGTATATATTTCTCTATATATTTCACTTTGTGTCTGTTTGTGCATATATTTCTCTATGTGTCCGTTTGTGTATATATTTCTCTATATATTTCATTGTTTATGTTTGTGTATATATTTATCTCTCTATATTTATCTGTGTCTGTGTATATATTTCTCTATATATTTATTTATGTGTCTGTTTGTGTATATATTTCTGTATATATTTCTCTATGTGTCTGTTTGTGTATATATTTCTCAATGTGTCTGTTTATGTATATACTTCTCTATATGTTTCTCTTTGTGTCTGTGTATATATTTCTCTTTGTGTCTGTTAATGTATATATTACTCTATACAGTATATTTCTCTTTGTGTCTGTTTGTGTATATATTTCTCTATGTGTCTGTTTATATATATATTACTTTATATATTTCTATATGTGTCTGTTTGTGTATATATTTATCTATATATTTCTCTTTGTGTTTGTGTATATATGTCTCTTTATATTTCTCTATGTGTCTGTTAATGTATATATTACTCTATATATTTCTCTTTGTGTCTGTTTCTGTATATATTTCTCTATGTGTCCGTTTGTGTATATATTTCTCTATATATTTCACTTTGTGTCTGTTTGTGCATATATTTCTCTATGTGTCCGTTTGTGTATATATTTCTCTATATATTTCATTGTTTATGTTTGTGTTTATATTTATCTCTCTATATTTATCTGTGTCTGTGTATATATTTCTCTATATATTTATTTATGTGTCTGTTTGTGTATATATTTCTGTATATATTTCTCTATGTGTCTGATTGTGTATATGTTTATGTATATATTTCTCTCTGTGTCTGTTTGTGCATATTTTTATGTATATATTTATGTATATGTCTCTTTATGTGTCTGTTTTTGTATATATATTTCTGTATATTTCTCTATGTTTTTGTATCTGTATATATTTCTCTATGTATCTGTTTGTGTATATATTCCTCTATATATTTCTCTTTGTGTCTGTTTGTGTACATATTTATGTATATATTTTTCTTTGTGTCTGTTCTCTATATATTTCTCTCAGTGTCTGTTTGTGTATATATATATTTATGTATATATTTTTCTTTTTGTCTGTTTCTGTATATATTTCTCTATGTGTCAGATGGTGTATATATTCCTCTATATATTTCTATTTGTGTCTGTTTGTGTTTATGTTTCTCTATATAGATCTCTATATATTTCTCTATATTTCTGTTTATGTATATATTTATTCATATATTACTCTTTGTGTCTGTTTCTGTATATATATTTCTATATATTTCTCTATGTGTCTGTGACTGTGTATATTTGTCTATTTATCTGTTTGTGTATATATTCCCCTATATATTTCTCTTTGTGTATATATTTCTGTAATTATTTATCTTAGTGTCTTTTTGTGTATATATTTCTCTATATATTTCTCTTTGTGTCTGTTTGTGTATATATTTATGTATATATTTTTCTTTGTGTCTGTTTCTGTATATATTTCTCTATGTGTCAGATTGTGTATATATTCCTCTACATATTTCAATTTGTGTCTGTTTGTGTTTATGTTTCTCTACATAGATCTGTATATATTTCTCTATATATGTGTTTATGTATATATTTCTTCATATATTTCTCTTTGTGTCTGTTTCTGTATATATATTTCGATATATTTCTCTATGTGTCTGTGACTGTATATATATATGTCTATTTATCTGTTTGTGTATATATTTATCTATATATTTATCTATGTGTCCGTGTATACATTTCTTTATATACTTCTCTATGTGTCTGTTTGTGTATATATTCCACTGTATATTTCTCTATGTGTCTGTTTATATATTTCTCTATATATTTATCTATGTGTCTGTTTCTGTATATATATTTCTGTATATTTCTCTATGTGTCTGTATCTGTATATATTTCTCTATGTATCTGTTTGTGTATATATTCCTCTATATATTTCTCTTTGTTTCTGTTTTTGTATGTATTTCTCTCTATATTTATCTATATGTCTGTTTGTGTATATATTTCTCTATATATATTTCTCTATTTGTCTGTATCTGTATATATCAATTCTTCTTCTTCTAGATATCGCTGCTGCCTTTGACACTGTCGACCATCCACTACTACTCCATATCCTCTTCTCCCTCTGCAAAATCGATTATTTAATATCTCCTTCTCCTCACCCACTGTCTGTTGGTGTACCCCCACGATCAGTCCAAGGCCCCCTCCTCTTCTCCATCTACACATCCTCACTTGGTACCCTACTAAACTCTTTTGGGCTTCATTACCATCTCTGTGCACATGACACCCAAATCTACCTCTCCGCACCAGATCTATCACCTTCTCTTCTAACACACGTCTCCAACTGCCTCTCTAGTATATCCTCTTGGATGTTCACCCACCATCTTAAACTCAACATGTCTAAAACTGAACTCCTAATCTTCCCTCCCTCTCCCGTCAATTCCTCACATCTCTCTCACTGTCAACAGGGACATCATCACCCCCACCCGCCAAGCCCGTTGTCTTTGAGTTATACTAGACCCCACTTTGTCTTTCATCCCTCACATACAATTACAATTATATTGTCTTCTCCATCTAAAAAACATTTCCAGAATTTGTCACTATTTTACACAGAAGACACAACTAAAATCCTCAAGAAAAAAATTAAAATCATGACCCTAACTTACAATGCCCTCAACAATAACGCTCCCCCATACATAGAGAAATGCTCTCATCTTCAAATACTCCCCCACCCACCCTCTTTGTTCTGCTATATATATTTCTATATATTTCTCTATGTGTCTGTATCAGTATATATTTATCTATATATTTCTCTATGTATGTGTTTGTGTATATATTCCCATATATATATTTCTCTTTGTTTTTGTTTGTGTATATATTTCTCGCTATATTTATCTATGTCTCTGTTTGTGTATATATATTTCTAATTATTTATATTTGTGTCTGTTTGTGTACATATTTCTCTATGTGTCTATATCTGTATGTATTTTTCTATATATTTCTCTATGTATCTGTTTGTGTATATATTCCTCCATATATTTATCTTTGTTTCTGTTTGTGTATATATTTCTCTATATATTTATCTATGTGTCTGTTTGTGTATATATTTCTCTAATTATTTATCTTTGTGTCTGTTTCTGTATATATTTCTCTATGTATTTTTCTATGTGTCTGTTCATGTATATATTTCTCTAATTACTTCTCTTTGTGTCTGTTTGTGTATATATTCCTCTATATATTTCTCTATGTGTCTCTTTGTGTATATGTTTCTCTATATATTTCTCTATATGTCTTTTTGTGTATATATTTCTTTAGGTGTCTGTCTATATATTTCTCTATATATTTCTCTTTGGGTCTGTTTGTATATATATGTCTCTGTATATAATCTCTATGTGTATGTTTGTGTATATATTCCTTTTATATATTTCTCTCTGTTACTGTCTGTGTTTATATTTCTCTATATATTTATTTATGTGTATGTTTGTGTATATATTTCCCTATATGTCTGTGCATACATTTCTTTATATATTTATCTATGTGTCTGTTTATGTATATATTCATCTATATATTTCTCTCTGTTTCTCAATATATTTCTCTATATATTTCTCTATGTGTGTGTTTGTGTATATATTCCTCTATATATTTCTCTTTGTGTCTGTTTCTGTATATATTCCTCTATATATTTCTCTTTGTTTCTGTTTGTATATATATTTCTCTATATATTTCACTTTGTGTGTGTTTGTGTATATATTACTCTATGAATGTATCTTTGTGTCTGTTTCTGTATATATTCCTCTATATATTTCTCTTTGTTTCTGTATGTGTATATATTTCTCAATATATTTCTCTATATATTTCTCGATGTGTCTGTTTGTGTATATATTTCTCTATATAATTCTCTTTGTGTCTGTTTGTGTATATATTTCTCTATATATTTATCTGTGTATGTTTGTGTATATATTTCTCTGTATATTTCTCTTTGTGTGTGTCTGTGTATATATTTCTGTATATATTTCTCTATGTGTCTGTTTGTGTATATATCCCTCTATATATTTCTCTTTATTTCTGCATATATTTCTCTATATATTTCTCTATGTGTCTGTTGATGTATATATTTCTCTAATTACTTCTCTTTGTGTCTGTTTGTGTATATATTTCTCTATATATGTGTATCTATGTGTCTGTGTATATATTTCTCTATGTGTCTGTTTGTGTATATATTTTGTTATATATTTCTCTATGTGTCTGTGTTTATATTATTCTATATATTCTCTCCTTCTATGTGTATATATTTCTCTATATCTTTATCTATGTGTCTGTATATATATTTATTTTTATATTTATCTTTGGGTCTCTTTGTATATATTTCTCTGTATATTTCTCTATGTGTCTGATTGTGTATATATTTCACTATATATTTCTCTATGTGTCTGTGTATGTATTTTTCTATATATATTCTCTATGTGTCTGTTTATGTATATATTCCTTTTATATATTTGTCTTTGTTTCTGTCTGTGTATATATTTCTCTATAATTTCTCTATGTGTCTGTTTATGTATATATTTCTCTTTGTGTCTGTTTGTGTATATATTTCTCTATATATTTCTCTATGTGTCTGTTTCTGTATATATATTTGTATATTTCTCTATTTGTCTGTTTCTGTATATATTTCTCTATTTATTTATTTAACTATGTGTCTGTTTGTGTATATATTCTCTATATAGTTACATAGGGCCTCATTCTATTATCGGCTGTAAAACGGCCGCAAAGCTGCGATTCCTTGCGGCCGTCTTACGGCCCGTGTAGAGCTACCTTTACCTTGCAATTCAAATAGACGGCGCCGCAAGGATATCCCCCTTACGGCCAGCCGCATATAATGCAACCGGCCGCAAGGTCTGAAAACTTTAAAAGCAAATATAAATTCAAGATGGCACTGTAAAGCTCTGTAAATGCTAGGGATCATAATGGGGGACATGAGGATTAATAGCAACCCCCTACCAAGCTTGCACATCAGCCCAAATCCGATATTTCATTAACGGTTTATTTTCCGGCTGCAGCGTGGGCGGGTCTGAGGTGCTCCAAGCCCTCGGGACTTTGTCCATGGATATTTGACATGAATTAAAATAAAAATTATTTGCGGATTTGAGTGTAGGGGAATGTTGTGCTATGAATGCTAACACCCCCAATCACTTTATCGTCTCATCAGAGTGCAGGATGGCTTTATTATGTGCCTAATTGTGTGCTTGCGGGACCTTCTTGGTGCAAGTAAGCTGCGGCTCGGTTTTAGCCTTGCCAAGAGGGTTCCCGGAGCAATAGAATAGCAACCGGGGTTTTCTTGCGGCCGAAACTCTTGCGGCCGTTTAAGATCAAAGGCTTTCCTGCGGCGCGTGCGGCCGCAAGGGATAACATGGCGCCGGCCGCAAGCATGCCGGAGCCCCCGGCCGGAAGTGAATAGAATAGGCAAATAGCCTGCGGCCGGTCCTTGCAGCCCGCATCTCCTACGGCCGATAATAGAATGAGGCCCATAGTAATTAAGGTTGAAAAAAAACTTTCAGGCCATGAAGTTCAACCATGATCTCATTTTGTGTGTATTTGTGTATATGTGTGTGTTTCTGTATATATTCCTCTATAAATTTCTCTTTGTGTCTGTTTGTGTATATATTTCTCTATATATTTCTGTTTGTGTTTGTTTGTGTATATATGTCTCTATATATTTCACTATGTGTCTGTTAATGTATATATTACTCTATATATTTCTCTATGTGTCTGTGTATATATTTCTCTATGTGTCTGTTAATGTATATATTACTCTATACAGTATATTTCTCTTTGTGTCTGTTTGTGTATATATTTCTCTATGTGTCTGTTTATGTATATACTTCTCTATATGTTTCTCTTTGTGTCTGTTTGTGTATATATTTTTCTATATATTTCTATATGTGTCTGTGTGTATATATTTCTCTATATATTTTGCTTTGTGTTTGTTTGTGTATATATGTCTCTATATATTTCTCTATGTGTCTGTTAATGTATGTATTACTCTATATATTTCTCTATGTGTCTGTGTATATATTTCTCTATGTGTCTGTGTATATATATATTACTCTATACAGTATATTTCTCTTCGTGTCTGTTTGTGTATATATTTCTCTATATATTTCTGTTTGTGTTTGTTTGTGTATATATGTCTCTATATATTTCTCTATGTGTCTGTTAATGTATATATTACTCTATATATTTCTCTATGTGTCTGTGTATATATTTCTCTATGTGTCTGTTAATGTATATATTACTCTATACAGTATATTTCTCTTTGTGTCTGTTTGTGTATATATTTCTCTATGTGTCTGTTTATGTATATACTTCTCTATATGTTTCTCTTTGTGTCTGTTTGTGTATATATTTTTCTATATATTTCTACATGTGTCTGTGTGTATATATTTCTCTATATATTTTGCTTTGTGTTTGTTTGTGTATATATGTCTCTATATATTTCTCTATGTGTCTGTTAATGTATGTATTACTCTATATATTTCTCTATGTGTCTGTGTATATATTTCTCTATGGGTCTGTTAATGTATATATTACTCTATACAGTATATTTCTCTTTGTGTCTGTTTGTGTATATATTTCTCTATGTGTCTGTTTATGTATATACTTCTCTATATGTTTCTCTTCGTGTCTGTGTATATATTTTTCTATATATTTCTATATGTCTATATGTGTCTGTTTGTGTATATATTTCTCTATATATTTCTCTTTGTGTCTGTTTGTGTATATATTTCTCTATGTGTCTGTTTATGTATATACTTCTCTATATGTTTCTCTTTGTGTCTGTTTGTGTATATATTTTTCTATATATTTCTATATGTGTCTGTGTGTATATATTTCTCTATATATTTCTGTTTGTGTTTGTTTGTGTATATATGTCTCTATATATTTCTCTATGTGTCTGTTAATGTATATATTACTCTATATGTTTCTCTTTGTGTCTGTTTGTGTATATATTTCTCTATATATTTCTGTTTGTGTTTGTTTGTGTATATATGTCTCTATATATTTCTCTATGTGTCTGTTAATGTATATATTACTCTATATATTTCTCTATGTGTCTGTGTATATATTTCTCTATGTGTCTGTTAATGTATATTTTACTCTATACAGTATATTTCTCTTTGTGTCTGTTTGTGTATATATTTCTCAATGTGTCTGTTTATGTATATACTTCTCTATATGTTTCTCTTTGTGTCTGTGTATATATTTCTCTTTGTGTCTGTTAATGGATATATTACTCTATACAGTATATTTCTCTTTGTGTCTGTGTATATATTTCTCTATGTGTCTGTTTATATATATATTACTTTATATATTTCTATATGTGTCTGTTTGTGTATATATTTATCTATATATTTCTCTTTGTGTTTGTGTATATATGTCTCTTTATATTTCTCTATGTGTCTGTTAATGTATATATTACTCTATATATTTCTCTTTGTGTCTGTTTCTGTATATATTTCTCTATATATTTCACTTTGTGTCTGTTTGTGCATATATTTCTCTATGTGTCCGTTTGTGTATATATTTCTCTATATATTTCATTGTTTATGTTTGTGTATATATTTATCTCTCTATATTTATCTGTGTCTGTGTATATATTTCTCTATATATTTATTTATGTGTCTGTTTGTGTATATATTTCTGTATATATTTCTCTATGTGTCTGTTTGTGTATATATTTCTCAATGTGTCTGTTTATGTATATACTTCTCTATATGTTTCTCTTTGTGTCTGTGTATATATTTCTCTTTGTGTCTGTTAATGTATATATTACTCTATACAGTATATTTCTCTTTGTGTCTGTTTGTGTATATATTTCTCTATGTGTCTGTTTATATATATATTACTTTATATATTTCTATATGTGTCTGTTTGTGTATATATTTATCTATATATTTCTCTTTGTGTTTGTGTATATATGTCTCTTTATATTTCTCTATGTGTCTGTTAATGTATATATTACTCTATATATTTCTCTTTGTGTCTGTTTCTGTATATATTTCTCTATGTGTCCGTTTGTGTATATATTTCTCTATATATTTCACTTTGTGTCTGTTTGTGCATATATTTCTCTATGTGTCCGTTTGTGTATATATTTCTCTATATATTTCATTGTTTATGTTTGTGTTTATATTTATCTCTCTATATTTATCTGTGTCTGTGTATATATTTCTCTATATATTTATTTATGTGTCTGTTTGTGTATATATTTCTGTATATATTTCTCTATGTGTCTGATTGTGTATATGTTTATGTATATATTTCTCTCTGTGTCTGTTTGGGCATATTTTTATGTATATATTTATGTATATGTCTCTTTATGTGTCTGTTTTTGTATATATATTTCTGTATATTTCTCTATGTTTTTGTATCTGTATATATTTCTCTATGTATCTGTTTGTGTATATATTCCTCTATATATTTCTCTTTGTGTCTGTTTGTGTACATATTTATGTATATATTTTTCTTTGTGTCTGTTCTCTATATATTTCTCTCAGTGTCTGTTTGTGTATATATATATTTATGTATATATTTTTCTTTTTGTCTGTTTCTGTATATATTTCTCTATGTGTCAGATGGTGTATATATTCCTCTATATATTTCTATTTGTGTCTGTTTGTGTTTATGTTTCTCTATATAGATCTCTATATATTTCTCTATATTTCTGTTTATGTATATATTTATTCATATATTACTCTTTGTGTCTGTTTCTGTATATATATTTCTATATATTTCTCTATGTGTCTGTGACTGTGTATATTTGTCTATTTATCTGTTTGTGTATATATTCCCCTATATATTTCTCTTTGTGTATATATTTCTGTAATTATTTATCTTAGTGTCTTTTTGTGTATATATTTCTCTATATATTTCTCTTTGTGTCTGTTTGTGTATATATTTATGTATATATTTTTCTTTGTGTCTGTTTCTGTATATATTTCTCTATGTGTCAGATTGTGTATATATTCCTCTATATATTTCAATTTGTGTCTGTTTGTGTTTATGTTTCTCTACATAGATCTGTATATATTTCTCTATATATGTGTTTATGTATATATTTCTTCATATATTTCTCTTTGTGTCTGTTTCTGTATATATATTTCGATATATTTCTCTATGTGTCTGTGACTGTATATATATATGTCTATTTATCTGTTTGTGTATATATTTATCTATATATTTATCTATGTGTCCGTGTATACATTTCTTTATATACTTCTCTATGTGTCTGTTTGTGTATATATTCCACTGTATATTTCTCTATGTGTCTGTTTATATATTTCTCTATATATTTATCTATGTGTCTGTTTCTGTATATATATTTCTGTATATTTCTCTATGTGTCTGTATCTGTATATATTTCTCTATGTATCTGTTTGTGTATATATTCCTCTATATATTTCTCTTTGTTTCTGTTTTTGTATGTATTTCTCTCTATATTTATCTATATGTCTGTTTGTGTATATATTTCTCTATATATATTTCTCTATTTGTCTGTATCTGTATATATCAATTCTTCTTCTTCTAGATATCGCTGCTGCCTTTGACACTGTCGACCATCCACTACTACTCCATATCCTCTTCTCCCTCTGCAAAATCGATTATTTAATATCTCCTTCTCCTCACCCACTGTCTGTTGGTGTACCCCCACGATCAGTCCAAGGCCCCCTCCTCTTCTCCATCTACACATCCTCACTTGGTACCCTACTAAACTCTTTTGGGCTTCATTACCATCTCTGTGCACATGACACCCAAATCTACCTCTCCGCACCAGATCTATCACCTTCTCTTCTAACACACGTCTCCAACTACCTCTCTAGTATATCCTCTTGGATGTTCACCCACCATCTTAAACTCAACATGTCTAAAACTGAACTCCTAATCTTCCCTCCCTCTCCCGTCAATTCCTCACATCTCTCTCACTGTCAACAGGGACATCATCACCCCCACCCGCCAAGCCCGTTGTCTTTGAGTTATACTAGACCCCACTTTGTCTTTCATCCCTCACATACAATTACAATTATATTGTCTTCTCCATCTAAAAAACATTTCCAGAATTTGTCACTATTTTACACAGAAGACACAACTAAAATCCTCAAGAAAAAAATTAAAATCATGACCCTAACTTACAATGCCCTCAACAATAACGCTCCCCCATACATAGAGAAATGCTCTCATCTTCAAATACTCCCCCACCCACCCTCTTTGTTCTGCTATATATATTTCTATATATTTCTCTATGTGTCTGTATCAGTATATATTTATCTATATATTTCTCTATGTATGTGTTTGTGTATATATTCCCATATATATATTTCTCTTTGTTTTTGTTTGTGTATATATTTCTCGCTATATTTATCTATGTCTCTGTTTGTGTATATATATTTCTAATTATTTATATTTGTGTCTGTTTGTGTACATATTTCTCTATGTGTCTATATCTGTATGTATTTTTCTATATATTTCTCTATGTATCTGTTTGTGTATATATTCCTCCATATATTTATCTTTGTTTCTGTTTGTGTATATATTTCTCTATATATTTATCTATGTGTCTGTTTGTGTATATATTTCTCTAATTATTTATCTTTGTGTCTGTTTCTGTATATATTTCTCTATGTATTTTTCTATGTGTCTGTTCATGTATATATTTCTCTAATTACTTCTCTTTGTGTCTGTTTGTGTATATATTCCTCTATATATTTCTCTATGTGTCTCTTTGTGTATATGTTTCTCTATATATTTCTCTATATGTCTTTTTGTGTATATATTTCTTTAGGTGTCTGTCTATATATTTCTCTATATATTTCTCTTTGGGTCTGTTTGTATATATATGTCTCTGTATATAATCTCTATGTGTATGTTTGTGTATATATTCCTTTTATATATTTCTCTCTGTTACTGTCTGTGTTTATATTTCTCTATATATTTATTTATGTGTATGTTTGTGTATATATTTCCCTATATGTCTGTGCATACATTTCTTTATATATTTATCTATGTGTCTGTTTATGTATATATTCATCTATATATTTCTCTCTGTTTCTCAATATATTTCTCTATATATTTCTCTATGTGTGTGTTTGTGTATATATTCCTCTATATATTTCTCTTTGTGTCTGTTTCTGTATATATTCCTCTATATATTTCTCTTTGTTTCTGTTTGTATATATATTTCTCTATATATTTCACTTTGTGTGTGTTTGTGTATATATTACTCTATGAATGTATCTTTGTGTCTGTTTCTGTATATATTCCTCTATATATTTCTCTTTGTTTCTGTATGTGTATATATTTCTCAATATATTTCTCTATATATTTCTCGATGTGTCTGTTTGTGTATATATTTCTCTATATAATTCTCTTTGTGTCTGTTTGTGTATATATTTCTCTATATATTTATCTGTGTATGTTTGTGTATATATTTCTCTGTATATTTCTCTTTGTGTGTGTCTGTGTATATATTTCTGTATATATTTCTCTATGTGTCTGTTTGTGTATATATCCCTCTATATATTTCTCTTTATTTCTGCATATATTTCTCTATATATTTCTCTATGTGTCTGTTGATGTATATATTTCTCTAATTACTTCTCTTTGTGTCTGTTTGTGTATATATTTCTCTATATATGTGTATCTATGTGTCTGTGTATATATTTCTCTATGTGTCTGTTTGTGTATATATTTTGTTATATATTTCTCTATGTGTCTGTGTTTATATTATTCTATATATTCTCTCCTTCTATGTGTATATATTTCTCTATATCTTTATCTATGTGTCTGTATATATATTTATTTTTATATTTATCTTTGGGTCTCTTTGTATATATTTCTCTGTATATTTCTCTATGTGTCTGATTGTGTATATATTTCACTATATATTTCTCTATGTGTCTGTGTATGTATTTTTCTATATATATTCTCTATGTGTCTGTTTATGTATATATTCCTTTTATATATTTGTCTTTGTTTCTGTCTGTGTATATATTTCTCTATAATTTCTCTATGTGTCTGTTTATGTATATATTTCTCTTTGTGTCTGTTTGTGTATATATTTCTCTATATATTTCTCTATGTGTCTGTTTCTGTATATATATTTGTATATTTCTCTATTTGTCTGTTTCTGTATATATTTCTCTATTTATTTATTTAACTATGTGTCTGTTTGTGTATATATTCTCTATATAGTTACATAGGGCCTCATTCTATTATCGGCTGTAAAACGGCCGCAAAGCTGCGATTCCTTGCGGCCGTCTTACGGCCCGTGTAGAGCTACCTTTACCTTGCAATTCAAATAGACGGCGCCGCAAGGATATCCCCCTTACGGCCAGCCGCATATAATGCAACCGGCCGCAAGGTCTGAAAACTTTAAAAGCAAATATAAATTCAAGATGGCACTGTAAAGCTCTGTAAATGCTAGGGATCATAATGGGGGACATGAGGATTAATAGCAACCCCCTACCAAGCTTGCACATCAGCCCAAATCCGATATTTCATTAACGGTTTATTTTCCGGCTGCAGCGTGGGCGGGTCTGAGGTGCTCCAAGCCCTCGGGACTTTGTCCATGGATATTTGACATGAATTAAAATAAAAATTATTTGCGGATTTGAGTGTAGGGGAATGTTGTGCTATGAATGCTAACACCCCCAATCACTTTATCGTCTCATCAGAGTGCAGGATGGCTTTATTATGTGCCTAATTGTGTGCTTGCGGGACCTTCTTGGTGCAAGTAAGCTGCGGCTCTGTTTTAGCCTTGCCAAGAGGGTTCCCGGAGCAATAGAATAGCAACCGGGGTTTTCTTGCGGCCGAAACTCTTGCGGCCGTTTAAGATCAAAGGCTTTCCTGCGGCGCGTGCGGCCGCAAGGGATAACATGGCGCCGGCCGCAAGCATGCCGGAGCCCCCGGCCGGAAGTGAATAGAATAGGCAAATAGCCTGCGGCCGGTCCTTGCAGCCCGCATCTCCTACGGCCGATAATAGAATGAGGCCCATAGTAATTAAGGTTGAAAAAAAACTTTCAGGCCATGAAGTTCAACCATGATCTCATTTTGTGTGTATTTGTGTATATGTGTGTGTTTCTGTATATATTCCTCTATAAATTTATCTTTGTGTCTGTTTCTGTATATATTCCTCTACATATTTCTCTTTGTGTTTGTTTGTTTATATATTGCTTTATATATTTCTCTCTGTCTCTGTTTGTGTATATATTTCTCTATGTGTCTGTTTGTGTATATATTTCTCTATATATTTCTCTGTGTCTGATTGTGTATATATTTTTCTGTATATTTCTCTTTGTGTGTGTTTGTGTATATATTTCTGTATATATTTCTCTATGTGTCTGTTTCTGTATATATTTCTCTCAATATTTCTCTATGTGTCTGTTTATGTATAAATGTCTCTATATATTTCTCTCTATATTTCTCTTTGTGTGTGTTTGTGTATACATTCCTCTATAAATTTTTCTTTGTGTCTGTTGCTGTATATATATTCCTCTATATATTTCTCTTATTTTCGGTTTGTTTATATATTTCTCTATATATTTCTCTTCGTGTCTGTTTGTTAATATATTTCTCTATATATTTCTCTGTGTCTGTGTATTTATTTCCCTATATATTTCTCTTTGTGTGCGTTTGTGTATATATTTCTCTTTGTGTCTGTTTCTGTATATATTTCTCTATATATTTGTATTTGTATCTGTTTGTGTATATATTTCTCTATATAATACTCTTTGTGTGTGTTTGTGTATATATTTGTGTATATATTTCTCTATGTGTCTGTTTCTGTATATATACCTCAATATATTTCTCTTTGTTTCTATTTGTGTATATATTTCTCTATATATTACTATTTGTGTGTCTTTGTGTATATATTTCTCTATCTATTTCTCTTTGTGTGTGTTTGTGAATATATTTCTCTATATATTTCTCTATGTTTCTGTTTCTGTATATATTTCTCTTTGTGTCTGTTTCTGTATATATTCCTCTATATATTATCTTTGTGTTTGTTGGTTTATTTATTTCTCTATATATTTCTCACTGTTTTTGTATATTTTTCTCTATATATTTCTCTTTGTGTGTGTTTGTGTATATATTTCTGTATATATTTCTCTATATATGTCTATTTCCGTATATATTCCTCTATAGGTATATCTCTATGTGTCTGTTTGTGTATATATTTCTCTATATATTTCTCTATATATTTCTCTTTGTGTGTGTTTGTATATACATCCCTCCATACATTTCTCTTTGTGTCTGTTGATGTATATATTCCTCTATATATTTCTCTTATTTTCTGTTTGTGTATATATTTCTCTATATATTTCTCTATGTTTCTGTTTGTGTATATATTTCTCAATATATTTCTCTTCGTGTCTGTATGTTAATATATTTCTCGATATATTTCTCTGTGTCTGTGTATTTATTTCCCTATATATTTCTCTTTGTGTGCGTTTGTGTATATATTTCTCTAAATATTTCTCTATGTGTTTGTTTCTGTATATATTTCTCTTTGTGTCTGTTTCTGCATATATTTCTCTATATATTTGTATTTTTATATGTTTGTGTATATATTTCTCTATATAATACTCTTTGTGTGTGTTTGTGTATATATTTCTGTATATATTTCTCTATGTGTCTGTTTCTGTATATATACCTCAATATATTTCTCAATGTGTCTGTTTGTGAATGTATTTCTCTATATATTTCTCTGTGTCTGTATGTATATATATTTCTCTATATATTTCTTGTGTCTGTTTGTGTATGTATTTCTCTATGTATTTCTCTATGTTTCTGTTTATATATATAAAACTCGATATATTTATCTTTATGTCTGTTTGTGTATATATTTCTTGATATATTACTTTTTGTGTGTCTTTGTGTATATATTTCTCTCTATATTTCTCTTTGTGTCTGTTTGTGTATATATTTTTCTATATATTTTCCTCTGTGTCTGTTTGTGTAGATATTTCTCGGTATATTTCCATATGTGTCTGTTTGTGTATATATTTCTCTATATATTTGTCTTTGTGTTCGTTTGTTTATATATTTCTCTATATATTTCTCTCTGTCTCTGTTTTTGTATATTTTTCTCTATATATTTATCTTTGTGTCTGTTTGTGTATATATTTCTCTATATATTTCTCTGTGTCTGTTTGTGTATATATTTCTCTCTATATTTCTCTATGTGTCTGTTTGTGTATATATTCCCCTATACATTTCTCTTTATGTCTGTTTCTGTATATATTACTCTATACAGTGCATATAAAAAGTCTACACACTTTCTGTGATGTAAAAAAATGAGACAAAGATAAATAATTTCAGAACTTTACGCACCTTTAATGTGACCTATAAACTGTACAACTCAATTGAAAAAGAAACTGAAATCTTTTATGTAGAGGGATGAAAAAATAATATGGTTGCATAAGTATGCACACCCTTAAACTAATACTTTGTTGAAGCACCTTTTGATTTTATTACAGCACTCAGTCTTTTTAGGTATGAGTCTATCAGTATGGCACATTTTGACTTGGCAAGATTTGCCCACTCTTCTTCGCAAAAAAACACTCCAAATCTGTCAGATTGCGAGGGCATCTCCTGTGCACAGCCCTCTTCAGATCACCCCACAGATTTTCAATCGGATTCAGGTCTGGGCTCTGGCTGGGCCATTCCAAAACTTTAATCTTCTTTTGGTGAAGCCATTCCTTTGTTGATTTGGATGCATGCTTTGGGTCGTTGTCATGCTGAAAGAAGTTCCTCTTCATGTTTTCTAGCAGAAGCCTGAAGGTTTTGTGCCAATATTGACTGGTATTTGGAACTGTTCATAATTCCCTCTATCTTAACTAAGGCCCCAGTTCCAGCTGAAGAAAAACAGCCCCAAAGCATGATGCTGCCACCACCATGCTTCACTGTGGGTATGGTGTTCTTTGGGTGATGTGCAGTCTTGTTTTTGCGCCAAACATATCTTTTGGAATTATGGCCAAAAAGTTCAACTTTGGTTTCATCAGACCATAACACCTTTTCCCACATACTTTTGGGAGACTTCAGATGTGTTTTTGCAAAATGTAGCCTGGCTTGGATGTTTTTTTTCGTAAGAAAAGGCTTTCATCTTGCCACTCTACCCCATAGCCCAGACATATGAAGAATATGTGAGATTGTTGTCACATGTACCACACAGCCAGTACTTGCCAGATATTCCTGCAGCTCCTTTAATGTTGCTGTAGGCCTCTTGGTAGCCTCCCAGAAAAGTTTTCTTCTCGTCTTTTGATCAATTTTGGAGGGAGCTCCAGTTCTTGGTAATGTCACTGTTGTGCCATATTTTCTCTACTTGATGATGACTGTCTTCACTGTGTTCCATGGTATATCTAATGCCTTGGAAATTCTTTTGTACCCTTCTCCTGACTGATACCTTTTAACAATGAGATCCCTCTGATGCTTTGGAAGCTCTCTGTGGACCATGGCTTTTGCTGTGGGATGCGAATAAGAAAAATTCATGAAAGACTAACTAGAGCAGCTGAACTTTATTTGGGGTTAATCAGAGGCACTTTAAATGATGGCAGGTGTATGCTGACTCCTATTTAACACTATTTGGAATGTGATTGCTTAATTCTGATCACAGCTACATCCCCAGTTATAAGAGGGTGTGCAGACTTATGCAACCACATTATTTTTATTTTTTATTTTTCTTACCTCCACCTAAAAGTTTTCAGTTTGTTTTTCAATTTCTGTATATATTTTCAATGTGTCTGTTTCTGTATATATTTATCTATAAATTTCTCTTTGTGTCTATTTCTGTATATATTCCTCTATATATTTCTCTTTGTTTCTGTTTGTGTATATATTTCTCTATATAATTCTCTGTTTTTGTATGTGTATATGTTTCTCGATATTTTTCTCTTTGTGTCTGTTTGTGTATATATTTCTTTATATATTTCGCTGTGTCTGTTTGTGTATTTATTTCCCTATATATTTCTCTTTGTGTTTGTTTGTGTATATATTTCTCTATGTCTCTGTTTGTGGATATATTTATTTATATATTTCTATGTGTCTGTTTGTGTACATTTTTATCTATATATTTCTCTTTGTGTGTGTTTGTGTATATATTCTTCTATCCATTTCTCTTTGTGTCTGTTTTTTATATATTCCTCTATATATTTCTCTTTGTGTTTGTTTATATATTTCTTTATATATTTCTCTCTGTCTCTGTTTTTGTATTTTTTTCTCTATATATTTCTTTATTTGTCTGTTTGTTTATATATTTTTCTGTATATTTCTCTTTGTGTGTGTTTGTGTATATATTTCTGCATATATTTCTCTATGTGTCTGTTTCTGTATATATTACATAGTTACATAGGGCCCTATTAAATTCCAGCCTCGTAAATAAGAGGCTTCTACTTAGGCCCTACGTACTGCAAAGTTTCTCTAACTTACAATGCTATTAAATTAGCCCTGCTGCGAGCAACGTATGAGCTACGCAGCAGGGCCGTACGTATCTACACTGCGTAAATGTACATGAGGAGTGACAGCCTGCGAGATGATATCGCAGGCTCCCACTCCTCATCAATTGCTGCGGGGGTCCTAAAAGGGACCTCCGCGGCAGTCCCCCACATAAGCCCTGCCGTGGGGGGTACTCCAAATACCACCCCCCGGCACCTAAAATTAACTTTTAAATTCCCCGCCGCGGCTCCTTAAAGGGCCCTCGGCACACTAATTGCGAATCCATGCCGCGGCCCAAAAAATGAACCCCCCTCTATGCTGGGGGTCCCCATCGGGACCCCCGAAGTGTCCCCACATAAACCCCCTGCAGCGGGGGTCCCCGATCGGCACCGATCGTGACCCTGCTGCAATTCAATTTTAAATTTCCCGCCTCGCGGGTCCTTAAAGGACCGTAAAGTAAACTCGCACTAAAAATATTAACCCCAGGCAACTATAATTACCCCATTAACTCATGGTGGTCAATCCAGACCACCATAAGGCCTTAATTAACCCATTAACTCATGGTGGTCAATACAGACCACCATAAGGCCCTATTTAACCCATTAACTCATGGTGGTCAATACAGACCACCATAAGTCCTTAATTAACCCATTAACTCATGGTGGTCAATACAGACCACCATAAGGCTCTATTTAACCCATTAACTCATGGTGGTCAATACAGACCACCATAAGGCTCTATTTAACCCATTAACTCATGGTGGTCAATACAGACCACCATAAGGCCTTAATTAACCCATTAACTCATGGTGGTCAATACAGACCACCATAAGGCCTTAATTAACCCATTAACTCATGGTGGTCAATACAGACCACCATAAGGCCTTAATAAACCCATTAACTCATGGTGGTCAATACAGACCACCATAAGGCTCTATTTAACCCATTAACTCATGGTGGTCAATACAGACCACCATAAGGCTCTATTTAACCCATCAGTCCCATAAGGGTATAATATTACCATTATGGGCCTGTTACAACCCAACATTAACCACATAAGTGCCATGACGGTCCTCAAGGACCATCATGACACTAACTACAAACACTACACTATAACCCCCAATAAACCATTTAATCTAAACTAACCCCCCTCTACACTAATCTATTAACACTTACACTACCTACCTACACTACCTACCCCCTAATAAACCTCCCCAACACTCTAATTACAAAAAATAAAAAAACCTACCTTACAGAACACAAAAAACCTACCTTACAGAAAACAAAAAAACCTAGAGTACAGAAAAAAAAAACTACAGTACAAAAAAAAAACTACAGTACAGAAAAAAAAACCTACAGTACAGAAAACAAAAAAACCTACAGTACAGAAAACAAAAAAATACATTACAACCCCACTCCCCACTACAGAAAATAAAAAAATTACACACCTGAAAAGGAAAGACAGATAAACACAATACAATACATACATATAATACATTACATACATGACATAAAATACATGACATTACATACATTACATATAATATATTACATATAATATATTCCATATAATATATTACACATAATACATTACATACAATACATGACATTACATACATTACATATAATATATTCCATATAATATATTCCATATAATATATTACACATAATACATTACATACAATACATGACATTACATACATTACATATAATATATTACATATAATCCAAATCAAATACCCCCTATCTATCTAACATACAATCTATTTAATTTAAAATAAATCCTAACTATATCAAATACATCCCCCTATCTTTCTAATATACAATAAATCCTAACTACATACACAGACCCTTATTCTAAACTAAAATAAAATAATTACAGTCCTAACTACACAGACCCTAATTCTAATCTAAAATAAAATAATTAAGACCACTTACCTTTAAGATGTTGCTTCAGATCACTAACCTATGGGTCAAACAAAACAAAATAATTAGTACAAAACATTAACATGAAATAAATAAACATTATATACATTCTAAATATTCAACTCACCTTTCCATCATGTCCCGTCATTGTTTAGCTCTTCCGGCGCGGCCCTGTTAAAAAAAAACACAATACATTAATACATTAATACAATATATAAACAATAAATAAAATAAACATATAAACATCTAAATATACATTTAACTTACCTCCCCGCGATGTCCCCGGCCTTCTCTCCTTCAGCCCCGGCTGGGCCGCGGAACCATCCGTGCTCTAAAAAAAAAGGAAGAAAAAACTAACGGAGGTCTGCACTCGCAGACCTCCCCAACGCTAATGAGCCTCCCGGAGTCCTTTCCGGGAGGAAATTGGCATTGGCGGCTTGTGATTGTAAAAATGCCAATTTCCTCCCGGAAAGGACTCCGGGAGGCTCATTAGCGTCGGGGAGGTCTGTCAGTGCAGACCTCAGTTAGTTTTTTTTTTTTTTTTTCTTTTAGAGCGCGGATGGTTCCGCGGCCCAGCCGGGGCTGAAGGAGAGAAGGCCGGGGACATCGCGGGGAGGTAAGTTAAATGTATATTTCGATGTTTATATGTTTATTTTATTTATTGTTTATATATTGTATTAATGTATTAATGTATTGTGTTTTTTTTTAACTGGGCCGCGCCGGAAGAGCTAAACAATGACGGGACATGATGGAAAGGTGAGATGCATATTTAGAATGTATATAATGTTTATTTATTTCATGTTAATGTTTTGTACTAATTATTTTGTTTTGTTTTAACCCTAGGTTAGTGATCTGAAGCAACATCTTAAAGGTAAGTGGTCTTAATTATTTTATTTTAGATTAGAATTAGGGTCTGTGTAGTTAGGACTGTAATTATTTTATTTTAGTTTAGAATAAGGGTCTGTGTAGTTAGGACTGTAATTATTTTAGTTTAGTTTAGAATAAGGGTCTGTGTATGTAGTTAGGATTTATTGTATATTAGATAGATAGGGGGATGTATTTGATATAGTTAGGATTTATTTTAAATTAAATAGATTGTATGTTAGATAGATAGGGGGTATTTGATTTGGATTATATGTAATATATTATATGTAATGTATGTAATGTCATGTATTGTATGTAATGTATTATGTGTAATATATTATATGTAATATATTATATGTAATGTATTATATGTAATGTATGTAATGTCATGTATTGTATGTAATGTATTATGTGTAATATATTATATGTAATATATTATATGTAATGTATTATATGTAATGTATGTAATGTCATGTATTGTATGTAATGTATTATGTGTAATATATTATATGGAATATATTATATGGAATATATTATATGTAATGTATTATATGTAATATATGTAATGTCATGTATTTTATGTCATGTATGTAATGTATTATATGTAATGTATGTAATGTCATGTATTGTATCTAATGTATGTAATGTGTTATATGTATGTATTGTGTTTATCTGTCTTTCCTTTTCAGGTGTGTAATTTTTTTATTTTCTGTAGTGGGGAGTGGGGTTGTAATGTATTTTTTTTTTCTGTACTGTAGGTTTTTTTTTCTGTACTGTAGGTTTTTTTGTTTTCTGTACTGTAGGTTTTTTTTTGTTTTCTGTACTGTAGGTTTTTTTGTTTTCTGTACTGTAGTTTTTTTTGTTTTCTGTACTGTAGGTTTTTTTGTGTTCTGTAAGGTAGGTTTTTTTATTTTTTGTAATTAGAGTGTTGGGGAGGTTTATTAGGGGGTAGGTAGTGTAAGTGTTAATAGATTAGTGTAGAGGGGGTTAGTTTAGATTAAATGGTTTATTGGGGGTTATAGTGTAGTGTTTGTAGTTAGTGTCATGATGGTCCTTGAGGACCGTCATGGCACTTATGTGGTTAATGTTGGGTTGTAACAGGCCCATAATGGTAATAATATACCCTTATGGGACTGATGGGGTTAAATAGAGCCTTATGGTGGTCTGTATTGACCACCATGAGTTAATGGGTTAAATAGAGCCTTATGGTGGTCTGTATTGACCACCATGAGTTAATGGGTTTATTAAGGCCTTATGGTGGTCTGTATTGACCACCATGAGTTAATGGGTTAATTAAGGCCTTATGGTGGTCTGTATTGACCACCATGAGTTAATGGGTTAAATATAGCCTTATGGTGGTCTGTATTGACCACCATGAGTTAATGGGTTAATTAAGGCCTTATGGTGGTCTGTATTGACCACCATGAGTTAATGGGTTAAATAGAGCCTTATGGTGGTCTGTATTGACCACCATGAGTTAATGGGTTAAATAGAGCCTTATGGTGGTCTGTATTGACCACCATGAGTTAATGGGTTAAATAGAGCCTTATGGTGGTCTGTATTGACCACCATGAGTTAATGGGTTAATTACGGCCTTATGGTGGTCTGTATTGACCACCATGAGTTAATGGGTTAATTACGGCCTTATGGTGGTCTGTATTGACCACCATGAGTTAATAGGTTAATTAAGGCCTTATGGTGGTCTGTATTGACCACCATGAGTTAATGGGTTAATTAAGGCCTTATGGTGGTCTGTATTGACCACCATGAGTTAATGGGTTAAATAGAGCCTTATGGTGGTCTGTATTGACCACCATGAGTTAATGGGGTAATTATAGTTGCATAGGGTTAATGTTTTTAGTGCGAGTCCTTTCAGGACCTTTACGGTCCTTTAAGGACCCGCGAGGCGGGAAATTTAAAATTGAATTGCAGCAGGGTCACGATCGGTGCCGATCGGGGACCCCCGCTGCAGGGGGTTTATATGGGGACACTTCGGGGGTCCCCCAGCATAGAGGGGGGTTAATTTTAGGTGCCGTGGCCGGGATTGGGTAATAGTGTGCCGCGGCCCCTTTAAGGAGCCGCGGCGGGGAATTTAAAAGTTTTAAATGCAGCGGGGGGCATGATCTACGCAGATCGGGGACCCCCGCTGCAAGGGGTTAATGTGGGGGTGCTGCAGGGGTCCCGATAGAGACCCCTGCAGCATGGGGATGTGTATAGGGTGCAGGGGAGAGCCTCACACTACTGTCTCGGGCTGTTCCGAGGCAGCACGTGGAGGCTTTCGGATCCCTTGCGTGCACTTTTTGTGCACGTAGGGATTCTTACGATATGCGAGAATCATGCGTAGATTTAAGGCTACGTAGCTCTCTCGGAGCCTATTCTCGGCCATTTTCTCGCAGTCATATTCCAAAGCAGGCTGCGAGAGATTCGGTACTCGCAAACAGCAGGAAAACTGCCTTTTGCGAGCACCGAGAGAACTACGAGGGATAATTTAATAGGGCCCATAGTATTTAAGGTTGAAAAAAGACCTTCAGTCCATCAAGTTCAACCTTTCAAGATCTCCTCCGATCTGCAATATGCGGATTAACTATTCATTAATTAGTTGTATAAAAAAAAAACACACAAAAAAAAAAAAATCAAATCCCTCCTGATCCAAGGCACCCCGGCAACTGGACTTCTCCTTGGATCAATACTGCCTCTCTAATTATCCATGATAACCCTGAATTCCCTTTTTAATTAGAAATAAATCCAGTCCCCTTTTAAAGCTATCTATCGAATACGCTGTCACCACCTCCTCTGGTAGAGAATTCCACAGATTAACCACCCTTACTGTGAAGAACCCTTTTCTTTCTTTAAGGTGAAATCTTTTTACTTCTAACCTCAAGGGATGTCCTCTTGTCAGTTGAAAACCTCTTGGCACAAAAAGCTCCCCTGACAAATCTTTATACTGACCCTGGATGTATTTATATAAGGTAATCATATCTCCTCTTAGACGCCTTTTTTCTAGAGAAAATAAGTTTAATTTGGTTAGTCTTTCTTCATAACTTAGCCCCTCCATTCCCCTTACTAGTTTTGTTGCCCTCCTCTGTACCTTTTCCAGCTCTAAAATGTCCTTTTTATGAAGTGGTGCCCAAAATTGTTCTCCATATTCCAAATGAGGGCGTACTAGAGATTTGTATAGTGGCAGAATTATATTTGCTTCCCTGGCTTCTATACCCTTCTTAATACATGCTAATATTGTATTTGCCTTTGCAGCTGCTGCTTGGCTTTGAGCACTGCTACCTAGGCGGTTGTCCACAAGCACTCCCAAATCCCTTTCAATATCTGATACACCTAGATTTGTTCCATTAAGATTATAAATTGCAAGGCTATTTTTCCTTCCCAGATGCATAACTTGACATTTATTCGTATTAAATCTCCTCTGCCATTTAGATGCCCATTCCTCAATTTTATGTAAATCCCTTTGGAGGGAAAGCACATCACTATCTAATTTAATTGCCCTGCACAACTTCGTGTCATCAGCGAAAATGGAGACACCACACCCCAATCCTACCTCTAAGTCATTAATACATTAATAAATATGTTAAAAAGGAGAGGACCTAATACTGAACCCTGAGGAACCCCACTTACCACATTAGTCCAATCGGAGTATGTTCCATTTACAACAACCCTTTGCTTCCTGTCTTTTAGCCAGCTCTCAATCAATGAGCAGATATTTACTGCAACTCCTGTATCTCTTAGTTTGAACAATAGTCTCCCTTGTGGCACTGTATCAAAAGCCTTTGCAAAATCCAAAAAGACTACATCCACTGAGTTGCCTTGATCCAGGTTCCTACTAACCTCCTCATAGAAACAAATTAGATTTGTTTGACATGACCTATCCCTCATAAATCCATGTTGACTACTTATAATCCTGGTCAAATAGACATATTCTTGTATATTATCCCTTATTAACCCTTCTAAAAGCTTCCCCACTACAGAAGGGAGGCTCACTGGTCTATAATTCCCCAGATTTGCTCTTGCTCCCTTTTTAAATATAGGTATCACATCAGCTTTTCTCCAGTCATCTGGTAGAGACCCTGTGTTGAGTGAATCTTGAAAGATTAGATATAATGGTTTGGCTATTACAGAACCCAGTTCTCTTAGTACCCTTGGATGTATTCCATCAGGACCCGGGGCTTTATTAACATTTATTTTTTCCAACCTCTTTTGGATTACTTCCTGTGTTAACCAATTATTTGGCAAACGTAGTGTAGCCCTATTATGTTGCCGTGTCCCAACCACTGGTACCTCCCTTGTGTATACCAACGAAAAGAACCTATTTAGCTCATCTGCCTTTTCTTGGTCACTAATTATCAGAAGGCCTGTGTCACATTGTAATGTTCCTATAGCTTCCTTCCTCGCCTTCTTCCCATTAATATGCTTAAAAAATATTTTAGGGTTAGTCTTACTCTCGTTTGCAATTAATTTTTCATTTTTTATTTTAGCCAGTCTCATAGCCTTTTTGCTGCCTTGTTGATTTCCTTGTATTCCTGTAAAGCAGTCTCTGTCCCCTCTTGTTTGTATAATTGAAATGCCTGTTTTTTACTCTGTATATTGATCTTTAAATCATTGTTAAGCCACATTGGATGGGATTTACTCCTTTTACTTTTATTACCACACGGTATATGCCGATGTGTATGTATATTTAGTAAGGATTTAAATGTTGTCCATTTATGTTCAGTGTTTTTACCTATCAGTTCTCTGTCCCAGTCTATACTTTGTATATTTCTCCATGTATTTCTCTTTGTGTCTGTTTCTGTATGTATTTCTCTATGTAGTTCTCTATGTTTCTGTTTGTGTATATATTTCTCAATATATTTATCTTTGTGTCTGTTTGTGTATATATTTCTCGATATATTACTTTTTGTGTGTCTTTGTGTGTATATTTCTCTCTATATTTCTCTATGTTCTTGTTTGTGTATATATTTCTCCATATATTTATATTTTTGTCTGTTTCTCTATATATTTATCTTTGTGTCTGTTTGTGTATATATGTTTCTCTATATTTTCCTCTGTGTCTGTTTCTGTATATATTTCTGTATATATTTCTCTTTGTGTCTGTTTCTCTATATATTTTTCTATATATTTCTCTTTGTGATTGTTTGTTTATATATTTATCTATATATTTCTCTGTGTCTCTGTTTTTGTATATTTTTCTCTATATATTTCTCTTTGTTTCTGTTTGTGTATATATTTCTCTATATAATTCTCAATATATTTCTCTTTATGTGTGTTTGTGTATATTCTTCTATAAATTTATATTTGTGTCTGTTTCTGTATATATTACTCTTTGTGGCTGTGTATATATTTCTCGATATATTACTTTTTGTGTGTCTTTGTGTATATATTTCTCTCTATATTTCTCTATGTTCTTGTTTGTGTATATATTTCTCCATATATTTATATTTTTGTCTGTTTCTCTATATATTTCTCTTTGTTTCTGTTTGTGTATATATTTCTCTATGTGTCTGTTTGTGTATATATTTCTCTATGTGTCTGTTTGTGTATATATTTCTCTATATATTTATCTGTGTCTGTTTGTGTATATATATCTCTGTATATTTCTCTATGTTTCTGTTTGTGTATATATTCCTCTATAAATTTCTCTTTGTTTCTGTTTGTTTATATATTTCTCTATATATTTCTCTTTATGTGTGTTTGTGTATATATTCCTCTATAGATTTCTCTTTGTGTCTGTTTCTGTATATATTCCTCTATATATTTCTCTTTCTTTCTGTTTGTGTACATATTTCTCTATATTTTTCTCGTTGTGTCTGTTTGTGTATATATTTCTATATATATTTGTCTGTGTCTGTTTGTGTATTTATTTCCCTATAAATTTCTATTTGTGTCTGTTTTTGTATATTTTTCTCTATATATTTCTTTGTGTCTGTTTGTGTATATAATTCTCTATATATTTCTCTGTGTCAGTTTGTGTATATATTTCTCTGTATATTTCTCTATGTGTCTGTTTGTATATATATTCCTCAAAAAATGTCTCTTTGTGTCTGTTCTGTATATATTATTCTATATATTTCTCTTTGTGTCTGTTTGTGTATATATTTCTCTATTTATTTCTCTGTTTCTGTTTGTGCATTTATTTCCCTATATATTTCTCTGTGTCTGTTTGTGTACATATTTCTCTATATATTTCTGTGTGTGTGTGTTTGTGTATATATTTATCTATGTGTCTGTCTGTGTATATATTTCTCTATATATTTCTGTGTGTCTGTTTGTGTACATATTTCTCTGCATATTTCTCTTTGTGTGTGTTTGTGTATATACAGTCAGGTCCATAAATATTGGGACATCGACACAATTCTAATCTTTTTGGCTCTATACACCACCACAATGTATTTGAAATGAAACAAACAAGATGTGCTTTAACTGCAGACTTTCAGCTTTAATTTGAGGGTATTTACATCGAAATCAGGTGAACGGTGTAGGAATTACAACACTTTGTATATGTGCCTCCCACTTTTTAAGGGACCAAAAGTAATGGGACAGATTAACAGTCATAAAACAAACTTTCACTTTTTAATACTTGGTTGCAAATCCTTTGCAGTCAATTACAGCCTGAAGTCTGGAACGCATAGACATCACCAGACGCTGGGTTTCATCCCTGGTGATGCTCTGCCAGACCTCTATTGCAACTGTCTTCAGTTCCTGTTTGTTCTTGGGGCATTTTCCCTTCAGTTTTGTCTCAGCAAGTGAAATGCATGCTCAATCGGATTCAGATCAGGTAATTGACTTGGCCATTGCATAACATTGCACTTCTTTCCCTTAAAAAACTCTTTGGTTGCTTTTGCAGTATGCTTCGGGTCATTGTCCATCTGCACTGTGAAGCGCCGTCCAATGAGTTCTGAAGCATTTGGCTGAATATGAGCAGATAATATTGCCCGAAACACTTCAGAATTCATCCTGCTGCTTTTGTCAGCAGTCACATCATCAATAAATACAAGAGAACCAGTTCCATTGGCAGCCATACATGCCCACGCCATGACACTACCACCACCATGCTTCACTGATGAGGTGGTATGCTTTGGATCATGAGCAGTTCCTTTCCGTCTCCATACTCTTCTCTTCCCATCACTCTGGTACAAGTTGATCTTAGTCTCATCTGTCCATAGGATGTTGTTCCAGAACTGTGAAGGCTTTTTTAGGTGTTGTTTGGAAAACTCTAATCTGGCCTTCCTGTTTTTGAGGCTCACCAATGGTTTACATCTTGTGGTGATCCCTCTGTATTCACTCTGGTGAAGTCTTCTCTTGATTATTGACTTTGTCACACATACACCTACATCCCGGAGAGTGTTCTTGATATGGCCAACTGTTGTGAAGGGTGTTTTCTTCACCAGGGAAATACTTCTTCGGTCATCCACCACAGTTGTTTTCCGTGGTCTTCCGAGTCTTTTGGTGTTGCTGAGCTCACCGGTGCGTTCTTTCTTTTTAAGTATGTTCCAAACAGTTGATTTGGTCACACCTAATGTTTTTGCTATCTCTCTGATGGGTTTGTTTTGTTTTTTCAGCCTAATGATGGCTTGCTTCACTGATAGTGACAGCTCTTTGGATCTCATATTGAGGGTTGACAGCAACAAATGCAAATAGCACACTTGAAATGAACACTGGAGCTTGTATCTGCTCTTTGTAAATGGGATAATGAGGGAATAACACACAACTGGCCATGGAACAGCTGAACAGCCAATTGTCCCATTACTTTTGGTCCCTTAAAAAGTGGGAGGCACATATACAAACTGTTGTAATTCCTACACCGTTCACCTGATTTGGATGTAAATACCCTCAAATTAAAGCTGAAAGTCTGCAGTTAAAGCACATCTTGTTAGTTTCATTTCAAATCCATTGTGGTGGTGTATAGAGCCAAAAAGATTAGAATTGTGCCGATGTCCCAATATTTATGGACCTGACTGTATTTCTGTATATATTTTCTATGTGTCTGTTTCTGTATATATTCCTCTTTATATTTATCTTTGTGTCTGTTTGTGTAGATATTTCTCTATATATTTCTCTATGTTCTTGTTTGTGTATATATTTCTCTACATATTACTTTTTGTGTGTGTTTGTGTATACTGTATATTTCCCCATATATTTCTCTTTGTGTCTGTTTGTGTATATATTTCTATATATATTCCACTCTGTGTCTGTTTGTGTACCTATTTCTCTGTGTGTCTGTTTGTGTATATATTCCTCTATAAATGTCTCTTTGTGTCTGTTTATGTATATATTTCTCTTTGTGTTTGTTTGTTTATATATATCTCTATATATTTTCTCTGTCTGTTTTTGTACATTTTTTTTCTCTATATTTTTCTCTTTGTGTCTGTTTCTGTATATATTCCTCTATAAATGTATCTTTGTGTCTGTTTCTGTATATATTCCTCAATATATTTCTCTTTGTTTTTGTTTGTGTATACATTTCTCTATATATTTCTCTATAAATTTCTCTTTGTGTCTGTTTGTGTATATATTTCTATATATATTTCTCTGTGTCTGTTTGTGTATGTATTTCTCTATATATTTCTCTGAGTCTGTTTGTGTATTTATTTCCCTATATATTTCTCTTTGTTTGTGTTTATGTATATATTTCTCTATATATTTCTCTTTTGTCTGTTTGTGTATATATTTCTCTATATATTTGCATTTGTGTTTGTTTTGTGTATATATATCTCTATATATTTATCTATGTGTCTGTTTGTGTATATATTTCTCTATATATTTCTCTTTGTTTATGTTTTTGTGTATATTTCTCTATATATTTCTCTGTGTCTGTATATATATTTCTCTACATATTTCTCGTGGTGTCTTTTTGTGTATATATTTCTCTATATATTTCTCGTGGTGTCTGTTTGTGTATACATTTCTCTATGTATTTATGTTTCTGTTTGTGTATATATTTCTCAATATATTTATCTTTGTGTCTGTTTGTGTATATATTTCTCTCTATATTTTTTGTTGTGT
Organism: Discoglossus pictus; assembly: GCA_027410445.1. Classification (NCBI taxonomy): domain Eukaryota; kingdom Metazoa; phylum Chordata; class Amphibia; order Anura; family Alytidae; genus Discoglossus; species Discoglossus pictus. The sequence goes on from CM050168.1 coordinate 290,115,687, forward strand.
CTGTTTGTGTATATATTTCTCTATATATTTTTTCTTTTGTGTGTGTTTGTGTATATATTTCTCTATATATTTTTTCTTTTGTGTGTGTTTGTGTATATATTTCTCTATATATTCTCTATGTGTCTGTTTCTGTATATATTTCTCTATATATTTCTCTTTGTTTCTGCTTGTGTATATATTTTTCTATGTATTTGTCTTTGTGTCTGCTAGTGTATATATTTATCTGTATATTTCTCTTTGTGTCTGTTTGTGTGTATATTTCTATATATATATATTTCCCTTTTTGTCTGTCTGTGTGTATATTTCTGTATTTATTTCCCTGTATCTGTCTGTGTATATATTTCCATGTGTTTCTCAGTGTCTGTCTGTGTATATATTTATCTGTATATTTCTCTTTGTGTCTGTTTGTGTGTATATTTCTATATATATATATTTCCCTTTTTGTCTGTCTGTGTGTATATTTCTGTATTTATTTCCCTGTATCTGTCTGTGTATATATTTCCATGTGTTTCTCAGTGTCTGTCTGTGTATATATTTATCTGTATATTTCTCTTTGTGTCTGTTTGTGTGTATATTTCTATATATATATATTTCCCTTTGTGTCTGTCTGTGTGTATATTTCTGTATTTATTTCGCTGTATCTGTCTGTGTATATATTTCCATGTGTTTCTCAGTGTCTGTCTGTGTATATCTGGTTCTCTCCATACATGAATTGTATATGTATTCTTATGAGTGATGTTGAGGAGCTGTGTGTGTCACGTTTCCCTGTTGTTTATCTTTACAAACAGATGTAATATTTAGGTCACATAATCAGCGTTTCTTGGCATCGCATTGGGTAAATCTCACTATATCTTGATAACGTCTAATTCAAGGAATTATCTACATTTGTGCTTACAAGATCCTTCCAGCATAATTACATTATATTATTTGTACAAATCTGGAATCTCAGATCTTACTATGGAGGCTCCTAAATGTTGGGTAAAAATATTTTGTACATTATCAAGTGAAGTTCTTCAAAAGAGCACACTATAAATATGGTACTGCACTTTAATAATGGTCATAATAATAGTTTTTCTTATTAAAAATATAATAAAATAAATAAAATAGAAATAAAGCTTAAAAAATGTGAATTTCTGTGTGTCTGTATTCTTTTGTGTCAGTGTGTGTTTCTTTGTATATTTCTATGTGTTTCTTTGCATAGTGAGTGTGCATAGTGAGTGTGCACTGTGAGTGTGCATTGTGAGTGTGCATTGTGAGTGTGCATTGTGAGTGCACATTTCTCTCATCGAGCCTATGCCAGTGTGGAATTTTCTGTGAGTTTTTCTCCACATTGCTGTGTATTTCTCTGTGTGTGAGTGTGTCTGTGTATTTCTGTGTGTATCTGTGTGTGGTTGTGTCTTTGTTTGAGTGTATTTGTGTGAGTGTGTATGTGTGTTCTTTGCCTGTTCTTCGTATGTCTCTCCACCTGTCTGTGTGTGTGTGTTCTCCACATGTTCTTCATATGTCTCTCCACCTGTCTGTGTGATTCTGTGTGTGTGTTCTTCACATGTTCTTCGTATGTCTCTCCACCTGTCTGTGTGATTCTGTGTGTGTGTTCTTCACATGTTCTTCGTATGTCTCTCCACCTGTCTGTGTGTGTGTGTGTTCTCCACATGTTCTTCGTATGTCTCTCCATCTGTCTGTGTGATTCTGTGTGTGTGTTCTCCACATGTTCTTCGTATGTCTCTCCACCTGTCTGTGTGATTCTGTGTGTGTGTGTGTTCTCCACATGTTCTTCGTATGTCTCTCCACCTGTCTGTGTGATTCTGTGTGTGTGTGTGTTCTTCACATGTTCTTCGTATGTCTCTCCACCTGTCTGTGTGTGTGTTCTCCACATGTTCTTCGTATGTCTCTCCACCTGTCTGTGTGATTCTGTGTGTGTGTTCTTCACATGTTCTTCATATGTCTCTCCACCTGTCTGTGTGTGTGTGTGTGTTCTCCACATGTTCTTCGTATGTCTCTCCACCTGTCTGTGTGTGTGTTCTCCACATGTTCTTCGTATGTCTCTCCATCTGTCTGTGTGATTCTGTGTGTGTTCTCCACATGTTCTTCGTATGTCTCTCCACCTGTCTGTGTGTGTGTGTGTTCTCCACATGTTCTTCGTATGTCTCTCCACCTGTCTGTGTGTGTGTGTGTGTGTGTTCTCCACATGTTCTTTGTATGTCTCTCCACCTGTCTGTGTGTGTGTTCTCCACATGTTCTTCGTATGTCTCTCCACCTGTCTGTGTGAGTGTGTGTTCTCCACATGTTCTTCGTATGTCTCTCCACCTGTCTGTGTGATTCTGTGTGTGTGTTCTCCACATGTTCTTCGTATGTCTCTCCACCTGTCTGTGTGATTCTGTGTGTGTGTGTGTTCTTCACATGTTCTTCGTATGTCTCTCCACCTGTCTGTGTGTGTGTGTGTGTTCTCCACATGTTCTTCGTATGTCTCTCCATCTGTCTGTGTGATTCTGTGTGTGTGTTCTCCACATGTTCTTCGTATGTCTCTCCACCTGTCTGTGTGATTCTGTGTGTGTGTGTGTTCTCCACATGTTCTTCGTATGTCTCTCCACCTGTCTGTGTGTGTGTGTGTTCTCCACATGTTCTTCGTATGTCTCTCCACCTGTCTGTGTGATTCTGTGTGTGTGTGTGTTCTTCACATGTTCTTCGTATGTCTCTCCACCTGTCTGTGTGTGTGTTCTCCACATGTTCTTCGTATGTCTCTCCACCTGTCTGTGTGTGTGTGTTCTCCACATGTTCTTCGTATGTCGCTCCACCTGTCTGTGTGATTCTGTGTGTGTGTTCTTCACATGTTCTTCGTATGTCTCTCCACCTGTCTGTGTGTGTGTTCTCCACATGTTCTTCGTATGTCTCTCCACCTGTCTGTGTGATTCTGTGTGTGTGTGTGTTCTTCACATGTTCTTCGTATGTCTCTCCACCTGTCTGTGTGTGTGTGTGTGTTCTCCACATGTTCTTCGTATGTCTCTCCATCTGTCTGTGTGATTCTGTGTGTGTGTTCTCCACATGTTCTTCGTATGTCTCTCCACCTGTCTGTGTGATTCTGTGTGTGTGTGTGTTCTCCACATGTTCTTCGTATGTCTCTCCACCTGTCTGTGTGATTCTGTGTGTGTGTTCTTCACATGTTCTTCGTATGTCTCTCCACCTGTCTGTGTGTGTGTTCTCCACATGTTCTTCGTATGTCTCTCCACCTGTCTGTGTGATTCTGTGTGTGTGTGTGTTCTTCACATGTTCTTCGTATGTCTCTCCACCTGTCTGTGTGTGTGTGTGTGTTCTCCACATGTTCTTCGTATGTCTCTCCATCTGTCTGTGTGATTCTGTGTGTGTGTTCTCCACATGTTCTTCGTATGTCTCTCCACCTGTCTGTGTGATTCTGTGTGTGTGTGTGTTCTCCACATGTTCTTCGTATGTCTCTCCACCTGTCTGTGTGTGTGTGTGTTCTCCACATGTTCTTCGTATGTCTCTCCACCTGTCTGTGTGATTCTGTGTGTGTGTGTGTTCTTCACATGTTCTTCGTATGTCTCTCCACCTGTCTGTGTGTGTGTTCTCCACATGTTCTTCGTATGTCTCTCCACCTGTCTGTGTGTGTGTGTTCTCCACATGTTCTTCGTATGTCTCTCCACCTGTCTGTGTGATTCTGTGTGTGTGTTCTTCACATGTTCTTCGTATGTCTCTCCACCTGTCTGTGTGTGTGTGTGTGTGTTCTCCACATGTTCTTCGTATGTCTCTCCATCTGTCTGTGTGATTCTGTGTGTGTGTTCTCCACATGTTCTTCGTATGTCTCTCCACCTGTCTGTGTGATTCTGTGTGTGTGTGTGTTCTCCACATGTTCTTCGTATGTCTCTCCACCTGTCTGTGTGTGTTCTCCACATGTTCTTCGTATGTCTCTCCACCTGTCTGTGTGATTCTGTGTGTGTGTGTGTTCTTCACATGTTCTTCGTATGTCTCTCCACCTGTCTGTGTGTGTGTTCTCCACATGTTCTTCGTATGTCTCTCCACCTGTCTGTGTGTGTGTGTTCTCCACATGTTCTTCGTATGTCTCTCCACCTGTCTGTGTGATTCTGTGTGTGTGTTCTTCACATGTTCTTCGTATGTCTCTCCATCTGTCTGTGTGTGTGTGTGTGTTCTCCACATGTTCTTCGTATGTCTCTCCACCTGTCTGTGTGTGTGTGTGTGTGTT
>CM050168.1:290124902-290242402 GCA_027410445.1 Discoglossus pictus
CTAAGTCCCGCGTCACTGACGTCGTTGGTGTAAGTGTTACTGTCTTTGGCGTTGTGCATTTTCTTAGTCCCGCGTCCCAGGCGTTGTTGGTGTAAGTGTTACTGTCTTTGGCGTTGTGTACTTTCTAAGTCCCGCGTCACTGACGTCGTTGGTGTAAGTGTTACTGTCTTTGGCGTTGTGTACTTTCTAAGTCCCGCGTCCTTGGCGTTGTTCGTGTAAGTGTTACTGTCTTTGGCGTTGTGTATTTTCTAAGTCCCGTGTCCCTGGTGTCGTTTGTGTAAGTGTTAATGTCTTTGGCGTTGTGTATTTTCTAAGTCCGGCGTCCCTGGCGTTGTTGGTCCAAGTGTTACTGTCTTTGGCGTTGTGTATTTTCTAAGTCCCACGTCCCTGCCGTTGTTTGTGTAAGTGTTACTGTCTTTGCCGTTGTGTATTTTCTAAGTCCCGCGTCCCTGGCATTGTTGGTGTAAGTGTTACTGTCTTTGGCGTTGTGTATTTTCTAAGTCCCGCGTCTCTGGCGTTGTTGGTGTAAGTGTTACTGTCTTTGGCGTTGTGTGTTTTCTAAGTCCCGCGTCCCTGGCATTGTTGGTGTAAGTGTTACTGTCTTTGGCGTTGTGTATTTTCTAAGTCGCGCGTCTCTGGCGTTGTTGGTGTAAGTGTTACTGTCTTTGGCGTTGTGTATTTTCTTAGTCCTGCGTCCCTGGCATTGTTCGTTTAAGTGTTATTGTCTTTGGCGTTGTGTATTTTCTTAGTCCCACGTCCCTGGCGTCGTTGGTGTAAGTGTTACTGTCTTTGCCGTGGTGTATTTTCTAAGTCCTGCGTCCCTGTCGTTGTTGGTGTAAGTGTTACTGTCTTTGGCGTTGTGTATTTTCTAAGTCCCGCGTCCCTGGCGTTGTTCGTTTAAGTGTTATTGTCTTTGGCGTTTTGTATTTTCTTAGTCCCGCGTCCCTGGCGTCGTTGATGTAAGTGTTACTGTCTTTGGCGTTGTGTATTTTCTTAGTCCCGCGTCACTGGCATTGTTGGTGTAAGTGTTACTGTCTTTGGCGTTGTGTATTTTCTTAGTCCCGCGTCCCTGGCGTCATTGGTGTAAGTGTTACTGTCTTTGGCGTTGTGTATTTTCTTAGTCCCGCGTCCCTGGCGTTGTTGGTGTAAGTGTTACTGTCTTTGGCGTTGTGAATTTTCCGCGTCCCTGTCGTTGGTGTAAGTGTTACTGTCTTTTTGGTTTTTCAGACGGCATGTTTCCCACTTCAGCGATTTTCGATCGTTAAAAAAGACTAAATACGCCTCAAATTAACTTGCCACCTCCCTCCCAGGCTCCCTGGCTCTCCCCGTGCTGTGTGCGTTTGTACGTGAATTTGAGGCATATTCAGGTTTTTGCAGTTCGGTGGTTCAGCCGTTCAAGTCGTATTTTTGCGAGCCCTGCAGGCCATCTACGTGCTTCGGGTCCTAAGTCATACGAGCCATAATTTTGTGTCCGTGGCAAGGTCCAGGGGCCTCCTACATTTCCACCCCTGCTTCAACTGCTGCTCGACTAGCTTTGCGATGCTCACAGTACAATGAGCGCATTCTTCTTTCTACCACTCTTGTCACCTCCTCTCACTCCCGCCATCATATATAATACACTAGAGAGGAGATCCAAAGGCTTGTAGTAACTTTTTCTGTGGATCTGGTTTTTGAGGGAAGTCAATTCATGCTCCTACAAGCAACAATGTTATATTTACAGATACTTACTGAGGGGATTAAGACTTTGAGATAGTCATGTTAGCCATTCTTATATCGGCCTAGTTTAGAGCTAAGGAAAGTCACACTGGGGCAGTTGTGGTTAAAGCTTGTGAGATGGACAAGGGCACTTCTATGGAACCATCGATCATAAGGTAGACCATCATCTGGTTTGGACCTTTTGCGTTTATTGCACGCCAGCCGTGTGTGCGTCCGGTCATTGTATTGGGTTGTATGGCTCAGGTTGGGGTGCAGATGCCCAGTGCTGTCATGCCTTCTTGTGGATCTTGCTGGGTCTGTCTCTGTTTGGGTTGCCAGTCTTGTGCATGATCCCTGGGGTCTGTGTATGCTTGTGGTGCCAATCGTGTGCCTTATCCCTGGGGTTTCCTGTGTTTCTCTTGTTGGAGCAGAGGTGCAATATTCCTGAGACATGCAGAGTGGATTCCTTGGATTGCAGATACCTAGTCTTGTGCCTTGCCTCATCCCTGGAGTTCTGTGTGCCAATCTTGTACCTTATTATTGGGTTTTTCTGCGTTCTCTTGGTGGAGCAGATGTGTAATATTCCTGGGAGATGCAAAATGAGTTCATTGCAGACACTTAATCTTGTGCATTATCCCTGGGGTCTGTCTCTGGGTGGGGGACGCGTCTGGTGCACCATTCCTGGGGTCTTGTCTGGTTGGGGGACGCGTCTGATGCACCATTCCTGGGGTCTTGTCTGGTTGGGGGACGCGTCTGGTGCACCATTCCTGGGGTCTGTCTCTGATTGGGGGATGCGTCTGGTGCACCATTCCTGGGGTCTGTCTCTGATTGGGGGATGCGTCTGGTGCACCATTCCTGGGGTCTGTCTCTGGTTGGAGACGCGTCTGGTGCACCATTCCTGGAGTCTGTCTCTGGTTGGAGACGCGTCTGGTGCACCATTCCTGGGGTCCCTAGTTTGATCTTCAATTAGCTGCAAGTGATAACAACATATGGCTTTTCTTGGCTATAAACTAGTCTGAGATAATAAATGAATGATAAACCTGAGTCCTTGGACTGTGTTGTAATAGAGTGAATCTTAGTGTTAATTAAGTATCTGCAACTATAACAGTGTTGTCTAGAAGGTGTAGTGGAATACTGGTGGAAGATGTGGTCATAGCTTAAGAAATTGACACGGACACTTCTTTGGCTTGACCATCTCAAAACAAGACAGGAGTCTCCAGTGCTTTACAGAAGAGAAATATGTTTCAATTTCCAAGGCTCCTCTTGCCTGAAGGGCAGATGCGAAGGGACCATCTTAAAATGGTAAGTTGAGGTCAAGTAAAGAGGAGATGTGGTCTGTACATGTAGAGTAGTCAGGAATGTCCTGTGGCTTGAACATATCCAAACAAGACAGAATCCTCCTGTGCTTAAGCAGAAGAGAAGTATGTCTCAACTTCCAAGGCTCTTCCTGCTTGAAGGGCAGATAAGACAAATATAGTAGTGGGAACAAGCTAATCTGAGACTTTAAGGTTCCAAATACTTGACAAGAAATATATAATCACAGCCGTGGAGGTGGAAGGCGCCACTTACAATTGCATAAATAGGGAATATATTTAAGGGTTTTGTTACTCATTATTTTTGCCAATTATCAATAATAGCTCTTTACAACAGCATATATTTGTGATGAGAGCAATTCTCTCTTCTATATACATTAGCCCAACAGTTGGTGTGACTCACTGTATTTCAGACGAGTAATGAAGCCACTCCAACGCGCTTGTCCGGGATTATACAAAATTGCTCAAGAAAATTGGCTTCTTTGTGCTTTTTCAAAATTCCTCACTGGGAAAACGTACAATTTCCCAAGAAGTGATAATAATAAAGAGGGAAGTATGGGGTTAATAAAATACACTGGTACTACTGAGAAAATGTGAACAAATGAAATAAAAATAGCCTTTTTCACCACATTGTTCAATTCAATTACTTTTATTACGGTGGCTCGTCATGGTTCAAATCTCACATCTTCCTTACACAATATAAATCTCAGTATGAAGGAGAAAAGAAGCATCCATAATACAATGGTAATCAGTTTTATTATAACATATTGCAGGTTCGGCCCAGACTAGTAATATAGGATCTACCTTTAGAAGATCTACCATCCAAATGGGGGCAACTGTCCCTCACACTCTACCTCCAACATGTTGGCCAACGTTGATGCATCATCTTCTACCTGTAGCTACATTAAGACATTTTAGACATACAATGGAGATGGGATTTTCTGAGCACACTGTGTCCTAAAGCTCCATGCATTCTGAAGATGGTCTGAAGACTTGCACTCCATGGTCTACCTTTCACCACTTGGAGAAACCTCAGTAGGTCAGGTCCTATCTTTTGTCACATTTGAGTTAAAGTTGTTAATGCTTAGTCGTTCTTTGTGACCCTATGGACTGCAGCATGCCAGGGACATCTGTCAGCCACTGCCCCTCTGAGCTCCATCAAGATCATGTTCATTGCTTCAATGACTTCCATATTCACCTCTACTGTACCCTTCTTTGTGGGCCTTCAGTCTTTCCCAGTTGAGTTAAAGTAATCATACTCAAATTTCATGACATGATTAAAGGTGTCGTTCCTATTTATTGACCTATAACCACACATCTGTAGGGTCCACTTTAATTTAGAAAGGTATTGGTTTATGGATACAACCTTGAGGTCAGTGCTTCTCCACTAGCCAGTGGTTTTCTCGATCAGATCTTGTGGTTGTCTCTTGTGAATAATGTGTACGAGACCAGCTAGTTTCCATAAAGAATCACCCGATGGGTTTTGGGTTAATAACTGTCTCAAGAGAACCAATGGGATGTTGATCTGACTAGCTTGCTCTTTAAGTGTCTAGAAGGCATGTGTAGTAATAGTACAAACTGATCATGTAAAGACCCACAAACAACCCCCAGTCACCCACACCAGTCATTCCAAATGTCAGTATCTCACCAATATGAACTGGTGACATTTACCTTTTAATACCACTACATGTCGTTTACGCTTTTTATCTGTCTACATTTTACATAGACAAGAATGGACGTAGATTGCAATAAAATATCTAAGAGATCTTGACACAATTAAGATTTAGTTGGATAAAAAATATATGAATATTTTTTAATAACTGACGATCAACAGCCTTATTAAATTGCGATTCGGCCAATTGAATAGGCCTCTATTTAAGCACACAGCATATTGTTTTTCGTTAGTGAACTTCTATCCAAAAGCAAGGTCTTCACCAACTAAAAACTTCGATTAAAAATATATATATGCTTATATAGAGCCCTATGCAATTGGCCAAACCCCAATTTAATAAGGCTGCAAGTGTCTAATTAAACCCTGAATACTTACTTCCTCACCACCATTTCATTATAAAATATACTATATATCCATCTACGAAAAAATATATCAGGTCCTTTCTTTTGGGCTCATTACGGTGTATATGCGAAGCCTGTGTACCTTGAATAAAATTATATTAAAATCTTTGTGTAGAAATGGATTCTAGACCTTAGGACTCTCTTGGTGAATTTTCTGGTAGTTAATTAACTACTGGTATTGGTATGGTATTTAGATGGCATAACAGTCTACCTCTCTTTGGAGATCCAATACCTAGGAACTTTAGATCTTGGATGAACCATTATATATAACTAGAAACTGCCCATAAAAAATTACGTCAATAAAGCCTGGAAATGCTGTTTGCCACACAATGCGAGCCCCCGCCCCTCTAACTTGCAGGCCTCGCGATAAACGAGTTCGGCGCTTATCACAGGCCTCTCCCCCCCTCTACTTTATGGGCCTTGCTCATTTCAGGCCTCGGCAAACCTGCAACCCGCAACTTGCTCATTACGAGCTCTGCAATGAGCGCCTTCAGTGCTCGTTGCAAGCCTTCCCCTCCCCCTACTTGACGTGCCTTGTGATGAGCAACTTTGGCGATCATAGTGGGCCTTGCAATTAACGGCTGAGCGCATGCTGACCCCAGTGTCTCCTACCCCGCTTCCTGTCTCTCTTTGGCCCCCTAATCATAAATTGCTTCTGCAGGCTTGAAAAAAAATGTACAGGTTTAATGGCGCCATTTTTTTTCAAGGCCGTAACTCGCAAATTAGCTTTCAACCTCATTTATGGACTCCCTGTATTAGGAGGAGGCAGGGAGCCCTTAAGTAAGGTTGTTAGCTAATTTTCTATTCATCCAACGTCTTTTGGCAGCCCAACGGTCATTGCGAGCCTTTCCCCCTCTACTTTACAGGCCTCGCGATAAGCGTTGTCAGCGCTCATGGCAAGCCCCGCAATGATCGCCTTTGGCTCTCATTGCAGACCTCTGCAACTTTCGGGCCTCGCGATGAGCGCCTTTGGTGCTCATTGCGCATGCACAACCCATAACTTTTAACATTGTGTTACCGACAAACTCGCAATTACGACAACTATTATATGTGATAGAACTATTATAGTTCAAGATAAAAAACACTTGTTTGTCAAATATGTACCAATTGCAAAATATTATCAGCTGTGTAGGTAATGGACATACAATTTTGGGGGAAATCTGAATTTTTGAATACCCTGTATGAGCACAAAAATCATTTTTTTGTCTGTTACATTGGTTCCTGGGTCAAAAAAGTGTGTGTTTTGGTGGAAGAAGCGGTGGGGAAGGAGGGATCAGATATCCTTTGTGAAGATACCTAAATGAAATTGAAACCACACCACTTCCCTCTTGCCTCTCATGCACAGCCTCTACCGACGTATCAAGGATCCCTCCAGCGTCTAGTAGAGGCCTCAAAATGTATTTATTTTTCTAATTAAAAACTAGCTTTATTACTTTTCCCTGCTTAGTTATGCTCTTCGTCAGGCTGAAACATATATATATATCAATGTATAGTGGCCCTTTAATTATTATACTCTGCATTAAGGTCAATGCCACTCAGACTATTGCCCCTATAGCCCTTGCAATGTTTATAGCAGAATAACCCTGGTTTATATTTAAGAAAAGTGACCTTTTGAGGCTGTTCTCACCACATTTTTGTTTGCTGATATCCTTTAAGTAGACATATTCTTTTGATGTCTTTAGCTTTGGATTATTTGAGGGACCTTTTCACGTCTCATGGAGATCCCGCTAGTAATATATTGTGCACATGGATACCAATCTACAAAGGATATAGCGCAGCATTAAGGGTGTAGGGATGTAGAGGACATGACACTTCATATGGGGGCTGTCCAAATGGACAGGAGATCCCGACTCAATTGGACATGGCCTTGATTTATAAACACAATATCTGCCTCTGTTTACCTTGTGCCAAACTGGAACAGAGGTCCAAACCCTTCATGGAGGACAAAACTCCATATTTATAAACCTCTCCATGAATAATGGCAGCACAAATTAGGGAAACAATAATTTTGCACTGAAGAAGTTATGGTCCATAGGCTCCATCTTGGAACAATATAAGAAAATAGTATACTGCCTACTAGGGATGTGGTACACAGTTACACCTGGATTTGAGTAACTAGGAGGATTCTTCTTGAAGGGGGAGATACTGATACAATAGGTTGTAGGTGGCTCATTGACCAAGAATGTGTGAAGATAGTGGAATAAAGACTAATGTCCTCAATACTGATATGCATTACACCAGAAGATGCAGATCTCACATCTCCATGCCCGCATACATGTGTGACTTAATCCAAGCAATCGGTCTCAGCTGTGACCTGTGTGTAAAAGATAAGGATGTGACTTTATATCCCGCGCAAGCAAAGTCATTTGTTTAAGATGAGTGCGTATCTGTGAGTTATAAATCACTTGGAATGCGATTGGGATTTCCATTCGCATTCAGAGGACGAGCGCCAAGTCACTGCTTTTGGGAGCTTACAGTTAGATGGACTGGAAGAGGGCATCGGATGGGCGGACGTTTGGGCATTTAGATTGTTATGTGTGGATGGGGCATTTATTGGAATTAAGCCAAGCTTAGACCAGAGCTTTATATGATGTGACATGGAGTGGTGACCATGTGTAGTGGAGGGGGAATGTTGGGGTGAACTAATATGGTGAGTATTGGGGTGAATTAAAGGTTTTATAACAGGAAAAATAGGAATTATAGGCTGGTGTTCATCATAAAACGTGTGTATTTATCTTAACCAGTCTGTTGTGTCTATATGTATCAGTCTGTTCTGTGTATCATTCTGTGTATCTGCGTCAGTCTGTCCCTTGTGTATCTGTGGTACCTACCAGGGGATACCAGGGGTGGTACCTACCAGACTTTGTGATAGTAATTCCAGCCAGGAAGAGCCAGAGGATTTACTTTTTTCCTGATCCTGAAAGTGTCCTTATTTGCACTTTCTCGTGTTTTGCTCTAAATTATCCTCCCCAGGTCAGACCTGTTTTCCAGGCTCACCAGTTCCCTCCAGATCAGACCTGTCTTTCTCCATTAGATAGGACCAACCTGTCCCCTCCAGATCAGACCCACTCGCTCCCCCCCCCACCAAGTTTAGACACTCATGTCCTTCTGAGATTAGACCCTCCTGACCTCCTCAGTTCAGACCCTCCTGTCCCTCAGTTCAGACCCTCCTGTCCCTCAGATCAGACCCACCTGATCCCCTCATCATTTCCTAATGCCCCCTTGAACATATCCTTTAGATACCCCCCCACCCTCACCCCTATCAGGCCCTCCTATCCCTTCTAGTTCAGACCCACTTTTCCCTGTCACCCCCCTAGTTTTGTTGACCTCTATTTCTCTTTTTATGCTCATGTTTGTTTATGACATCTGCCCCGGTGCTTTGGAGCAGCTGTACATCCCCTACCACCTCTGCTGGCAGGCATTCCCATGTAAGCTCCACTTCCATGTTCCTTCTGCTCGCCTCCTTGGGCTGCCTGGTATTTGAGGGGCTGTGAGCTCCGAGCATGGGAACGTTTAATTCCAGACCAGCACACAGAGCTGCTCAGAGAGCCCCGTGGTAGATAAGCGGATCAGCCTTGCAGCTCCATGCAGCGTTTCTAATTAGATTGCCCTCTATCTGCATTAACATGATAACGCTGGGGGGGTATCCATATCATACAAACCTCAACTTAACATAAGGAGCCCCTCAGCAATATTAGGACGTTTACGTGGGTTCTAGCCCCTCCCAAAGTATCATTCTCCCTGCTTGAATCTTCAAGATAATGAAAGGGAGAAAAATAAACATAGGGTATTAGAAATGTAGAAACAGTAGAGCATAGAATGGCAACCAGAGAGGTTGGTAGACAATTATATGAAGAAGTATAGACTATAGGTTGACCTGACCTGAAGGACAGACGGCCTGGTCTGGGGTAACAGAAATATCGGATCTTAGAGACCATGATGGTTGTTCTTAGGGGACAGAGAGGTCTGATCTGGAGACCTGGACTGGTCTGATGGGAAGAAGCAGAGTGGAGGCAAATAGGCTTGCCAAGATGGTAGGAGAGTTGGTTCTGATGTGGGGGTAATTGGGTCTATTCTGTGACCACAGATGGGTTAGATGGATGGGGCAGTAGATTCCAATAGGCAGGGATCAATAGGTTTTATATGGTGGGTATGTGAGTCTAATATTGGTTGCAATTGGAGGCATGGTGGGTCTGAACTTGGAGGACGGTAAAGTATGATCTGTGAATATGGTTTGATCTGAGAGGGTAGGTGGGTCTGATATTTGGGGCACCTGGGACTGATATTGGAGAGGAGATGGGTCTAATCTGAGATGGCAGGTGAGAGGGTCTGATTTAAGGAGCAGGTTGATCTGATCTGTAGTGTAGATAGGTCTGATATTGGGGTCAGGCCTATCTGCTCTGGTAGGGCAGATGGGTCAGATTTGGGAGGGTTGCTGACGGAGGTAGGTCTGACCTGGAGAGTTGGTGGGTCTGATCTGGGTGGAAAGACAGGCCTGACCTAGGAAGTTACCTGAGACAGATATAGGAGGCAGGTTAGTATGATTTTGGTATCTATTGGACGTGCTTTGATAGGGGGTAGGTGGGTCTGATCTGAAAGGGTTTCTAGGTCTAATATAAGAGGTTTGACTTGGACGTTAGGTGGCTCTGATCAGGGTCTGACCTAGGAAGTTAGCTTGGTTGGATATAGGAGATAGGTTAATATGATTTTGGGATCTATTGGGCCTGCTTTGGTGGGGGTAGGTAGGTCTTATCTGGGAAGGTAGGTAGGTCTGATCTGGGATGGTTGGTAGGTCTGATCTGAGAGGGTTGGTAGGTCTGAACTGGGAGTGTTGGTAGGTCTTATCTGGGAGGGTTGGTAGGTCTGATCTGGGAGGGTTGGTAGGTCTGATCTGGGAGGGTTGGTAGGTCTGATCTGGGAGGGTTGGTAGGTCTGATCTGGGAGTGTTGGTAGGTCTTATCTGGGAAGGTAGGTAGGTCTGATCTGGGAGGGTTGGTAGGTCTGATCTGGGAGGGTTGGTAGCTCTTATCTGGGAAGGTAGGTATGTCTGATCTGGGAGAGTTGGTAGGTCTGATCTGGGAGGGTTAGTAGGTCTGATCTGGTAGGGTTTGTAGCTCTTATCTGGGAGGGTTGGTAGGTCTGATCTGGGATGGTTGGTAGGTCTTATCTGGGAGGGTTGGTAGGTCTGATCTGGGAGGGTTGGTAGGTCTGATCTGGGAGGGTTGGTAGGTCTAATCTGGGAGGGTTGGTAGGTCTAATCTGCAAAGTTAGGTAGGTCTGATCTGGGTGGGTTGGTAAGTCTGATCTGGGAAAGGTTTGTAGGTCTGATCTGGGAGGGTTTGTAGGTCTGATCTGGGAGGGTTGGTAGGTCTGATCTGGGAGGGTTGGTAGGTCTAATCTGTGAAGTTAGGTAGGTCTGATCTGGGAGGGTTGGTAGGTCTGATCTGGCAGGGTTGGTAGGTCTGATCTGGGAGGGTAGGTAGGTCTAATCTGTAAAGTTAGGTAGGTCTGATCTGGGAGGGTTGGTAGGTCTGATCTGGGAGGGTTGGTAGGTCTTATCTGGGAAGGTAGGTAGGTCTTATCTGGGAGGGTTGGTAGGTCTGATCTGGGAGGGTTGGTAGGTCTGATCTGGGAGGGTTGGTAGGTCTAATCTGTGAAGTTAGGTAGGTCTGATCTGGGAGGGTTGGTAGGTCTGATCTGGGAGGGTTGGTAGGTCTTATCTGGGAGGGTTGGTAGGTCTGATCTGGGAGGGTTGGTAGGTCTTATCTGGGAGGGTTGGTAGGTCTGATCTGGCAGGGTTGGTAGGTCTGATCTGGGAGGGTTGGTAGGTCTTATCTGGGAAGGTAGGTAGGTCTTATCTGGGAGGGTTGGTAGGTCTGATCTGGGAGGGTTGGTAGGTCGGATCTGGGAGGGTTGGTAGGTCTAATCTGTGAAGTTAGGTAGGTCTGATCTGGGAGGGTTGGTAGGTCTGATCTGGGAGGGTTGGTAGGTCTAATCTGTGAAGTTAGGTAGGTCTGATCTGGGAGGGTTGGTAGCTCTTATCTGGGAGGGTTGGTAGGTCTGATCTGGGAGGGTTGGTAGCTCTTATCTGGGAAGGTAGGTAGGTCTGATCTGGGAGAGTTGGTGGGTCTGATCTGGGAGGGTTTGTAGCTCTTATCTGGGAGGGTTGGTAGGTCTGATCTGGGAGGGTTTGTAGGTCTGATCTGGGAGGGTTCCTAGGTCTGATCTGGGAGGGTTGGTAGGTTTGATCTGGGAGGGTTGGTAGGTCTTATATGGGAAGGTTGGTAGGTTTGATCTGGGAGGGTTGGTAGGTCTTATCTGGGAAGGTTGGTAGGTCTAATCTGGGAAGTTAGGTAGGTCTGATCTGGGAGGGTTTGTAGCTCTTATCTGGGAGGGTTGGTAGATCTGATCTGGGAGGGTTGGTAGGTCTTATCTGTGAAGTTAGGTAGGTCTGATCTGGGAGGGTTGGTGGGTCTGATCTGGGAGGGCTGGTAGGTCTAATCTGTAAAGTTAGGTAGGTCTGATCTGGGAGGGTTGGTAGGTCTGATATTGAGAAGGGCCTGATCTGTCTGTACATTTTCTGTGTAAACAAGATCTCACAGAATGGGGAAGGGAACTGGCCCCATAAACCCTCTCATTGTTTGTGAGGCCCAGATTTCCTGGTCAGGATGTGTGAGGACGAGCTGAGCTTCCTCATTTTGTGTAATAAATAAGCTGACTGTCACATTCAGGAGTGCTGGGTACTGAATAACCAGGGGACGAGCGGGCAGCAGACGAGGCCGAGACACCCTGAGATCCTGCACTGTGCAGCACTGCCATCTGCTGAGAGCTCCGCGAGACTGGGGGAGACGGACGGGATACATGTGTATGGGGGAGAGATATATTTATATGGAGACATGAAGGACTATATTATATCCACTGTGTGAGAGTGATAAGAAGATAGAGGGAATGCATGAGAAAGAGGTGAGGTCAAATAGAGGTCAAGAGATAGTATGGAAACCAGTCTCTAAGGTTCCTTAAGGCTTTGAATGGTTTGCACTGGCTGATCTCAATTAACTTTTGTAAAGAAAGCAGTTACTGAGACCCAATCACAACCTTAGAGATCCTTAGCAGAACTGGCCCAGAGAGTCAATGAGCTCGAGAGGAGGAGAATGAGAGTCAGAGAGACTACAAGAGCTAGAGAGAGAGTCGGAGAGATTGGTATAATCAGAGAGGTGAGAGTCAGAGAGACTACAAGAGCTAGAGAGAGAGTCACAGAGATTGGTATAATCAGAGAGGTGAGAGTGAGAGAGACTACAAGAGCTAGAGAGAGAGTCAGAGAGATTGGTATAATCAGAGAGGTGAGAGTCAGAGAGACTACAAGAGCTAGAGAGAGAGTCACAGAGATTGGTATAATCAGAGAGGTGAGAGTCAGAGAGACTACAAGAGCTAGAGAGAGAGTCACAGAGATTGGTATAATCAGAGAGGAGAGAGTCAGAGAGACTACAAGAGCTAGAGAGAGAGTCACAGAGATTGGTATAATCAGAGAGGTGAGAGTCAGAGAGACTACAAGAGCTAGAGAGAGAGTCGCAGAGATTGGTATAATCAGAGAGGTGAGAGTCAGAGAGACTACAAGAGCTAGAGAGAGAGTCACAGAGATTGGTATAATCAGAGAGGTGAGAGTCAGAGAGACTACAAGAGCTAGAGAGAGAGTCAGAGAGATCGTATAATCAGAGAGGTGAGAGTCAGAGAGACTACAAGAGCTAGAGAGAGAGTCAGAGAGATCAGTATAATCAGAGAGGTGAGAGTCAGAGAGACTACAAGAGCTAGAGAGAGAGTCGGAGAGATCGGTATAATCAGAGAGGTGAGAGTCAGAGAGACTACAAGAGCTAGAGAGAGAGTCAGAGAGATCGTATAATCAGAGAGGTGAGAGTCAGAGAGACTACAAGAGCTAGAGAGAGAGTCAGAGAGATTGGTATAATCAGAGAGTAGAGAGTCTGAGAGACTACAAGAGCTAGAGAGAGAGTCAGAGAGATTGGTATAATCAGAGAGGTGAGAGTCAGAGAGACTACAAGAGTTGGAGAGAGAGTCGGAGAGATTGGTATAATCAGAGAGGTGAGAGTCACAGAGACTACAAGAGCTAAAGAGAGAGTCGGAGAGATTGGTATAATCAGAGAGGTGAGAGTCACAGAGACTACAAGAGCTAAAGAGAGAGTCGGAGAGATTGGTATAATCAGAGAGAGAGAGAGTCACAGAGACTACAAGAGCTAGAGAGAGAGTCAGAGAGATCGGTATAATCAGAGAGGTGAGAGTCAGAGAGACTACAAGAGCTAAAGAGAGAGTCAGAGAGATCAGTATAATCAGAGAGGTGAGAGTCACAGAGACTACAAGAGCTAGAGAGAGAGTCAGAGAGATCGGTATAATCAGAGAGGTGAGAGTCAGAGAGACTACAAGAGCTAGAGAGAGAGTCAGAGAGATCGGTATAATCAGAGAGGTGAGAGTCAGAGAGACTACAAGAGCTAGAGAGAGAGTCAGAGAGATTGGTATAATCAGAGAGGTGAGAGTCACAGAGACTACAAGAGCTAGAGAGAGAGTCACAGAGATTGGTATAATCAGAGAGGTGAGAGTCAGAGAGACTACAAGAGCTAAAGAGAGAGTCGGAGAGATTGGTATAATCAGAGAGGTGAGAGTCAGAGAGACTACAAGAGCTAGAGAGAGAGTCACAGAGATTGGTATAATCAGAGAGGTGAGAGTCAGAGAGACTACAAGAGCTAAAGAGAGAGTCAGAGAGATCGGTATAATCAGAGAGGTGAGAGTCAGAGAGACTACAAGAGCTAGAGAGAGAGTCAGAGATATCGGTATAATCAGAGAGGTGAGAGTCAGAGAGACTACAAGAGCTAAAGAGAGAGTCGGAGATATCGGTATAATCAGAGAGGTGAGAGTCACAGAGAGACTACAAGAGCTAAAGAGAGAGTGTGGGAGAGATTGGTATAATCAGAGAGGTGAGAGTCAGAGAGACTACAAGAGCTAGAGAGAGAGTCGGAGAGATTGGTATAATCAGAGAGGTGAGAGTCACAGAGAGACTACAAGAGCTAAAGAGAGAGTGTGGGAGAGATTGGTATAATCAGAGAGGTGAGAGTCAGAGAGACTACAAGAGCTAGAGAGAGAGTCAGAGAGATCGGTATAATCAGAGAGGTGAGAGTCAGAGAGACTACAAGAGCTAGAGAGAGAGTCGGAGAGATTGGTATAATCAGAGAGGTGAGAGTCAGAGAGACTACAAGAGCTAGAGAGAGAGTCAGAGAGATCGGTATAATCAGAGAGAGAGAGCCAGAGAGACTACAAGAGCTAGAGAGAGAGTCAGAGAGACTGGTATAATCAGAGAGGTGAGAGTCAGAGAGACTACAAGAGCTAGAGAGAGAGTCAGAGAGATTGGTATAATGAGAGAGGTGAGAGTCACAGAGACTACAAGAGCTAGAGAGAGAGTCGGAGAGATTGGTATAATCAGAGAGGTGAGAGTCAGAGAGACTACAAGAGCTAGAGAGAGAGTCAGAGAGATCGGTATAATCAGAGAGGTGAGAGTCAGAGAGACTACAAGAGCTAGAGAGAGAGTCAGAGAGATCGGTATAATCAGAGAGGTGAGAGTCAGAGAGACTACAAGAGCTAGAGAGAGAGTCGGAGAGATCGGTATAATCAGAGAGGTGAGAGTCAAAGAGACTACAAGAGCTAGAGAGAGAGTCAGAGAGATCGGTATAATCAGAGAGGTGAGAGTCAG
The DNA here is from genome assembly GCA_027410445.1 of Discoglossus pictus. Lineage (NCBI taxonomy): Eukaryota > Metazoa > Chordata > Amphibia > Anura > Alytidae > Discoglossus > Discoglossus pictus. The sequence goes on from CM050168.1 coordinate 290,139,735, forward strand.
AGAGACTACAAGAGCTAGAGAGAGAGTCGGAGAGATTGGTATAATCAGAGAGGTGAGAGTCAGAGAGACTACAAGAGCTAGAGAGAGAGTCGGAGAGATCGGTATAATCAGAGAGGTGAGAGTCAGAGAGACTACAAGAGCTAGAGAGATCGGTATAATCAGAGAGGTGAGAGTCAGAGAGACTACAAGAGCTAAAGAGAGAGTCAAAGAGATTGGTATAATCAGAGAGAGAGAGAGTCCGAGAGACTACAAGAGCTAAAGAGAGAGTCAGAGAGATCGGTATAATCAGAGAGGTGAGAGTCAGAGAGACTACAAGAGCTAAAGAGAGAGTCAGAGAGATCGGTATAATCAGAGAGAGAGAGAGTCAGAGAGACTACAAGAGCTAGAGAGAGAGTCACAGAGATTGGTATAATCAGAGAGGTGAGAGTCAGAGAGACTACAAGAGCTAGAGAGAGAGTCAGAGAGATCGGTATAATCAGAGAGGTGAGAGTCAGAGAGACTACAAGAGCTAGAGAGAGAGTCAGAGAGATCGGTATAATCAGAGAGGTGAGAGTCAGAGAGACTACAAGAGCTGGAGAGAGAGTCAGAGAGATCGGTATAATCAGAGAGAGAGAGAGTCCGAGAGACTACAAGAGCTAGAGAGAGAGTCAGAGAGATCGGTATAATCAGAGAGGTGAGAGTCAGAGAGACTACAAGAGCTAAAGAGAGAGTCGGAGATATCGGTATAATCAGAGAGGTGAGAGTCAGAGAGACTACAAGAGCTAAAGAGAGAGTCGGAGATATCGGTATAATCAGAGAGGTGAGAGTCACAGAGACTACAAGAGCTAGAGAGAGAGTCAGAGATATCGGTATAATCAGAGAGAGAGAGAGCCAGAGAGACTTCAAGAGCTAGAGAGAGAGTCAGAGATATCGGTATAATCAGAGAGAGAGAGAGCCAGAGAGACTACAAGAGCTAGAGAGAGAGTCAGAGATATCAGTATAATCAGAGAGGTGAGAGTCAGAGAGACTACAAGAGCTAGAGAGAGAGTCAGAGAGATTGGTATAATGAGAGAGGTGAGAGTCACAGAGACTACAAGAGCTAGAGAGAGAGTCAGAGAGATTGGTATAATGAGAGAGGTGAGAGTCACAGAGACTACAAGAGCTAGAGAGAGAGTCGGAGAGATTGGTATAATCAGAGAGGTGAGAGTCACAGAGACTACAAGAGCTAAAGAGAGAGTCGGAGAGATTGGTATAATCAGAGAGGTGAGAGTCACAGAGACTACAAGAGCTAGAGAGAGAGTCAGAGAGATCGGTATAATCAGAGAGGTGAGAGTCAGAGAGACTACAAGAGCTAGAGAGAGAGTCAGAGAGATCGGTATAATCAGAGAGGTGAGAGTCAGAGAGACTACAAGAGCTAGAGAGAGAGTCGGAGAGATCGGTATAATCAGAGAGGTGAGAGTCACAGAGACTACAAGAGCTAGAGAGAGAGTCAGAGAGATCGGTATAATCAGAGAGAGAGAGAGTCAGAGAGACTACAAGAGCTAGAGAGAGAGTCGGAGAGATCGGTATAATCAGAGAGGTGAGAGTCAGAGAGACTACAAGAGCTAGAGAGAGAGTCAGAGAGATCGGTATAATCAGAGAGGTGAGAGTCAGAGAGACTACAAGAGCTAGAGAGAGTGTCTGAGAGATCAGTATAATCAGAGAGAGAGAGAGTCAGAGAGACTACAAGAGCTAGAGAGAGAGTCAGAGAGATCGGTATAATCAGAGAGGTGAGAGTCAGAGAGACTACAAGAGCTAGAGAGACAGTCAGAGAGATCGGTATAATCAGAGAGGTGAGAGTCAGAGAGACTACAAGAGCTAGAGAGAGAGTCAGAGAGATCGGTATAATCAGAGAGGTGAGAGTCAGAGAGACTACAAGAGCTAAAGAGAGAGTCAGAGAGATCGGTATAATCAGAGAGGTGAGAGTCTGAGAGACTACAAGAGCTAGAGAGAGAGTCAGAGAGATCGGTATAATCAGAGAGGTGAGAGTCAGAGAGACTACAAGAGCTAGAGAGAGAGTCAGAGAGATTGGTATAATCAGAGAGGTGAGAGTCACAGAGAGACTACAAGAGCTAGAGAGAGAGTCACAGAGATTGGTATAATCAGAGAGGTGAGAGTCAGAGAGACTACAAGAGCTAGAGAGAGAGTCGGAGAGATTGGTATAATCAGAGAGGTGAGAGTCACAGAGACTACAAGAGCTAGAGAGAGAGTCAGAGAGATCAGTATAATCAGAGAGATGAGAGTCAGAGAGACTACAAGAGCTAGAGAGAGAGTCAGAGAGATCAGTATAATCAGAGAGGTGAGAGTCAGAGAGACTACAAGAGCAAGAGAGACAGTCAGAGAGATTGGTATAATCAGAGAGGTGAGAACCAGAGAGACTACAAGAGCTAGAGAGAGAGTCAGAGAGATTGGTATAATCAGAGAGGTGAGAGTCACAGAGACTACAAGAGCTAGAGAGAGAGTCAGAGAGATCGGTATAATCAGAGAGGTGAGAGTCAGAGAGACTACAAGAGCAAGAGAGACAGTCAGAGAGATTGGTATAATCAGAGAGGTGAGAACCAGAGAGACTACAAGAGCTAGAGAGAGAGTCAGAGAGATTGGTATAATCAGAGAGGTGAGAGTCACAGAGACTACAAGAGCTAGAGAGAGAGTCAGAGAGATTGGTATAATCAGAGAGAGAGTCAGAGAGACTACAAGAGCAAGAGAGAGAGTCAGAGAGATTGGTATAATCAGAGAGAGAGAGTCAGAAAGACTACAAGAGCTAGAGAGAGAGTCAGAGAGATTGGTATAATCAGAGAGGTGAGAGTCAGAGAGACTACAAGAGCTAGAGAGAGAGTCTGAGAGATCGGTATAATCAGAGAGAGAGTCAGAGAGACTACAAGAGCAAGAGAGAGAGTCAGAGAGATTGGTATAATCAGAGAGGTGAGAGTCAGAGAGACTACAAGAGCTAGAGAGAGAGTCAGAGAGATTGGTATAATCAGAGAGGTGAGAGTCAGAGAGACTACAAGAGCTAGAGAGAGAGTCTGAGAGATCGGTATAATCAGAGAGGTGAGAGTCAGAGAGACTACAAGACCTAAAGAGAGAGTCGGAGAGATTGGTATAATCAGAGAGAGAGAGCCAGAGAGACTACAAGAGCTAGAGAGACAGTCAGAGAGATCGGTATAATCAGAGAGAGAGAGAGTCAGAGAGACTACAAGAGCTAAATAGAGAGTCAGAGAGATTGGTATAATCAGAGAGGTGAGAGTCAGAGAGACTACAAGAGCTAGAGAGAGAGTCAGAGAGATCGGTATAATCAGAGAGAGAGAGAGTCAGAGAGACTACAAGAGCTAGAGAGAGAGTCGGAGAGATCAGTATAATCAGAGAGAGAGAGAGTCAGAGAGACTACAAGAGCTAGAGAGAGAGTCAGAGAGATCAGTATAATCAGAGAGAGAGAGAGTCAGAGAGACTACAAGAGCTAGAGAGAGAGTCAGAGAGATCGGTATAATCAGAGAGAGAGAGAGTCAGAGAGACTACAAGAGCTAGAGAGAGAGTCAGAGAGATCGGTATAATCAGAGAGAGAGAGAGTCAGAGAGACTACAAGAGCTAAAGAGAGAGTCGGAGAGATTGGTATAATCAGAGAGAGAGAGTCAGAGAGACTACAAGAGCTAAAGAGAGAGCCAGAGAGATCGGTATAATCAGAGAGGTGAGAGTCAGAGAGACTACAAGACCTAAAGAGAGAGTCGGAGAGATTGGTATAATCAGAGAGAGAGAGAGTCAGAGAGACTACAAGAGCTAAATAGAGAGTCAGAGAGATTGGTATAATCAGAGAGGTGAGAGTCAGAGAGACTACAAGAGCTAGAGAGAGAGTCAGAGAGATCGGTATAATCAGAGAGAGAGAGAGTCAGAGAGACTACAAGAGCTAGAGAGAGAGTCGGAGAGATCAGTATAATCAGAGAGAGAGAGAGTCAGAGAGACTACAAGAGCTAGAGAGAGAGTCAGAGAGATCAGTATAATCAGAGAGAGAGAGAGTCAGAGAGACTACAAGAGCTAGAGAGAGAGTCAGAGAGATCGGTATAATCAGAGAGGTGAGAGTCAGAGAGACTACAAGAGCTAGAGAGACAGTCAGAGAGATCGGTATAATCAGAGAGAGAGAGAGTCAGAGAGACTACAAGAGCTAGAGAGAGAGTCAGAGAGATCAGTATAATCAGAGAGGTGAGAGTCAGAGAGACTACAAGAGCTAGAGAGAGAGTCAGAGAGATCGGTATAATCAGAGAGGTGAGAGTCAGAGAGACTACAAGAGCTAGAGAGAGAGTCAGAGAGATCGGTATAATCAGAGAGAGAGAGAGTCAGAGAGACTACAAGAGCTAAAGAGAGAGTCGGAGAGATTGGTATAATCAGAGAGAGAGAGCCAGAGAGATCGGTATAATCAGAGAGGTGAGAGTCAGAGAGACTACAAGACCTAAAGAGAGAGTCGGAGAGATTGGTATAATCAGAGAGAGAGAGCCAGAGAGACTACAAGAGCTAGAGAGACAGTCAGAGAGATCGGTATAATCAGAGAGAGAGAGAGTCAGAGAGACTACAAGAGCTAAATAGAGAGTCAGAGAGATTGGTATAATCAGAGAGAGAGAGCCAGAGAGACTACAAGAGCTAGAGAGAGAGTCAGAGAGATTGGTATAATCAGAGAGGTGAGAGTCAGAGAGACTACAAGAGCTAGAGAGAGAGTCAGAGAGATCGGTATAATCAGAGAGAGAGAGAGTCAGAGAGACTACAAGAGCTAGAGAGAGAGTCGGAGAGATCAGTATAATCAGAGAGAGAGAGAGTCAGAGAGACTACAAGAGCTAGAGAGAGAGTCAGAGAGATCAGTATAATCAGAGAGAGAGAGAGTCAGAGAGACTACAAGAGCTAGAGAGAGAGTCAGAGAGATCGGTATAATCAGAGAGGTGAGAGTCAGAGAGACTACAAGAGCTAGAGAGAGAGTCAGGGAGATCGGTATAATCAGAGAGGTGAGAGTCAGAGAGACTACAAGAGCTAGAGAGACAGTCAGAGAGATCGGTATAATCAGAGAGAGAGAGAGTCAGAGAGACTACAAGAGCTAGAGAGAGAGTCAGAGAGATTGGTATAATCAGAGAGGTGAGAGTCAGAGAGACTACAAGAGCTAGAGAGAGAGTCAGAGAGATCGGTATAATCAGAGAGAGAGTCAGAGAGACTACAAGACCTAAAGAGAGAGTCAGAGAGATCGGTATAATCAGAGAGGTGACAGTCAGAGAGACTACAAGAGCTAAAGAGAGAGTCAGAGAGATCGGTATAATCAGAGAGGTGACAGTCAGAGAGACTACAAGAGCTAAAGAGAGAGTCAGAGAGATCAGTATAATCAGAGAGGTGAGAGTCAGGGAGACTACAAGAGCTAGAGAGACAGTCAGGGAGATCGGTATAATCAGAGAGAGAGAGAGTCAGAGAGACTACAAGAGCTAGAGAGAGAGTCAGAGAGATCGGTATAATCAGAGAGGTGAGAGTCAGGGAGACTACAAGAGCTAGAGAGACAGTCAGGGAGATCGGTATAATCAGAGAGAGAGAGAGTCAGAGAGACTACAAGAGCTAAAGAGAGAGTCGGAGAGATTGGTATAATCAGAGAGAGAGAGCCAGAGAGATCGGTATAATCAGAGAGGTGAGAGTCAGAGAGACTACAAGAGCAAGAGAGACAGTCAGAGAGATTGGTATAATCAGAGAGGTGAGAACCAGAGAGACTACAAGAGCTAAAGAGAGAGTCAGAGAGATCGGTATAATCAGAGAGGTGAGAGTCACAGAGACTACAAGAGCTAGAGAGAGAGTCAGAGAGATTGGTATAATCAGAGAGGTGAGAGTCACAGAGACTACAAGAGCTAGAGAGAGAGTCAGAGAGATTGGTATAATCAGAGAGAGAGAGCCAGAGAGACTACAAGAGCTAGAGAGAGAGTCAGAGAGATCAGTATAATCAGAGAGGGGAGAGTCAGAGAGACTACGAGAGCTAAAGAGAGAGTCAGAGAGATCGGTATAATCAGAGAGGTGAGAACCAGAGAGACTACAAGAGCTAAAGAGAGAGTCAGAGAGATCGGTATAATCAGAGAGGGGAGAGTCAGAGAGACTACGAGAGCTAGAGAGAGAGTCAGAGAGATTGGTATAATCAGAGAGGTGAGAGTCACAGAGACTACAAGACCTAAAGAGAGAGTCAGAGAGATCGGTATAATCAGAGAGAGAGAGCCAGAGAGACTTCAAGAGCTAGAGAGAGAGTCAGAGACATCGGTATAATCAGAGAGAGAGAGAGTCACAGAGACTACAAGACCTAAAGAGAGAGTCGGAGAGATTGGTATAATCAGAGAGAGAGAGCCAGAGAGACTACAAGAGCTAAAGAGAGAGTCGGAGAGATCGGTATAATCAGAGAGGTGAGAGTCAGAGAGACTACAAGACCTAAAGAGAGAGTCAGAGAGATTGGTATAATCAGAGAGAGAGAGTCAGAGAGACTACAAGACCTAAAGAGAGAGTCGGAGAGATTGGTATAATCAGAGAGAGAGAGCCAGAGAGACTACAAGAGCTAGAGAGACAGTCAGAGAGATTGGTATAATCAGAGAGAGAGAGAGTCAGAGAGACTACAAGAGCTAAATAGAGAGTCAGAGAGATTGGTATAATCAGAGAGGTGAGAGTCAGAGAGACTACAAGAGCTAGAGAGAGAGTCAGAGAGATCGGTATAATCAGAGAGAGAGAGAGTCAGAGAGACTACAAGAGCTAGAGAGAGAGTCGGAGAGATCAGTATAATCAGAGAGAGAGAGAGTCAGAGAGACTACAAGAGCTAGAGAGAGAGTCAGAGAGATCAGTATAATCAGAGAGAGAGAGAGTCAGAGAGACTACAAGAGCTAGAGAGAGAGTCAGAGAGATCGGTATAATCAGAGAGGTGAGAGTCAGAGAGACTACAAGAGCTAGAGAGAGAGTCAGAGAGATCGGTATAATCAGAGAGAGAGAGAGTCAGAGAGACTACAAGAGCTAAAGAGAGAGTCGGAGAGATTGGTATAATCAGAGAGAGAGAGCCAGAGAGATCGGTATAATCAGAGAGGTGAGAGTCAGAGAGACTACAAGACCTAAAGAGAGAGTCGGAGAGATTGGTATAATCAGAGAGAGAGAGCCAGAGAGACTACAAGAGCTAGAGAGACAGTCAGAGAGATCGGTATAATCAGAGAGAGAGAGAGTCAGAGAGACTACAAGAGCTAAATAGAGAGTCAGAGAGATTGGTATAATCAGAGAGGTGAGAGTCAGAGAGACTACAAGAGCTAGAGAGAGAGTCAGAGAGATCGGTATAATCAGAGAGAGAGAGAGTCAGAGAGACTACAAGAGCTAGAGAGAGAGTCGAAGAGATCAGTATAATCAGAGAGAGAGAGAGTCAGAGAGACTACAAGAGCTAGAGAGAGAGTCAGAGAGATCAGTATAATCAGAGAGAGAGAGAGTCAGAGAGACTACAAGAGCTAGAGAGAGAGTCAGAGAGATCGGTATAATCAGAGAGGTGAGAGTCAGAGAGACTACAAGAGCTAGAGAGACAGTCAGAGAGATCGGTATAATCAGAGAGAGAGAGAGTCAGAGAGACTACAAGAGCTAGAGAGAGAGTCAGAGAGATCAGTATAATCAGAGAGGTGAGAGTCAGAGAGACTACAAGAGCTGAAGAGAGAGTCAGAGAGATCGGTATAATCAGAGAGAGAGTCAGAGAGACTACAAGAGCTAAAGAGAGAGTCAGAGAGATCGGTATAATCAGAGAGGTGAGAGTCAGAGAGACTACAAGAGCTAGAGAGAGAGTCAGAGAGATCGGTATAATCAGAGAGAGAGAGAGCCAGAGAGACTACAAGAGCTAGAGAGACAGTCAGAGAGATCGGTATAATCAGAGAGAGAGTCAGAGAGACTACAAGAGCTAAAGAGAGAGTCAGAGAGATCGGTATAATCAGAGAGAGAGAGAGTCCGAGAGACTACAAGAGCTAGAGAGAGAGTCAGAGAGATCGGTATAATCAGAGAGAGAGAGAGCCAGAGAGACTACAAGAGCTAGAGAGACAGTCAGAGAGATCGGTATAATCAGAGAGAGAGAGAGTCCGAGAGACTACAAGAGCTAGAGAGAGAGTCAGAGAGATCGGTATAATCAGAGAGGTGAGAGTCAGAGAGACTACAAGAGCTAGAGAGAGAGTCAGAGAGATCGGTATAATCAGAGAGGTGAGAGTCAGAGAGACTACAAGAGCTAGAGAGAGAGTCAGAGAGATTGGTATAATCAGAGAGGTGAGAGTCACAGAGACTACAAGAGCTAGAGAGAGAGTCAGAGAGATTGGTATAATCAGAGAGGTGAGAGTCACAGAGACTACAAGAGCTAGAGAGAGAGTCTGAGAGATCGGTATAATCAGAGAGAGAGTCAGAGAGACTACAAGAGCTAAAGAGAGAGTCAGGGAGATCGGTATAATCAGAGAGAGAGTCAGAGAGACTACAAGAGCTAAAGAGAGAGTCGGAGAGATCGGTATAATCAGAGAGGTGAGAGTCAGAGAGACTACAAGAGCTAAAGAGAGAGTCAGGGAGATCGGTATAATCAGAGAGGTGAGAACCAGAGAGACTACAAGAGCTAAAGAGAGAGTCAGAGAGATCGGTATAATCAGAGAGGTGAGAGTCACAGAGACTACAAGAGCTAGAGAGAGAGTCAGAGAGATCGGTATAATCAGAGAGGTGAGAGTCAGAGAGACTACAAGAGCTAGAGAGAGAGTCAGAGAGATCGGTATAATCAGAGAGGTGAGAGTCAGAGAGACTACAAGAGCTAGAGAAAGTCTGAGAGATTGGTATAATCAGAGAGGTGAGAGTCACAGAGACTACAAGAGCTAGAGAGAGAGTCGGAGATATCGGTATAATCAGAGAGGTGAGAGTCAGAGAGACTACAAGAGCTAGAGAGAGAGTCTGAGAGATTGGTATAATCAGAGAGGTGAGAGTCAGAGAGACTACAAGAGCTAAAGAGAGAGTCAGGGAGATCGGTATAATCAGAGAGGTGAGAGTCAGAGAGACTACAAGAGCTAAAGAGAGAGTCAGAGAGATCGGTATAATCAGAGAGAGAGAGAGTCACAGAGACTACAAGACCTAAAGAGAGAGTCGGAGAGATTGGTATAATCAGAGAGAGAGAGCCAGAGAGACTACAAGAGCTAGAGAGAGAGTCGGAGAGATCGGTATAATCAGAGAGGTGAGAGTCAGAGAGACTACAAGAGCTAGAGAGAGAGTCAGAGAGACTACAAGAGCTAGAGAGAGAGTCGGAGATATCGGTATAATCAGAGAGGTGAGAGTCAGAGAGACTACAAGACCTAAAGAGAGAGTCGGAGAGATTGGTATAATCAGAGAGAGAGAGCCAGAGAGACTACAAGAGCTAGAGAGACAGTCAGAGAGATCGGTATAATCAGAGAGAGAGAGAGTCAGAGAGACTACAAGAGCTAAATAGAGAGTCAGAGAGATTGGTATAATCAGAGAGGTGAGAGTCAGAGAGACTACAAGAGCTAGAGAGAGAGTCAGAGAGATCGGTATAATCAGAGAGAGAGAGAGAGTCAGAGAGACTACAAGAGCTAGAGAGAGAGTCGGAGAGATCAGTATAATCAGAGAGAGAGAGAGTCAGAGAGACTACAAGAGCTAGAGAGAGAGTCAGAGAGATCAGTATAATCAGAGAGAGAGAGTCAGAGAGACTACAAGAGCTAGAGAGAGAGTCAGAGAGACTACAAGAGCTAGAGAGAGAGTCAGAGAGATCGGTATAATCAGAGAGAGAGAGAGTCAGAGAGACTACAAGAGCTAGAGAGAGAGTCAGAGAGATCGGTATAATCAGAGAGAGAGAGAGTCAGAGAGACTACAAGAGCTAAAGAGAGAGTCGGAGAGATTGGTATAATCAGAGAGAGAGAGCCAGAGAGATCGGTATAATCAGAGAGGTGAGAGTCAGAGAGACTACAAGACCTAAAGAGAGAGTCGGAGAGATTGGTATAATCAGAGAGAGAGAGCCAGAGAGACTACAAGAGCTAGAGAGACAGTCAGAGAGATCGGTATAATCAGAGAGAGAGAGAGTCAGAGAGACTACAAGAGCTAAATAGAGAGTCAGAGAGATCAGTATAATCAGAGAGGTGAGAGTCAGAGAGACTACAAGAGCTAGAGAGACAGTCAGAGAGATCGGTATAATCAGAGAGAGAGAGAGTCAGAGAGACTACAAGAGCTAGAGAGAGAGTCAGAGAGATCAGTATAATCAGAGAGGTGAGAGTCAGAGAGACTACAAGAGCTGAAGAGAGAGTCAGAGAGATCGGTATAATCAGAGAGAGAGTCAGAGAGACTACAAGAGCTAAAGAGAGAGTCAGAGAGATCGGTATAATCAGAGAGGTGAGAGTCAGAGAGACTACAAGAGCTAGAGAGAGAGTCAGAGAGATCGGTATAATCAGAGAGAGAGAGAGCCAGAGAGACTACAAGAGCTAGAGAGACAGTCAGAGAGATCGGTATAATCAGAGAGAGAGTCAGAGAGACTACAAGAGCTAAAGAGAGAGTCAGAGAGATCGGTATAATCAGAGAGAGAGAGAGTCCGAGAGACTACAAGAGCTAGAGAGAGAGTCAGAGAGATCGGTATAATCAGAGAGAGAGAGAGCCAGAGAGACTACAAGAGCTAGAGAGACAGTCAGAGAGATCGGTATAATCAGAGAGAGAGAGAGTCCGAGAGACTACAAGAGCTAGAGAGACAGTCAGAGAGATCGGTATAATCAGAGAGGTGAGAGTCAGAGAGACTACAAGAGCTAGAGAGAGAGTCAGAGAGATCGGTATAATCAGAGAGGTGAGAGTCAGAGAGACTACAAGAGCTAGAGAGAGAGTCAGAGAGATTGGTATAATCAGAGAGGTGAGAGTCAGAGAGACTACAAGAGCTAGAGAGAGAGTCGGAGAGATCGGTATAATCAGAGAGGTGAGAGTCAGAGAGACTACAAGAGCTAGAGAGAGAGTCAGAGAGATTGGTATAATCAGAGAGGTGAGAGTCAGAGAGACTACAAGAGCTAGAGAGAGAGTCAGAGAGATTGGTATAATCAGAGAGGTGAGAGTCAGAGAGACTACAAGAGCTAGAGAGAGAGTCAGAGAGATTGGTATAATCAGAGAGGTGAGAGTCAGAGAGACTACAAGAGCTAGAGAGAGAGTCAGAGAGATTGGTATAATCAGAGAGGTGAGAGTCAGAGAGACTACAAGAGCTAGAGAGAGAGTCAGAGAGATCGGTATAATCAGAGAGGTGAGAGTCAGAGAGACTACAAGAGCTAGAGAGAGAGTCGGAGAGATTGGTATAATCAGAGAGGTGAGAGTCACAGAGACTACAAGAGCTAGAGAGAGAGTCAGAGAGATCGGTATAATCAGAGAGGTGAGAGTCAGAGAGACTACAAGAGCTAGAGAGAGAGTCAGAGAGATTGGTATAATCAGAGAGGTGAGAGTCAGAGAGACTACAAGAGCTAGAGAGAGAGTCAGAGAGATCGGTATAATCAGAGAGGTGAGAGTCAGAGAGACTACAAGAGCTAGAGAGAGAGTCAGAGAGATCGGTATAATCAGAGAGGTGAGAGTCAGAGAGACTACAAGAGCTAGAGAGAGAGTCAGAGAGATTGGTATAATCAGAGAGGTGAGAGTCAGAGAGACTACAAGAGCTAGAGAGAGAGTCGGAGAGATCGGTATAATCAGAGAGGTGAGAGTCAGAGAGACTACAAGAGCTAGAGAGAGAGTCAGAGAGATTGGTATAATCAGAGAGGTGAGAGTCAGAGAGACTACAAGAGCTAGAGAGAGAGTCAGAGAGATTGGTATAATCAGAGAGGTGAGAGTCAGAGAGACTACAAGAGCTAGAGAGAGAGTCAGAGAGATTGGTATAATCAGAGAGGTGAGAGTCAGAGAGACTACAAGAGCTAGAGAGAGAGTCAGAGAGATTGGTATAATCAGAGAGGTGAGAGTCAGAGAGACTACAAGAGCTAGAGAGAGAGTCAGAGAGATCGGTATAATCAGAGAGGTGAGAGTCAGAGAGACTACAAGAGCTAGAGAGAGAGTCGGAGAGATTGGTATAATCAGAGAGGTGAGAGTCAGAGAGACTACAAGAGCTAAAGAGAGAGTCAGAGAGATCGGTATAATCAGAGAGGTGAGAGTCACAGAGACTACAAGAGCTAAGGAGAGAGTCAGAGAGATTGGTATAATCAGAGAGGTGAGAGTCAGAGAGACTACAAGAGCTAAAGAGAGAGTCAGGGAGATCGGTATAATCAGAGAGGTGAGAGTCAGACAGACTACAAGAGCTAAAGAGAGAGTCAGAGAGATCGGTATAATCAGAGAGGTGAGAGTCACAGAGACTACAAGAGCTAGAGAGAGAGTCGGAGAGATCGGTATAATCAGAGAGGTGAGAGTCAGAGAGACTACAAGAGCTAAAGAGAGAGTCAGGGAGATCGGTATAATCAGAGAGGTGAGAGTCAGAGAGACTACAAGAGCTAAAGAGAGAGTCAGAGAGATCGGTATAATCAGAGAGAGAGAGAGTCAGAGAGACTACAAGAGCTAGAGAGAGAGTCAGAGAGATCGGTATAATCAGAGAGGTGAGAGTCAGAGAGACTACAAGAGCAAGAGAGACAGTCAGAGAGATTGGTATAATCAGAGAGGTGAGAACCAGAGAGACTACAAGAGCTAAAGAGAGAGTCAGAGAGATCGGTATAATCAGAGAGGTGAGAGTCACAGAGACTACAAGAGCTAGAGAGAGAGTCAGAGAGATCGGTATAATCAGAGAGAGAGAGAGTCAGAGAGACTACAAGACCTAAAGAGAGAGTCGGAGAGATTGGTATAATCAGAGAGGTAAGAGTCAGAGAGACTACGAGAGCTAGAGAGAGAGTCAGAGAGATTGGTATAATCAGAGAGGTGAGAGTCACAGAGACTACAAGACCTAAAGAGAGAGTCAGAGAGATCGGTATAATCAGAGAGAGAGAGAGTCACAGAGACTACAAGACCTAAAGAGAGAGTCGGAGAGATTGGTATAATCAGAGAGAGAGAGCCAGAGAGACTACAAGAGCTAGAGAGAGAGTCGGAGAGATCGGTATAATCAGAGAGGTGAGAGTCAGAGAGACTACAAGACCTAAAGAGAGAGTCGGAGAGATTGGTATAATCAGAGAGAGAGAGCCAGAGAGACTACAAGAGCTAGAGAGACAGTCAGAGAGATCGGTATAATCAGAGAGAGAGAGAGTCAGAGAGACTACAAGAGCTAAATAGAGAGTCAGAGAGATTGGTATAATCAGAGAGGTGAGAGTCAGAGAGACTACAAGAGCTAGAGAGAGAGTCAGAGAGATCGGTATAATCAGAGAGAGAGAGAGTCAGAGAGACTACAAGAGCTAGAGAGAGAGTCGGAGAGATCAGTATAATCAGAGAGAGAGAGAGTCAGAGAGACTACAAGAGCTAGAGAGAGAGTCAGAGAGATCAGTATAATCAGAGAGAGAGAGTCAGAGAGACTACAAGAGCTAGAGAGAGAGTCAGAGAGACTACAAGAGCTAGAGAGAGAGTCAGAGAGATCGGTATAATCAGAGAGAGAGAGAGTCAGAGAGACTACAAGAGCTAGAGAGAGAGTCAGAGAGATCGGTATAATCAGAGAGAGAGAGAGTCAGAGAGACTACAAGAGCTAAAGAGAGAGTCGGAGAGATTGGTATAATCAGAGAGAGAGAGCCAGAGAGATCGGTATAATCAGAGAGGTGAGAGTCAGAGAGACTACAAGAGCTAGAGAGAGAGTCAGAGAGATCGGTATAATCAGAGAGAGAGAGAGTCAGAGAGACTACAAGACCTAAAGAGAGAGTCGGAGAGATTGGTATAATCAGAGAGAGAGAGCCAGAGAGACTACAAGAGCTAGAGAGAGAGTCAGAGAGATCGGTATAATCAGAGAGGTGAGAGTCACAGAGACTACAAGAGCTAGAGAGAGAGTCAGAGAGATCAGTATAATCAGAGAGGTGAGAGTCAGGGAGACTACAAGAGCTAGAGAGAGAGTCTGAGAGATCGGTATAATCAGAGAGAGAGAGAGTCAGAGAGACTACAAGAGCTAGAGAGAGAGTCAGAGAGATCGGTATAATCAGAGAGGTGAGAGTCAGGGAGACTACAAGAGCTAGAGAGAGAGTCTGAGAGATCGGTATAATCAGAGAGAGAGAGAGTCAGAGAGACTACAAGAGCTAGAGAGAGAGTCAGAGAGATCGGTATAATCAGAGAGGTGAGAGTCAGAGAGACTACAAGAGCTAGAGAGAGAGTCGGAGAGATCAGTATAATCAGAGAGAGAGATAGTCAGAGAGACTACAAGAGCTAGAGAGAGAGTCAGAGAGATCAGTATAATCAGAGAGAGAGAGAGTCAGAGAGACTACAAGAGCTAGAGAGAGAGTCAGAGAGATCGGTATAATCAGAGAGGTGAGAGTCAGAGAGACTACAAGAGCTAGAGAGACAGTCAGAGAGATCGGTATAATCAGAGAGAGAGAGAGTCAGAGAGACTACAAGAGCTAGAGAGAGAGTCAGAGAGATCAGTATAATCAGAGAGGTGAGAGTCAGAGAGACTACAAGAGCTGAAGAGAGAGTCAGAGAGATCGGTATAATCAGAGAGAGAGTCAGAGAGACTACAAGAGCTAAAGAGAGAGTCAGAGAGATCGGTATAATCAGAGAGGTGACAGTCAGAGAGACTACAAGAGCTAAAGAGAGAGTCAGAGAGATCGGTATAATCAGAGAGGTGAGAGTCACAGAGACTACAAGAGCTAGAGAGAGAGTCAGAGAGATCAGTATAATCAGAGAGGTGAGAGTCAGAGAGACTACAAGAGCTAGAGAGAGAGTCAGAGAGATCGGTATAATCAGAGAGGTGAGAGTCAGAGAGACTACAAGACCTAAAGAGAGAGTCGGAGAGATTGGTATAATCAGAGAGGTGAGAGTCACAGAGACTACAAGAGCTAGAGAGACAGTCAGGGAGATCGGTATAATCAGAGAGAGAGAGAGCCAGAGAGACTACAAGAGCTAGAGAGACAGTCAGAGAGATCGGTATAATCAGAGAGAGAGAGAGTCAGAGACACTTCAAGAGCTAGAGAGAGAGTCAGAGAGATCGGTATAATCAGAGAGAGAGAGAGTCCGAGAGACTACAAGAGCTAGAGAGAGAGTCAGAGAGATCGGTATAATCAGAGAGAGAGAGAGCCAGAGAGACTACAAGAGCTAGAGAGACAGTCAGAGAGATCGGTATAATCAGAGAGAGAGAGAGTCCGAGAGACTACAAGAGCTAGAGAGAGAGTCAGAGAGATCGGTATAATCAGAGAGGTGAGAGTCAGAGAGACTACAAGAGCTAGAGAGAGAGTCAGAGAGATTGGTATAATCAGAGAGGTGAGAGTCAGAGAGACTACAAGAGCTAGAGAGAGAGTCAGAGAGATCGGTATAATCAGAGAGGTGAGAGTCAGAGAGACTACAAGAGCTAGAGAGACAGTCAGAGAGATCGGTATAATCAGAGAGGTGAGAGTCAGAGAGACTACAAGAGCTAGAGAGAGAGTCAGAGAGATCGGTATAATCAGAGAGGTGAGAGTCACAGAGACTACAAGAGCCAGAGAGAGAGTCAGAGAGATCGGTATAATCAGAGAGGTGAGAGTCACAGAGACTACAAGAGCTAGAGAGAGAGTCACAGAGACTACAAGAGCTAGAGAGAGAGTCAGAGAGATCGGTATAATCAGTGAGAGAGAGAGTCAGAGAGACTACAAGAGCTAGAGAGAGAGTCTGAGAGATTGGTATAATCAGAGAGGTGAGAGTCAGAGAGACTACAAGAGCTAGAGAGAGAGTCTGAGAGATCGGTATAATCAGAGAGGTGAGAGTCACAGAGACTACAAGAGCTAGAGAGAGAGTCAGAGAGATCGGTATAATCAGAGAGGTGAGAGTCACAGAGACTACAAGAGCTAGAGAGAGAGTCGGAGAGATCGGTATAATCAGAGAGGTGAGAGTCACAGAGACTACAAGAGCTAGAGAGAGAGTCAGAGAGATCGGTATAATCAGAGAGGTGAGAGTCAGAGAGACTACAAGAGCTAGAGAGAGAGTCAGGGAGATCGGTATAATCAGAGAGGTGAGAGTCAGAGAGACTACAAGAGCTAGAGAGAGAGTCGGAGAGATCGGTATAATCAGAGAGGTGAGAGTCAGAGAGACTACAAGAGCTAGAGAGACAGTCAGAGAGATCGGTATAATCAGAGAGGTGAGAGTCAGAGAGACTACAAGAGCTAGAGAGAGAGTCGGAGAGATCGGTATAATCAGAGAGAGAGAGAGTCAGAGAGATCAGTATAATCAGAGAGGTGAGAGTCAGAGAGACTACAAGAGCTAAAGAGAGAGTCAGAGAGATCGGTATAATCAGAGAGAGAGAGTCAGAGAGACTACAAGAGCTAGAGAGAGAGTCAGAGAGATCGGTATAATCAGAGAGAGAGAGTCAGAGAGACTACAAGAGCTAGAGAGAGAGTCAGAGAGATCGGTATAATCAGAGAGGTGAGAGTCAGAGAGACTACAAGAGCAAGAGAGACAGTCAGAGAGATTGGTATAATCAGAGAGGTGAGAACCAGAGAGACTACAAGAGCTAAAGAGAGAGTCAGAGAGATCGGTATAATCAGAGAGGTGAGAGTCACAGAGACTACAAGAGCTAGAGAGAGAGTCAGAGAGATTGGTATAATCAGAGAGGTGAGAGTCACAGAGACTACAAGAGCTAAAGAGAGAGTCAGAGAGATTGGTATAATCAGAGAGAGAGTCAGAGAGACTACAAGAGCTAGAGAGAGAGTCAGAGAGATTGGTATAATCAGAGAGGGGAGAGTCAGAGAGACTACAAGAGCTAGAGAGAGAGTCAGAGAGATTGGTATAATCAGAGAGGTGAGAGTCACAGAGACTACAAGACCTAAAGAGAGAGTCAGAGAGATCGGTATAATCAGAGAGGTGAGAGTCACAGAGACTACAAGACCTAAAGAGAGAGTCAGAGAGATCGGTATAATCAGAGAGAGAGAGAGTCAGAGACTACAAGACCTAAAGAGAGAGTCGGAGAGATCGGTATAATCAGAGAGAGAGAGCCAGAGAGACTACAAGAGCTAGAGAGAGAGTCGGAGAGATCAGTATAATCAGAGAGAGAGAGAGTCAGAGAGACTACAAGAGCTAAATAGAGAGTCAGAGAGATTGGTATAATCAGAGAGGTGAGAGTCAGAGAGACTACAAGAGCTAGAGAGAGAGTCAGAGAGATCGGTATAATCAGAGAGAGAGAGAGTCAGAGAGACTACAAGAGCTAGAGAGAGAGTCGGAGAGATCAGTATAATCAGAGAGAGAGAGAGAGTCAGAGAGACTACAAGAGCTAGAGAGAGAGTCAGAGAGATCAGTATAATCAGAGAGAGAGAGAGTCAGAGAGACTACAAGAGCTAGAGAGAGAGTCAGAGAGATCGGTATAATCAGAGAGAGAGAGAGTCAGAGAGACTACAAGACCTAAAGAGAGAGTCGGAGAGATTGGTATAATCAGAGAGAGAGAGCCAGAGAGACTACAAGAGCTAGAGAGACAGTCAGAGAGATCGGTATAATCAGAGAGAGAGAGAGTCAGAGAGACTACAAGAGCTAAATAGAGAGTCAGAGAGATTGGTATAATCAGAGAGGTGAGAGTCAGAGAGACTACAAGAGCTAGAGAGAGAGTCAGAGAGATCGGTATAATCAGAGAGAGAGAGAGTCAGAGAGACTACAAGAGCTAGAGAGAGAGTCGGAGAGATCAGTATAATCAGAGAGAGAGAGAGTCAGAGAGACTACAAGAGCTAGAGAGAGAGTCACAGAGATCGGTATAATCAGAGAGAGAGAGAGTCAGAGAGACTACAAGAGCTAGAGAGAGAGTCAGAGAGATCGGTATAATCAGAGAGAGAGAGAGTCAGAGAGACTACAAGAGCTAGAGAGAGAGTCAGAGAGATCGGTATAATCAGAGAGAGAGAGAGTCAGAGAGACTACAAGAGCTAAAGAGAGAGTCGGAGAGATTGGTATAATCAGAGAGAGAGAGCCAGAGAGATCGGTATAATCAGAGAGGTGAGAGTCAGAGAGACTACAAGACCTAAAGAGAGAGTCGGAGAGATTGGTATAATCAGAGAGAGAGAGCCAGAGAGACTACAAGAGCTAGAGAGACAGTCAGAGAGATCGGTATAATCAGAGAGAGAGAGAGTCAGAGAGACTACAAGAGCTAAATAGAGAGTCAGAGAGATCGGTATAATCAGAGAGAGAGAGAGTCAGAGAGACTACAAGAGCTAGAGAGAGAGTCAGAGAGATCGGTATAATCAGAGAGAGAGAGAGTCAGAGAGACTACAAGAGCTAGAGAGAGAGTCGGAGAGATCAGTATAATCAGAGAGAGAGAGAGTCAGAGAGACTACAAGAGCTAGAGAGAGAGTCAGAGAGATCAGTATAATCAGAGAGAGAGAGAGTCAGAGAGACTACAAGAGCTAGAGAGAGAGTCAGAGAGATCGGTATAATCAGAGAGGTGAGAGTCAGAGAGACTACAAGAGCTAGAGAGACAGTCAGAGAGATCGGTATAATCAGAGAGAGAGAGAGTCAGAGAGACTACCAGAGCTAAAGAGAGAGTCAGAGAGATCGGTATAATCAGAGAGGTGAGAGTCAGAGAGACTACAAGAGCTAGAGAGACAGTCAGGGAGATCGGTATAATCAGAGAGGTGAGAGTCAGAGAGACTA
The DNA here is from genome assembly GCA_027410445.1 of Discoglossus pictus. Lineage (NCBI taxonomy): Eukaryota > Metazoa > Chordata > Amphibia > Anura > Alytidae > Discoglossus > Discoglossus pictus. The sequence continues at coordinate 290,158,446 of CM050168.1, forward strand.
CAAGAGCTAAAGAGAGAGTCAGAGAGATCGGTATAATCAGAAAGGTGAGAGTCAGAGAGACTACAAGAGCTAAAGAGAGAGTCTGAGAGATTGGTATAATCAGAGAGAGAGTCAGAGAGACTACAAGAGCTAAAGAGAGAGTCAGAGAGATCGGTATAATCAGAGAGAGAGTCAGAGAGACTACAAGAGCTAAAGAGAGAGTCAGAGAGATCGGTATAATCAGAGAGGTGAGAGTCAGAGAGACTACAAGAGCTAGAGAGAGAGTCAGAGAGATCGGTATAATCAGAAAGGTGAGAGTCAGAGAGACTACAAGAGCTAAAGAGAGAGTCAGAGAGATCGGTATAATCAGAGAGGTGAGAGTCAGAGAGACTACAAGAGCTAGAGAGAGAGTCAGAGAGATCAGTATAATCAGAGAGGTGAGAGTCAGAGAGACTACAAGAGCCAGAGAGAGAGTCACAGAGATTGGTATAATCAGAGAGGTGAGAGTCAGAGAGACTACAAGAGCTAGAGAGAGAGTCGGGGAGATCGGTATAATCAGAGAGGTGAGAGTCAGAGAGACTACAAGAGCTGAAGAGAGAGTCAGAGAGATCGGTATAATCAGAGAGGTGAGAGTCAGAGAGAATACAAGAGCTAGAGAGAGAGTCAGAGAGATCGGTATAATCAGAAAGGTGAGAGTCAGAGAGACTACAAGAGCTAAAGAGAGAGTCTGAGAGATTGGTATAATCAGAGAGAGAGTCAGAGAGACTACAAGAGCTAGAGAGAGAGTCAGAGAGATCGGTATAATCAGAGAGAGAGAGAGTCAGAGAGACTACAAGAGCTAAAGAGAGAGTCAGAGAGATCGGTATAATCAGAAAGGTGAGAGTCAGAGAGACTACAAGAGCTAAAGAGAGAGTCTGAGAGATTGGTATAATCAGAGAGAGAGTCAGAGAGACTACAAGAGCTAAAGAGAGAGTCAGAGAGATCGGTATAATCAGAGAGAGAGTCAGAGAGACTACAAGAGCTAAAGAGAGAGTCGGAGAGATTGGTATAATCAGAGAGGTGAGAGTCCGAGAGACTACAAGAGCTAGAGAGAGAGTCAGAGAGATCGGTATAATCAGAGAGGTGAGAGTCAGAGAGACTACAAGAGCTAAAGAGAGAGTCAGAGAGATCGGTATAATCAGAGAGGTGAGAGTCAGAGAGACTACAAGAGCTAGAGAGAGAGTCAGAGAGATCGGTATAATCAGAGAGAGAGAGAGTCACAGAGACTACAAGAGCTAGAGAGAGAGTCAGAGAGATTGGTATAATCAGAGAGAGAGAGAGTCACAGAGACTACAAGAGCTAGAGAGAGAGTCAGAGAGATCGGTATAATCAGAGAGAGAGAGAATCAGAGAGACTACAAGAGCTAGAGAGAGAGTCACAGAGATTGGTATAATCAGAGAGAGAGTCAGAGAGACTACAAGAGCTAAAGAGAGAGTCAGAGAGATCGGTATAATCAGAGAGGTGAGAGTCAGAGAGACTACAAGAGCTAGAGAGAGAGTCAGAGAGATCAGTATAATCAGAGAGGTGAGAGTCAGAGAGACTACAAGAGCTAGAGAGAGAGTCAGAGAGATCGGTATAATCAGAGAGGTGAGAGTCAGAGAGACTACAAGAGCTAGAGAGAGAGTCACAGAGAGATCGGTATAATCAGAGAGGTGAGAGTCAGAGAGACTACAAGAGCTAAAGAGAGAGTCAGAGAGATTGGTATAATCAGAGAGGTGAGAGTCACAGAGACTACAAGAGCTAGAGAGACAGTCAGGGAGATCGGTATAATCAGAGAGGTGAGAGTCAGAGAGACTACAAAAGATAGAGAGAGAGTCAGAGAGATCGGTATAATCAGAGAGGTGAGAGTCAGAGAGACTACAAGAGCTAGAGAGAGAGTCGGAGAGATCGGTATAATCAGAGAGGTGAGAGTCAGAGAGACTACAAGAGCTAGAGAGAGAGTCGGAGAGATCGGTATAATCAGAGAGGTGAGAGTCAGAGAGACTACAAGAGCTAGAGAGAGAGTCAGAGAGATCGGTATAATCAGAGAGGTGAGAACCAGAGAGACTACAAGAGCTAGAGAGACAGTCAGAGAGATCGGTATAATCAGAGAGGTGAGAGTCAGAGAGACTACAAGAGCTAGAGAGAGAGTCGGAGAGATCGGTATAATCAGAGAGGTGAGAGTCAGAGAGACTGCAAGAGCAAGAGAGACAGTCAGAGAGATCGGTATAATCAGAGAGGTGAGAGTCAGAGAGACTGCAAGAGCTAGAGAGACAGTCAGAGAGATCGGTATAATCAGAGAGGTGAGAGTCAGAGAGAGACTACAAGAGCTAGAGAGAGAGTCAGAGAGATTGGTATAATCAGAGAGGTGAGAGTCAGAGAGACTACAAGAGCTAGAGAGACAGTCAGAGAGATTGGTATAATCAGAGAGGTGAGAGTCAGAGAGTTTACAAGAGCTAGAGAGAGAGTCAGAGAGATCGGTATGATCAGAGAGGTGAGAGTCAGAGAGACTACAAGAGCTAAAGAGAGAGTCAGAGAGATCGGTATAATCAGAGAGGTGAGAGTCAGAGAGACTACAAGAGCTAGAGAGAGAGTCAGAGAGATTGGTATAATCAGAGAGGTGAGAGTCCGAGAGACTACAAGAGATAGAGAGAGAGTCAGAGAGATCAGTATAATCAGAGAGGTGAGAGTCAGAGAGACTACAAGAGCTAGAGAGAGAGTCAGAGAGATCAGTATAATCAGAGAGGTGAGAGTCAGAGAGACTACAAGAGCTAGAGAGAGAGTCAGAGAGATTGGTATAATCAGAGAGGTGAGAACCAGAGAGACTACAAGAGCTAGAGAGAGAGTCAGAGAGATTGGTATAATCAGAGAGGTGAGAGTCAGAGAGACTACAAGAGCTAGAGAGAGAGTCAGAGAGATAGGTATAATCAGAGAGGTGAGAGTCAGAGAGACTACAAGAGCTAGAGAGACAGTCAGAGAGATTGGTATAATCAGAGAGGTGAGAGTCAGAGAGACTACAAGAGCTAGAGAGACAGTCAGAGAGATCGGTATAATCAGAGAGGTGAGAGTCAGAGACTACAAGAGCTAAAGAGAGAGTCTGAGAGATTGGTATAATCAGAGAGGTGAGAGTCAGAGAGACTACAAGAGCTAGAGAGAGAGTCTGAGAGATCGGTATAATCAGAGAGGTGAGAGACAGAGAGACTACAAGAGCTAGAGAGAGAGTCAGAGAGATCGGTATAATCAGAGAGGTGAGAGTCAGAGACTACAAGAGCTAAAGAGAGAGTCTGAGAGATTGGTATAATCAGAGAGGTGAGAGTCAGAGAGACTACAAGAGCTAGAGAGAGAGTCTGAGAGATCGGTATAATCAGAGAGGTGAGAGTCAGAGAGACTACAAGAGCTAGAGAGAGAGTCAGAGAGATCAGTATAATCAGAGAGGTGAGAGTCCGAGAGACTACAAGAGCTAAAGAGAGAGTCTGAGAGATTGGTATAATCAGAGAGGTGAGAGTCAGAGAGACTACAAGAGCTAAGGAGAGAGTCGGAGAGATCGGTATAATCAGAGAGGTGAGAGTCCGAGAGACTACAAGAGCTAGAGAGACAGTCAGAGAGATTGGTATAATCAGAGAGGTGAGAGTCAGAGAGACTACAAGAGCTAGAGAGACAGTCAGAGAGATCGGTATAATCAGAGAGGTGAGAGTCAGAGAGACTACAAGAGCTAGAGAGAGAGTCAGAGAGATCGGTATAATCAGAGAGGTGAGAGTCAGAGAGACTACAAGAGCTAAAGAGAGAGTCAGAGAGATTGGTATAATCAGAGAGGTGAGAGTCACAGAGACTACAAGAGCTAGAGAGAGAGTCGGAGATATCGGTATAATCAGAGAGAGAGAGCCAGAGAGACTACAAGAGCTAGAGAGAGAGTCAGAGAGATCGGTATAATCAGAGAGGTGAGAGTCACAGAGACTACAAGAGCTAGAGAGACAGTCAGAGAGATCGGTATAATCAGAGAGGTGAGAGTCACAGAGACTACAAGAGCTAGAGAGACAGTCAGAGAGATCGGTATAATCAGAGAGGTGAGAGTCAGAGAGACTACAAGAGCTAAAGAGAGAGTCAGAGAGATTGGTATAATCAGAGAGGTGACAGTCAGAGAGACTACAAGAGCTAGAGAGACAGTCAGAGAGATTGATATAATCAGAGAGGTGAGAGTCAGAGACTACAAGAGCTAGAGAGAGAGTCAGAGAGATTGGTATAATCAGAGAGGTGAGAGTCAGAGAGACTACAAGAGCTAGAGAGACAGTCAGAGAGATCGGTATAATCAGAGAGGTGAGAGTCAGAGAGACTACAAGAGCTAAAGAGAGAGTCAGAGAGATTGGTATAATCAGAGAGGTGAGAGTCAGAGAGACTACAAGAGCTAAAGAGAGAGTCGGAGAGATCGGTATAATCAGAGAGGTGAGAGTCAGAGAGACTACAAGAGCTAGAGAGAGAGTCAGAGAGATCGGTATAATCAGAGAGGTGACAGTCAGAGAGACTACAAGAGCTAGAGAGAGAGTCTGAGAGATTGGTATAATCAGAGAGGTGAGAGTCAGAGAGACTACAAGAGCTAGAGAGAGAGAGTCAGAGAGATCGGTATAATCAGAGAGGTGAGAGTCAGAGAGACTACAAGAGCTAGAGAGAGAGTCTGAGAGATCGGTATAATCAGAGAGAGAGTCAGAGAGACTACAAGAGCTAGAGAGAGAGTCAGAGAGATTGGTATAATCAGAGAGGTGAGAGTCAGAGACTACAAGAGCTAGAGAGAGAGTCTGAGAGATTGGTATAATCAGAGAGGTGAGAGTCAGAGAGACTACAAAAGCTTTAGAGAGAGTCGGAGAGATCGGTATAATCAGAGAGGTGAGAGTCAGAGACTACAAGAGCTAGAGAGAGAGTCACAGAGATTGGTATAATCAGAGAGGTGAGAGTCAGAGAGACTACAAGAGCTTGAGACAGAGTCAGAGAGACAATCAGACTCAGAGAGGGCTTCAAAGTCAGAGGTAGCAACAGAATTAGAGAGAGAGTCAGAAAGAAAATGAAAGATGGAGACAGTCAGAAAGATACAGCTAATCAGAGCGGGCATGAGAGAGAGAGAATTCAATGAGAGATAGGAAAAGTGAATCCCAGGCATGAGAGACAGACAATCAGTGTGACACATAGAGAGAATGAGAGTGTAACAGAGACAGAATCAGAAAGATAGAATAGAGATCCAGAACCAAAGAGAGAATTAGACATACAGAGAGAGGCAGAGAATGAGAGTGTCCAAGAGTCTAAGAGATAAAGAGGGAAAAGAGAGAATGAACACGTTAGAAAGTCAGAGAGAGTCACTGAGTAAATGTCAGAGTGTCAGAGTATATGTCAAAGAGAGAGTGAAAAGGATGAATTAGAGAGAGCGAATGAATCAAAGCGAGATAGGAATGAGAGCGAAGGTGATATTGAGACAGAGTGAGCGCTGGGGGAGCAGTGACAGGCGCCAGTACGTGGGGTTAATTAGCGCACTGTTATTGTCATTATATCTCAGTGACATTTATCATCCTACTCAGAATAATCACAGCATCTGCCGAGCTCTGACACCCCGGGGTAAACAGCCAAAATCCCACAGATAAAGACCGTATTGTGCAGCGCTCTCTGGTGAAACACGTTATACAAGAACCGCAAGCCAGGACGCCACATAAAAGAGACATTCACCCCTGAGCACATACTCTGCATCACTATATGGAACACCCAAGGATTGGGAAATTGAGAGAAGGGGCATGACCTAAGCATGGAGGAGGAGCTGGGACGTGTTATAAGGAGCTGTCCCTCACTTTCCTTTAGGTGCTGCTCTCCTCCACATCAAAAACGATTCAGTCAAGGTCTGTATTTTAATAAAAAATGGCAGCTCCAAATCAAGACCCCATGGAAGAATCGATGAGCCTCATCTGAATATAGACCCCCCAGTGGAACCAACAAAGATGACAGGGGGTCCTTTTTTTCCTCCCACTGGACCACACCATGCTAGCCCCCTACAAGGCACCTGGAACAGTAGCCATCAAAATCTAGTGTAGGGGTGTCCAAGTTCAGTTCTGCTGGGCCGCACACAGGCCTGGATTTGTGGATTTCCTTTATGTGCACAGATGAGTCAATTAGGATGACTGAAGAAATTATAGTCTCACTTGGGTGCAGCAGGGCTATCCTCAAATCCAGGCCTGTGTGCAGCCCAGCAGGACCGAACTTGGACAACCCTGATATAGGGTTACTTCCCAGCAGTGGCAGAGCTAGAGAATGGACAGTCCGGTTGCAACTCAACAAAAAATAGGGCCTCCCTGCCCCCAATACCAACTCACTCAGTGCACCCCTCCAAGACCCCTTCCAATAACAGCATCCCTTTCCAATAGCTGCCCCTCCCTCCAATAGCTGCCCCTCACAGCTCCAAGACACAGACTCTTGGGGGGGCGGGTGCAGCTATATATGTATATACAGTATCTCACAAAAGTCAGTACACCCCTCACATGTAAATATCTTATTATATCTTTTCATGTGACAACACTGAAGAAATGACACTCTGCTACAATGTGAAGTAGTAAGTGTACAGCCTGTATAACAGTGTAACTCAACACACCGCCATTAATGTCTAAACCGTTGGCAAAGATGAAAAGATATATCAAAATATTTACAAAAATGTGAGGGGTGTACTCACATTTGTGAGCTACTATATATATATTAGGAAATTGCCCATCAAAAATGACGGGAATTAAATTGTGAGGCTCTGGCAATGCTGTTTGCCACACAATGTGATGGTTTTGCTCCTCTAAGTAGCATGTTGGTTTTATTTTCTGTCAGACGTGTCTGCGTTGTTCGTGTAAGTGTTACTGTCTTTGGCGTTGTGTATTTTCTAAGTCCCGCGTGCCTGGTGTTGCAGAGCCTTGTTTTCATCCAGTTTTAGAATTTTTACTTTTTTTCGGCCACCGTTTTTTCCCTAGCTTGTCTGATTTTTGAGTGGCGAAAATCTTAAAATATGGCTCCAAATCATTTGCAACTTAACTCCCAGGCTTCCTGGCTGTCCCCCTGTGCTGTGTGTGAGCAATGCTTCAACTGCTCGCTTCGGAGGCTCACAGTGCAATGAGCTTCTTTGGCGCTCATTGCAGCCTAAGTTCCGCGTGCTTCAACTGCTCATGTCGCTTCACAAGGCTCGCAGTGCAATGAGCGCCTTTGGCGCTCATTGCAGCCTAAGTCCCACATGCTTCAACGGCTCGCCTAGCCTCGCGAGGGCCGCAAGTGCATGGCCAACATATATATATATATATATATATATATATATATATATATACTTTGACGATACGGGGGTAGGGGCTATTACTGTCCAGAGCCACCTGCTATGACCTACAGGTTAACTAACCACGAGGACCGTTTGGGTTCTTGGAAATCTTGGCACTAGCACCCTGATATCTGGCTTCTGTATCATTCAGAGTCTTTCCATTAGGAATCAGCACTTCCAGGAGTCTCAGAAACCTTCCTGTGGTAGTGACCAGGACAAGTTACTTGTAAGGTGGAGATAGGTTCAGTATCGCAGCCACCAGGGACAGAATCAGAGATACACATAATTTCTATATGTCTCCACTAGTGAACTGTTCTATTTTGAAAAGTCTGCAATATTTATAGCAGTTAGAGGGGGTGTACACAATGTAACAATGAGAGGGTGTGGCAGACAATCACAAGAGATAAACTCCACATGGGGTCTAACAGTAGCTTCCTGAGAGCAAAAGGCTTAACCTCCAATACACATCCTGCAGTCTCTAACACACTTCAGATGTGCTTAACTTTATCGTGGGACACAACAGATTACAAATACAATGAAGGTGTTAACGTATATAATCCAGTGGCTGGAGCCAAGCTGTCTGTCCTTTAATAGGCTCAATGGGCCAACACCCAGGCAGAGAAAAAAGGGGTCCATGACACATACTATGTATATATATATTATATGTGTATATATATATATATATATATATATATATATATATATATACTATCTTCACATAGCACCACGTCCCTCTCAACATCCACCCCCGAACAGCAGCCACCTGTCTTAGTTTATACCATAGGACCCAGTCCTTGTCGGCTGCTACCCCCTCTCAGCATCCGTCCCCACTCAGAACCCACTTCACCTGACTCCTTTGCTACCCCCTAATAGAATGCATCCCCCCTTTAACTTTGGTGTAATCCAGCCCTCTCACCTCTTCCCTGATACACATCCCTATCATGCTGAACTGGGTCTCTCCAGAGGAGGGCCCTAGTGCATTGCACCACCTACACCACTCGTAGCTCTGCTCCTGCTTTCCAGCCTGCTCAACCTCCTGCCAGTACACGGACCTGGAGGCTCCTACAACTGCTGCTGCATGTCATGCAGCCCCAATAAATTCCAAGCCTGTAGCGGCAACGGCACACCCGCAAAGCCTGTGGGCTTGAAGTTGGCGGAATTACAGAGCTATTACATTGAACCAATATGCGACCCATGGCCCGGAGATGCAAAACCGTAAACCATTCTTGCGCACGTTGGATGTGCGGCCATGAACATGATCAATTAGTCAAACCCATAGTTACATGTTTAGACGGAGCCAGTGGCAAATGAGATCATCATCATTACGTCACTGAAAATGGAGGTTAGATTTCAAAGCCTTACGGGTTTCAATTATGAGTTTCGATTGGACCCGCATACCAGAAATAATGCAATATTGATAAATCAGTAAATATAATATACTAGTCCATGCAAGTTTCATTATATGCATTAACACAGGGATTATATTGCAGGTTTGCGAGCTTGACGATGTTGTGCTATTAATTGTAATATCTAACATCACTTTCCCTTCAATTATCAGCATTTTAATTAAAATGTTTATATTTGCATTTACAGTGCTAAGGATAGGACTTTAACCCCCTTGTGCGTCCTCTCTAGTTCGTAGCAATTTAATAGTGATTTGCAAACGTAAAAGATACGGGCTTGACAGATCAAAGGATTTGCGGCAACAGAGTTTCGATTTAGTCATCCCAAAGGGTTTTTCCGCCTGTAACCCGCAGGTCGTTTGCGGGTAGCTTTAAGAGGGCAATTTAATAGCCTCCGGGCTACGGCTTTACACGTTGGTGGAATTGAATAGGGCTGATGGTGAGGTCACCAACCCCTCCCTCTTACCCTCCCTGCATGAGATCCCTCCTGTATCTTTTCCCCACTGGTGCTGACTGCCACTGGGATGTGTGACATCACGGGTCATGTGGGGTACTAAGATGAGGCCCCCACCAGGGAAAGCAAGAGGCCAAGAAAAAGCAGCAAGCCATCCAAGGCCAAAAGAGCTGCACTTACCACCAATGAAGCTGCAGGGCGGCAGCGTGCTTCACCAGCTTGGCCAAAATCATTGTCTTAAATTGTCTGGTCCTAGATCGCCATGAATCCTCCTTCTCACCCTGCTATGAATCCTCCTCTGTTGCTTTGTCTCACCTTGTTGGTTTGTCAAGATCTACTTTGGGTTCATCTGGTCCGCCTGTCTTTTCGTCTCATGGGCATGGTAGATCTAGAGATCAATCTGTTTCTTTAAGTTCTCCTAGCTCTAGATCACATATTTCATCACGCCATAGCAGATCTCATCACCATAGACATCACAGGTGTTCTAGATCTAAGTCCCCTGGAGCTAGGTCTCATGGGAGTAGATGTCATAGGTGCAGCATTACCATGAGCAAATTAGCTGCAGAGGTCCTGAGGAGGAAGCTGGAGCAGCGGCAGTGGGACCAGAGAGTATAACCTCAGCTGCAAACAAACAAGTCCATATGCTTACATTTGCAGTGGCATCAATCAATCCACCATCATTGGCTGAACAATTGGCTTCCCAACATGCACTCAGTGTCCCATCTGGTATGGTTGGGCAGATTCAGACAGTTGGCTCTGGAACAGACATGGGTGTTAGACTGTCATTTTTGGGACCTCAGTTTCTCGAGGGAATGAGGTTGATGAGGGTTCCCATTTTACCAGATTCATCACTAAATCTAATACATTTGGGAAAGTTACCCATGAAAATGTTATAAAATGGATGCAGCATCATGTTAAACAAATTCTTTCAATATTTCCACAAGTTACGGTAGTGTAGTTGGAGATGGTGAAGAGCCACCAATGGCGGGCAGCTTGGGATGAAGTCAAGTTAGAGAACTGTAGAAAAAAGATTATTAGAACAATGGCAACTTTTATAAACAAAACTCGGTGGTGTATCTCTTAGGCGTGCCATTTTTTAATCCCCTGACTATGACTCTATGTTTCTCAAGGATGACTCTATGTTTCTCATCTAGATGCCATGGGTTTGGATTTCTTTCTACTCACCCTGCAGTAAGTATGAAAGTTTTGGGTTCAGGCATGGGGGGTGAATCGCATCCTGGAAGGTGGGTTGTGGGGGGCAATTTTGCTGCCAGGAGGCTATATAAGGGTAGTGACCGGATACCTGGGGTCCGTATTGTCTTAAGTTCCGTCCTGAACCTGGTCCAGTCCAATTAAGGTTAGTAGGGTGAAAGGATGCCTCTCACTGGTCAATCCATGTGGGGTCTACCTGGCAGCAAAAGCACTGGCGCCTGAACCTTGTGGTTGGTCATGTGACCAGTTATGTGTTATGTCATGGTGATAGCTAATTAATAAAATTGGCTGTGGTCCGATTTACCCAAAGATGGGGTCTTTATTATGTGAGCGGAAAGGTAAAAGAGGATAATCAGGTAGATGATTCCAGCGACCTCTCTAGCATGCTAGGTACACACAAACTGATGCACACACAAATTGATGCACACACACACAAACTGATGCACACACATACACTAATACACACACACAAACTGATGCACACACATACGCTAATACACACACATACTGATACACACACACACTAATACACACACATACACTAATACACACACATACTGATACACACACATGCATACTAACACACACACTGACACACACATACATACTGATACACACACATACTGATACGCATATGTACAAAATTACTGCTACACTTAGACACAAACATAAGCACGGAGAGGACTCGGGAGGCCCTGGCTCAGTCAGACTCACAGAGCAGAACCATTTGCTTATCGCTCTGAGGCTCCTCAGCCAGGCATATCTTATTCATAGCCTCAATTAAACCCCAAGGAGAAGAGTTGATCTGGAGGCACAGTCTGGCCTTATCTGGGGTGGGTGGGTGTAGGCTCGTCTGAGGAGGAGGGGGATAGAATGGTTGGGACAAGAAGGTCTGATGAGGAAGGGACAGGCAGATCAGGAAGGTGGTTTGATCTTGGGAGACAGGTGGGAATGGTTTGATCTGGGGGCACAGATGGGTCTGATCAGTGGGAATGGTTTGATCTGGGGGCACAGATGGGTCTGATCAATAGGAATGGTTTGATCTGGGGGCACAGATGGGTCTGATGAGTGGGAATGGTTTGATATGGGGCAAAGATGGGTCTGATCAGTGGGAATGGTTTGATCTGGGGTTACAGATGGGTCTGATCAGTGGGAATGGTTTAATCTGGGGGCACAGATGGGTCTGATCAGTGGGAATGGTTTGATCTGGGGCACAGATGGGTCTGATCAGTAGGAATGGTTTGATCTGGGGGTACAGATGGGTCTGATCAGTGGGAATGGTTTGATCTGGGGGCACAGATGGGTCTGATCAGTGGGAATGGTTTGATCTGGGGGCACAGATGGGTCTGATCAGTGGGAATGGTTTGATCTGGGGGCACAGATGGGTCTGATCAATAGGAATGGTTTGATCTGGGGGCACAGATGGGTCTGATGTGTGGGAATGGTTTGATATGGGGGCACAGATGGGTCTGATCAGTGGGAATGGTTTGATCTGGGGGTACAGATGGGTCTAAACAGTGGGAATGGTTTAATCTGGGGGTACATATGGGTCTGATCAATGGGAATGGTTTGATCTGGGGCACAGATGGGTCTGATCAGTAGGAATGGTTTGATCTGGGGGTACAGATGGGTCTGATCAGTGGGAATGGTTTGATCTGGGGGCACAGATAGGTCTGATCAGTGGGAATGGTTTGATCTGGGGGCACAGGTGGGTCTGATCAGTGGGAATGGTTTGATATGGGGGCACAGATGGGTCTGATCAGTGGGAATGCTTTGATCTGGGGGCACAGATGGGTCTGATCAGTGGGAATGGTTTGATCTGGGGGTACAGATGGGTCTGATCAATAGGAATGGTTTGATCTGGGGGCACAGATGGGTCTGATGTGTGGGAATGGTTTGATATGGGGGCACAGATGGGTCTGATCAGTGGGAATGGTTTGATCTGGGGGTACAGATGGGTCTAAACAGTGGGAATGGTTTAATCTGGGGGTACATATGGGTCTGATCAATGGGAATGGTTTGATCTGGGGCACAGATGGGTCTGATCAGTAGGAATGGTTTGATCTGGGGGTACAGATGGGTCTGATCAGTGGGAATGGTTTGATCTGGGGGCACAGATAGGTCTGATCAGTGGGAATGGTTTGATCTGGGGGCACAGGTGGGTCTGATCAGTGGGAATGGTTTGATATGGGGGCACAGATGGGTCTGATCAGTGGGAATGCTTTGATCTGGGGGCACAGATGGGTCTGATCAGTGGGAATGGTTTGATCTGGGGGTACAGATGGGTCTGATCAGTGGGAATGGTTTGATCTGGGGGCACAGATGGGTCTGATCAGTGGGAATGGTTTGATCTGGGGGCAGAGATGGGTCTGATCAGTGGGAATGGTTTGATCTGGGGGCACAGATGGGTCTGATCAATAGGAATGGTTTGATCTGGGGGCACAGATGGGTCTGATCAGTGGGAATGGTTTGATATGGGGGCACAGATGGGTCTGATCAGTGGGAATGCTTTGATCTGGGGGTACAGATGGGTCTGATCAGTGGGAATGGTTTGATCTGGGGGCACAGATGGGTCTGATCAATAGGAATGGTTTGATCTGGGGGCACAGATGGGTCTGATGAGTGGGAATGGTTTGATATGGGGCAAAGATGGGTCTGATCAGTGGGAATGGTTTGATCTGGGGTTACAGATGGGTCTGATCAGTGGGAATGGTTTAATCTGGGGGCACAGATGGGTCTGATCAGTGGGAATGGTTTGATCTGGGGCACAGATGGGTCTGATCAGTAGGAATGGTTTGATCTGGGGGTACAGATGGGTCTGATCAGTGGGAATGGTTTGATCTGGGGGCACAGATGGGTCTGATCAGTGGGAATGGTTTGATCTGGGGGCACAGATGGGTCTGATCAGTGGGAATGGTTTGATCTGGGGGCACAGATGGGTCTGATCAATAGGAATGGTTTGATCTGGGGGCACAGATGGGTCTGATGTGTGGGAATGGTTTGATATGGGGGCACAGATGGGTCTGATCAGTGGGAATGGTTTGATCTGGGGGTACAGATGGGTCTAAACAGTGGGAATGGTTTAATCTGGGGGTACATATGGGTCTGATCAATGGGAATGGTTTGATCTGGGGCACAGATGGGTCTGATCAGTAGGAATGGTTTGATCTGGGGGTACAAATGGGTCTGATCAGTGGGAATGGTTTGATCTGGGGGCACAGATAGGTCTGATCAGTGGGAATGGTTTGATCTGGGGGCACAGGTGGGTCTGATCAGTGGGAATGGTTTGATATGGGGGCACAGATGGGTCTGATCAGTGGGAATGCTTTGATCTGGGGGCACAGATGGGTCTGATCAGTGGGAATGGTTTGATCTGGGGGTACAGATGGGTCTGATCAGTGGGAATGGTTTGATCTGGGGGCACAGATGGGTCTGATCAGTGGGAATGGTTTGATCTGGGGGCAGAGATGGGTCTGATCAGTGGGAATGGTTTGATCTGGGGGCACAGATGGGTCTGATCAATAGGAATGGTTTGATCTGGGGGCACAGATGGGTCTGATCAGTGGGAATGGTTTGATATGGGGGCACAGATGGGTCTGATCAGTGGGAATGCTTTGATCTGGGGGTACAGATGGGTCTGATCAGTGGGAATGGTTTGATCTGGGGGTACAGATGGGTCTGATCAGTGGGAATGGTTTGATCTGGGGGCACAGATGGGTCTGATCAGTGGGAATGGTTTGATCTGGGGCACAGGTGAGTCTGATCAGTGGGAATGGTTTGATCTGGGGGCACAGATGGGTCTGATCAGTGGGAATGGTTTGATCTGGGGGCACAGATGGGTCAGATCAATAGGAATGGTTTGATCTGGGGGCACAGATGTGTCTGATGAGTGGGAATGGTTTGATCTGGGGGCACAGATGGGTCTGATCAATGGGAATGGTTTGATCTGGGGGTACAGATGGGTCTGACCAGTGGGAATGGTTTGATCTGGGGGCACAGATGGGTCTGATCAGTGGGAATGGTTTGATCTGGGGGTACAGATGGGTCTGAGCAGTGGGAATGGTTTGATCTGGGGGCACAGATGGGTCTGATCAATGGGAATGGTTTGATCTGGGGCACGGGTGAGTCTGATCAGGGGGAATGGTTTGATCTGGGGGCACAGATGGGTCTGATCAATGGGAATGGTTTGATCTGGGGGCACAGGTGGGTCTGATCAGTGGGAATGGTTTGATATGGGGGCACAGATGGGTCTGATCAGTGGGAATGCTTTGATCTGGGGGCACAGATGGGTCTGATCAGTGGGAATGGTTTGATCTGGGGGTACAGATGGGTCTGATCAGTGGGAATGGTTTGATCTGGGGGCACAGATGGGTCTGATCAGTGGGAATGGTTTGATCTGGGGGCAGAGATGGGTCTGATCAGTGGGAATGGTTTGATCTGGGGGCACAGATGGGTCTGATCAATAGGAATGGTTTGATCTGGGGGCACAGATGGGTCTGAACAGTGGGAATGGTTTGATATGGGGGCACAGATGGGTCTGATCAGTGGGAATGCTTTGATCTGGGGGTACAGATGGGTCTGATCAGTGGGAATGGTTTGATCTGGGGGTACAGATGGGTCTGATCAGTGGGAATGGTTTGATCTGGGGGCACAGATGGGTCTGATCAGTGGGAATGGTTTGATCTGGGGCACAGATGGGTCTGATCTGTGGGAATGGTTTGATCTGGGGGTACAGATGGGTCTGATCAGTGGGAATGGTTTGATCTGGGGCACAGATGGGTCTGATCAGTGGGAATGGTTTGATCTGGGGGTACAGATGGGTCTGATCAGTGGGAATGGTTTGATCTGGGGCACAGATGGGTCTGATCAGTGGGAATGGTTTGATCTGGGGGTACAGATGGGTCTGAGCAGTGGGAATGGTTTGATCTGGGGGTACAGATGTGTCTGATCAGTGGGAATGGTTTAATCTGGGGGCACAGATGGGTCTGATCAGTGGGAATGGTTTGATCTGGGGGTACAGATGGGTCTGATCAGTGGGAATGGTTTGATCTGGGGGTACAGATGGGTCTGATCAGTGGGAATGGTTTGATCTGGGGCACAGATGGGTCTGATCAGTGGGAATGGTTTGATCTGGGGGTACAGATGGGTCTGATCAGTGGGAATGGTTTAATCTGGGGGTACATATGGGTCTGATCAATGGGAATGGTTTGATCTGGGGCACAGATGGGTCTGATCAGTAGGAATGGTTTGATCTGGGGGCACAGATGGGTCTGATTAGTGGGAATGGTTTGATCTGGGGGCACATATGTGTCTGATCAGTGGGAATGGTTTGATCTGGGGGCACAGATGGGTCTGATCAGTGGGAATGGTTTGATCTGGGGGTACAGATGGGTCTGAGAAGTGGGAATGGTTTGATCTGGGGGCACAGATGGGTCTGATCAATGGGAATGGTTTGATCTGGGGCACAGGTGAGTCTGATCAGGGGGAATGGTTTGATATGGGGGCACAGATGGGTCTGATCAATAGGAATGGTTTGATCTGGGGGTACAGATGGGTCTGATCAGTGGGAATGGTTTGATCTGGGGCACAGATGGGTCTGATCAGTGGGAATGGTTTGATCTGGGGGTACAGATGGGTCTGATCAGTGGGAATGGTTTGATCTGGGGCACAGATGGGTCTGATCAGTGGGAATGGTTTGATCTGGGGGTACAGATGGGTCTGAGCAGTGGGAATGGTTTGATCTGGGGGTACAGATGTGTCTGATCAGTGGGAATGGTTTAATCTGGGGGCACAGATGGGTCTGATCAGTGGGAATGGTTTAATCTGGGGGCACAGATGGGTCTGATCAGTGGGAATGGTTTCATCTGGGGGCATAGATTGGGTCTAATCAATGGGAATTGTTTGATCTGGTGGCACAGATGGGTCTGATCAGTGGGAAAGGTTTAATCTGGGGGCAAAGGTGGGTCTGTTCAGTGGGAACGATTTGATCGGGGTCACAGGCGGGGCTGATCAGGGGGAATGGTTTGATCTGGGGCACAGGTCGGTGAGACAAGTGGCTCTACTCTGGGGGCAGGTGATTTTTTTTTATTTAATGGGCAGTATTATTGTGTATGAATCAGATAATGTATTGGATAATATATTGGATAATGTTAATAGTATATTGGATAATATATTGGATAATATATTAATAATATTTTGAATAATATATTGGATAATATTGTACATTATAAAATTGATCTATTCCTGGTACATCCCTCTAACAGATGGGTTCGATTCCTATATATTTTATACATCTGTTACATGTTCTACTTGCAGCCCCCGTGTTATATTCTTGGAACATTATATTTATATGCACATACATTTTAATTAGAAACAGAATCTACACGTCGATATTTGGGACGTCTTCTAAGAAACTGACATATATCATTCCCATTTGGTCCATATCCCTTTAACTCTTTCAGCACCCACCCACTTGATGGACTGTTTACAAGCTAAGCCGATTAAAGGGGTCGTTTCACCTAAAGACAAGGGGCAATATTCAATTTGAAGCCCGCAACTCAATCGCAGACAGACAAATGTCTGCGAGTATGTTGGGGCTCCCATTCAGCACGGTTTTCGATGCTATTCAATTGCTCAAGGGCGCGAGTTACGGGCCTGAGCCTCAAGCCCGTAAATCCCTCCTGCGTCTGCAAACTGGCCATTGCGATCCAATCACGGTATAATGCAGTGCGACACAGCCTCTCAGCCAATAGAAAGCGGTCTAGCCGTGGATGATTGACAGAGAGAGATGATACATTTTCGTTCCACCCGCCTATGAATTGACTGTGTTGTATTTTCTTTCGAAATAGCACGCAGGTCCCGGAGCTGGTGGGTTTTGAGAGTCTGAGAGAGAGTAGGAGAGAGATAGTTTGCGATTTTATTCATTTATATTTCATACAAGCTTACACTTAATACGTCCTTACACATGTTTACAGATTCGGCATATTTTCAATACACATAATTTAAAGAACACACATAGAGACATATATATAGTTGGGTCACACCACACACACACACCCAGGAGGAGGGAGAGGAGGAGGAGGATGGTAGTGCAGAGGTGGGCGGTGGTATGGGGGCTCAAGCATCAGGCACACACAGCAGAGGGACTGAGGCAGAGGGGCCTGATACTGACGGGGGGGGGGGGTAGTTTGGGGAAGGAACAAGCCCCAGGGACAGGTCAGGGAGCCATGGGACCCCATTCACAGTCGAAAGGGCAAGAGGCTTTGGGCAAGCAAAGAGCCCGCAATTATACGCACCAGGAGAATGTGGTCCTCCTCAGTCTTATCTGTGGCCACCCCGTCATTCTTGAAGGGGGGGGGGGGGAGTAATGCCAGGGCCTAGGGCTCAGGCTTGGAAGGAGGTAGCAACAGAGGTTACTGCAGTAGGCACAGCGCCAAGAGATGTAAGCACTGGTTTGATGACATCAGGGCCAAGGTAAGGAGAATTATGGCCAAGGAGGACAGGAACATGACTGTGACCTATAATGAGGGGGAGAGAGTCGCCAGGGACCATCTGAGACCGTTGCTTGCTGCTGGAGCTTCAGGCCGGTGGCCCAGCAGGACCCAGCCTCCATGTCAGGTGAATATCACATACACCAACATGCCACCACATGTGCATCACACACACTACACAAGTACATGATGACCACTGACATGTCAGCTCCGTGGAATTAACAAGGGATAGATGAGTGCTTCATTAAACCATTCCTGGGCACAACAACAGTAATCAAGCAATAGATAGTCCATGTATTGGTGTGCCCACTGCAGCCTATACAGTTACAGACCACAGCCGGAATCAAGATAGCGTTAGGAGCCAAGAATGATCAAGACCATGATCCAAAGAATAGATCACATCTAGCAAATGATAGCTAATCTGAGTTGCAATTAGGAGTATGTAACGGACCCCTTTTGTCTGCATGGGTGTTGGGCCATTGAGAAACCATAAAAGCACAGACTGCTTGGCTCCAGCCACTGGATTATCTGCATAAACACCTCTATTGTATTATGATCTGTTTTTATCCCATTGTTTGCCAGATTAAGTTAATCACATCTGATATGTGCAAGAGACGGCAGGATGTGTATTGGAGGTTAAGTCTATTGCTCTCAGGAAGCTACTGTTAGACCCCATATGGAGTTTATCTCTTGTGATTGTCTGCCACACCCTCTCATTGTTAAATTGTGTATACCCCCTCTGTATCTAACTGCTATAAATATTGCTGTCATTTAAAAATAAAACAGTTCACTCTGAGGCATATAAAAATGGTATGTTCTCTTATCTTGTTCCAGGTGGCTGTGATAATGATCCTATCTCTACCTTTGAAGTATCCTGTTCCGATCAGTACCAGGTTACTGGGACTCCTGGAAGAGCTGATTCCTGATGGAGAGACACTGACTGATACAGAAGCCAGATATCAGGGTGCTGGTGCCGAGATTTCAAAAAACCCAACTGTCCTTGTATAGCTCCTACCCTCGGATCGTCACAGAGTATCATACAGGTTCAAGCCTAGATGTCAGATAGTTAGTTATGAACATATAACAATGTATTATTAATCATACTAATGACATATTTCTTTCTTTTCTATCTTTCAGCATCCAAGAGGAGGTTTGGGTCCAGTGGCGAGCCATAGGTGGGGTGCCGGCTCCATCCAATCAGGA
This sequence comes from Discoglossus pictus, assembly GCA_027410445.1. Taxonomy (NCBI): domain Eukaryota; kingdom Metazoa; phylum Chordata; class Amphibia; order Anura; family Alytidae; genus Discoglossus; species Discoglossus pictus. The sequence continues at coordinate 290,177,520 of CM050168.1, forward strand.
ACCGGTTCAGGAGAAGGAGGAAAGAGGAGGATCTGAGGGCCCTGGCTCAGAGGAGGTCATTTGGGGGTTTGGGTTACCGTCCAGACCTCGGCAACCCGCCTGGAATTAACCCCACCATCCCCCTCCTCAAAAGACTTTCGCCAGAGCCCTCAAGTTGGACATATGGAGCCTAGGGCAGTAGCCAGCCACCACCTCCTTCCCCCCACAGCAGTGTGCGGTCCACCACCAGGCACACCCACACAACCACAAGGTTTGCCCCAGGCTCAGCCAGGCCCCAGACCCTCCCCACTACTTTACCGCCACCTCATCACCCAGCAACGCCCCATGGACCTCCATCCCAACCACCACCAAGCCAGGAGGCACCACAGTTCAGTCTCAAGCTTCTCTGCCTTGGTTAGCGGCTGGAACGTTTCTGTTTGTTGGCCATCTACTAGTGGCTGGTGCTGCTTTACACTGCTCCCTGGTCTTGCATCTACCAGGGTCTGGACTGTTCTCCCGGCCTCCCTATCCTTGTGAGTTCCCAGAAGTCCCTCTGATCCCGCCTGTTCTGTAGCGGTCAGATCTCCAGGTACCTTCTGGCTTCCTTCCTCCACCTTATAGGGGTGTAGCCAACAGTCCATTTCCTCTTGCAGTGTATCCTCTGCTAGCTCAGCTGGGGAAGCATGGGGTAGCTAAAAGTATTTGAGACAGGTCCCACAGGGGCCCACCTCCTCAAGCAGTTCCTCGTACTCTTTTTCCAACTGCATTTCTTTATGGATCAACAGTTTGAGCAATTTTTCCTCTTCTGTCTGAGTCTATTTCCACATATTTCTGCGCTGTGCAAATACATATGGTGTATGTTCCCCTGGTCCCCTTCAGGATTGCTAAGTGGTGTTGGTGAAGGGGCTTGTGTACCTGAATAAAGCTGTAAGCTATACCATGTAGGGCCACTGTAGGTGGGCAGGTGATAGCAGAGAGGTCAGACAAATCCCAGTCCACTAGAGAAGGAACTGGCAACCCACTCCAGTATCTTTGGCATGCAAACATTGTGGAACAGCACAGGCAGATACCTAGCTAAATGTGTTGCAGTCCATAGGGTCACAGAGAGTCAGACACAACTGAAGGACTGAACAACAAATAGTAAAATGTTCCCCCGGGTACTTGATTTATGTGATGTGGAGGTGTAATTTGGCCACTATTTGTTTTCCCAACATAGATGTGATGACCGAGATGTATATGCAATTATACTGTATATATATTCCAGGGTCACATTAGAGCCTCTGTGAGTGAGAAAGGGTTAATGTATTTCTGTTGCAATTTAATGAGGCAGTGTGTCTTTAATAGCTTTCAGCATGTTGCAGGGTGGCTTTTCATATTGGCATAAGCATGACCATTCCAACCTATGAGGAAAATAATCTTTTATATTTTGCAATGTTTGATATTTGGGAGTTGGTGTGCGTGTAACTGTAACGCCCGCCATTGCTTTCCCCGTGTTTAATGTGCATTGGTGTCTTTATATTGTAATTTGCAGTGTTACCAACTAGTCTGTAAACCCTTTGCGTGTCCTATTTGGAAGTCGTAAGCATTGGGCCGCCATTTGGCGTTTGCGGGCTCAAGTGAGGGTGTGGCGTTGAGCGATTTTTGCAATTAAATGGCGATGAGCGATTTTCGCAATCAGAAGTCTTACAGCCTCTAGAGATCAAAGGCTTCGGGTGGCTGTAAGTTACGGGTTTAACCATCGTCATTTTTTCAAGCCCGTAACCCGTAAGCTGTTTGGAGCCCGCAATTGAATAGCAAATTAGCTGGTGACCTCACTTACGGGTCCAAGTTATTCTTGTGTTGGAGAGCTTAGAATAGATCTGATGGCAGACAAGAACAAAAAAAGCCAATCTGGTCTTCCCATTCTATCTACCTAAAATGTGGTTTAATTAAGCCTTTATGTAGATGTATTCCTCTTAAAGAGCAATAAAATGATCTATACATTGATTTGCTGTTTTTCGGTACAGTAAATCACTCCTGAGATAATCAGTATTGTTTGTGATTCCTATTAAAGGTAATAGGGTTAAGGTTAGAGTTATTGATCAGAGTAACCCGAGACATACATATTGTTTATCTATCTATATATATATATAACTTTAGATACACATAACATCTCTATTCAGTTATATGAAAGACTGCCAATATGAAAAGCCTTTTGATATTAGGACTGCCAACCCCAAATAGGATAACCCTCACCCTCATGCTATTGGTCATCACGCAGTCCAAGGAGGAAAAGCACATGGCACAAGCAGATTCTACTAACTTTAATATTTTCTTTAAAAATGCTTTTATGCTCATAGTTTATATAGTTATAATACAGTAATAGATAACAGCTATCGGATCCTTTACTCCCGTATTCTATTGAATTAACCCTTAAAGTGAGTGTTTAATAACTCTATGCATTTTACCCGATCAAAGTACTGACCCTACAATGGACAAAGATCATGGAGCTAGAGCCCTCTTGTGGCAAAAAGTGGAGATGCAGCAGCATTTAAAGGGTCACTGAAAGTCCCCAAAATTTCTACCATTCAATTAAAGGTATATCTAAGATTCCTGGATTATGAAGCATCTGATAGAGGAGAATCAGTAGTAGTACAAAAAATACAAAAATAAACATTTACCTTGAAATTAGCAAAATGTCTTGTAATTTCTGAAAATTATAGTAAACACCCCTTTAAAAACCCAGGCTAAATTAGCATAAAATCTATCATTTGTTTTGGCCAATTAAGAGGAAGCAAAGTCTAAAACATGTATATCAATCTCTGGGGTTCTTGTGTTCTGCAAAGCAACCTAGGATATGTAGTGTGGAACCATGTAGCGTGGCACCATATTAGAATTGTGGTATCGCCATGCAACTTCATCCATAATTTCTTCTCTATTACATTTTACCCAGATACAGATATTCTGAAGCCTAATTGCTTGTATATACAGTATTCACCCCTTGACTTTTTACCTATTTTGTTACATTACAGCCTTAAATTCAATGTTTTGTTAATCTGAATTTTATGTGGCGGATCAGAACACAATAGTCTAAGTTGGTGAAGTGAAATGAGAAAAATATATACATAAAACAATTTTTAGAAATAGAAAACAGAAAATTGGCATGTGCGTATGTATTCACCCACTTAGTTATGAAGCCCCCAAAAAGCTCTGGTGCAACCAATTACCTTCAGAAGTCACATAATTTGTGAAATGATGTCCACCTGTGTGCAATCTAAGTGTCCCATGATCTGTCATTACATATACACACCTTTTTTTGAAAGGCCCCAGAGGCTGCAACACCTAAGCAAGAGGCACCACTAACCAATCACTGCCATGAAGACCAAGGAACTCTCCAAACAAGTAAGGGACAATGTTGTTTAGAAGTACAAGTCAGGGTTAGGTTATAAAAAAATATCCAAATCTTTGATCCCCAGGAGCACCATCAAATCTATCATAACCAAATGGAAAGAACATGGCACAACAGCAAACCTGCCAAGAGACGGCCGCCCACCAAAACTCATGGACCGGGCAAGGAGGACATTAATCAGAGAGGCAGCACAGAGACCTAAGGTAACCCTGGAGGAGCTGCAGAGATCCACAGCAGACACTGGAGTATCAGTACATAGGACGACAATAAGCCGTACGCTCCAGAGAGTTGGGCTTTATGGCAGAGTGGCCAGAAGAAAGCCATTACTTTCAGCAAAAAACAAAATGGCACGTTTTGAGTTTGCAAAAAAGCCTGTGGGAGACGCCCAAAATGTATGGAGGAAGGTGCTCTGGTCTGATGAGACTAAAATGGAACTTTTCCGCCATCAAAGAAAACGCTACGTCTGGCGCAAACCCAACACATCACATCACGCAAAGAGCACCATCCCCACAGTGACACATGGCGGTGGCAGCATCATGCTGTGGGGATGGGACTGGGAAACTAGTCAGAGTTGAGGGAAAGATGGATGGTGCTAAATACAGGGATATTCTTGAGCAAAACCTGCACCACTCTGTGCGTGATTTGAGGCTAGGACGGAGGTTCACCTTCCAGCAGGATAATGACCCCAAACACACGGCTAAAGCAACACTTGGGGGGTGCAAGGGGAAACGTAAATGTGTTGGAATGGCCGAGTCACAGCCCAGACCTCAATCCAATAGAAAATCTGTGGTCAGACTTAAAGATTGAAGGAGCTGGAGCAGTTTTGCAAGGAGGAATGGGCAAGAATCCCAGTGGTAAGATGTGGCGAGCTCATAGAAACTTATCCAAAGCGACTTGGAGGTGTGATTGCCGCAAAAGGTGGCTCTACAAAGTATTGACTTTAGGGGGTGAATAGTTATGCACATTGACTTTTTCTGTTATTTTGTCCTATTTGTTGTTTGCTTCACAATAAAAAAAAAACATCTTCAAAGTTGTGGCATGTTCTGTAAATTAAATGACGCAAATCCTCAAAATGTTACTTCCAGGTTGTGAGGCAACAAAACACGAAAAATGCCAAGGGGGGTGAATACTTTTGCAAGGCACTGTAACTGTAATCATGATCTTGGACATTTTGTCCCCTATACCAAAAAAAATCATTAAATAGTCTTATCAAGCTCAGAACCAAAATCCTTCACAAAATCCTAAGGAACCATCCAGACACGGACGGTCTTAGATTTGCAATGGCCTTCCTGCAACATGATGTCCTACTTCAGATCCTTATGGGATAATTCCCCACTCTTCCAAGATAATCTGAGCATTTATGTAAATTCCTTGTAAATCCCATCTATCTTAAACACAACCTAAATCTTTATAATAGTCTGAACATTTCTTAAGAAGCTTCTATTGATTAGCAAACGACCGGTCTTTTAGCCACCACCATCATCATAGGTTCCAACAAATAGATATGCATGTCCATGTCCATCTCAATTTCACACCAAATCAAGAAATGGAAAGCAACATTGTGAGGATCGGCTTGGAGCCCCCTGGTCGCCAATAAAAACCTCTCCCTGAAAGAGATACCCTCTTCATTTTCCCCATTGACTTTCCAATAGAAGGTCTGTGGGATTGGCTTTGTGATGGCCCACCTGGAGGTCCTAACTCCCACCTTCCTAAATATGGTTGTACTAAATTACTATACCTCCCCCACACTTTTCCAGCCCATGCTAAGAATATTGAATAATGTACTATACATCTTGATAACACCCTGTCTGATGAAGTTATCTAGCTGTGGACAGGAAATTCAAATTGTATTGGTAAGTTACCTAGTTTAGAAGGGAACTTTGAATTTGTTTTAAGTTTGTGATGGAATTGCCAGCTCACCCTGTGATTGGATTAGCCCCAGATTAGCCAGTGAGGTATTACAGACTGTTTATTGAGATACCTGTTATGGGCAGGTAATGTAATCAGGTTTGTGGGTTCAACCAATGTTGTATTGTCCTGTTTGTCTATAAATGTTCTAAATTACCAATAAAGACTCTTCTAGGGAACATAATCCTGGGGTGCCCCCTTTTATTTAGAAGTTATATCCCCTGATTGTTATTTTTAATCCCCTTAATCCCTATTATGTATCCTGATGGTTCTTGAATAGAAGCCGGTCACCGAGAAGACCATCCACTCCATGGTCCAAGGGAGGATTCCTGTAACCAAGGCAGGAGGATTCTGAATCTGAGTTGGACCTGATCCCTGGGTCGTGACAAACATTAAATTCCATAGAGTGGGTAACAAGATTGTAGAAGAGGTTCTGGTGGAGTGTAAGAAAGCTGTAAGAAGAGTCAGAAAATTTTGAGAAGAGCATGAGAAAGGAAGAGACGAGGATAAGAAAGATGGTAGAGATTTGAGATATGGAAGTACTGAGATTGTATTTCTATTCCAATATAATTAGACTCCTTGGAAATGTTGCACTAATTGGATTTTACTCAATAAAATCTCTACTGGCCGAAAAAACATCACCCGCTAACTATTACAAAGTTTTAATGAATTAATAATTGGAGAAAGGAATAGGCCAAGCTCGTTAGAAGCAGGAGAAAGAAAAAAATAAGAAATTATATATCAGAATATTGCAGTTGTCATAATTAGCACTTAAAGGTATATGGAAGTGTGTGGGATATCATGTGTGTAGGTTTGTCTGTATATATATATATATTCACAAAACAGAGACCATTTATGATCAGAGCCCACCCGAGAAGGTGCAACATCACCAGCACAGCGTGGCGTTATCTAGAATCGGATCACGTCTGTGGCTCTGCCTAACCCTCCAGGAGTAATCTCTTTGAGGATAAGAATATATAAAGAGTTGGCCCCAAGAGCAGAAACCCTGTATAATCTGTAAATAATCAAGATCCATGGAAACCGCTGCATTAGAGGGTTTTATGCTTCCACCAGCGGCCGCTATTAGAGGCCTCACACTGAGACACACAACACCAACACGAGACGGAGCGGGTAAGCAGAGGACGGAGTACACCGCCATCACAGCAAGCCAGACATCACACATGTGCTGCAGAGTTTCATATGAAATCAAAGCATTTTTCATTCTAGGAAGGAAATCTGTGGCAGGTCTATTATAAAGGAAGATGTTACACCATCAACAAAGGTCTGCAAAGTGGGACCTCTGGTATCCCCAGTAGTAACACACGGATGTGAGAGCTGGACCATAAAGAGGTCTGATAGCCGAAAAATTGTTGCATTTGAATTGTGATGTTGGTGAAAACTACTTAAGAGTACTTTGGACTGCAGGGAAATCAAATAAATCAGTACTATGGGAAATGAAGCCAAACTGTTTACTGGAAAGTTTGATAACGAGGCTGCGGCTTAAATATTTTGGCCATATCATGAGAAGCGAGGATTCCCTAGAGAAGACTGATGCATCATCTGGGGTTAACCACAAATCACTGCACTTCCCATGCCAGACCCTCGGATCAGACCAGTTATGATACTCTTGCTAAGCAGACCAGTATATTGGTTGGGTTATAGCTACTCCAGACGATCCCAGATGCTGGACCGGCCATAATAAAGGTCTGGTGACCCTCAGGGTCTGTCCCAACTATTCGGGCAGTAGGGATTAGGAAGAGGTAAATATGGTCAGCTACACGAGCCCCTTGAGCATCTGACTGAATACACTCACCTCTTGTAAGTACCCAAGAATAGCCTTGTCCAGTTACGTAGTCCTGTAATTATTAATCCAGACCTGCAAGTGGTCACATAAGCCACCTATGGTCAAGGCCAGACTATCCCCTTGGGGAAACACCTGTAGCTTCACTCCCTGCTCCAGGACTTTGAATTCACCCATTTTACATCAGGTCAACGGATCTTGGATTGTGGACACAAGTAGGGAAAAGCCTACAAGTCATTGCAGATTGGCCTATGGGTGCCAAGGAGTGAAATACGAACATGACCAGGGACAATATTGGCACTTTGTACAATGGTTAACAGAACTCATATTACAAACAGTGCAACGTTATTTAGTTTTAGAGGGGTATAAGGGGCACAGGGAAATAAAGTGTGATGTCCTCTTTAGGGAATATATACATGGCATCTCTTTCTCGAGGATTGTGTGGCTTTAGGGTTTCTGTTACCGGCCTGATGCACCTTCCTGCACGAGGGGTCCCTGAACTAAACTGTACATAGGGGGAAGGCGCAGTTGGTTTATGCCGATTGAAGCCTAGGTTGTGACATCAAGATAGAGGAATATACATCTGAAATTAAGATATTAACGAAAACCGAAGGCATAGTATAGATTTGCGAGCACGAGATTATTCTCCATTGTATCTTGTACTACTGTATGCATTTATCACATATATAGTTGTGAGCGTACGAGTTGTTGCTAACGCTGCGGGCTCGCGAAGCGAGGGCCGCGACTCGCGAAGCGAGGGCACTGCCCGAGGGTCTCAGTTGCTGGCATGGAGCGCCGTAGGCGCTCCATGCCAGCACCTGAGGACCTCGCAAAGCGAGGGCCGCAGTTGCTGGCATGGAGCGCCGAAGGCGCTCCTTGCCAGCAACTGCGACCCTCGCAAACTTCACGTCGCAACCCAAACAGTACGACACACACATTACGACACTCGCAAACAACATACGACACACGTTCACACACATTACGGACTCTCAACACTCGGACGCAACTCGCGAACATTACAAAATGTAAAACACAATACATACACACACCACATACATAAAAAACTTACCTACACCAAGAGGGAGCACCCAGCACCTCAAAAATACAACTTACACCTCGATTTTACTCCAAATAAAACAGTTTAGAGACTAAAAAAAAAAATCGAAGCGAGAGAAAAAATGGCCGCCGAACAAAACGAAAACGAGGCTACAGCACTCTAAACTCGCAAAACACCACAAAACACCTACGGATATTCCGATACAAACGTATACCACACATTACTCGCCATTTTACGCCAATGCGGAAGTACACGACAACGGTTTGGGCTCGCGCACGCACAGTGTGACACGGCACACATTCAGCACGCTTACACAGCAGATCCACACCACTAATGCTGCAGCAACATCAAAACACATTCACAGCTCTTCCACACAATGCTTTAAAATAGGTAAAGTATATTCATTTATTAATGTATTATATATTTCATTATTACACACTAAACAGCATTAGCTACCTTACAATTTCATTGCCGTCATTTTTTGACGGGCAATTCGCTAGTACATTATAAACCCGAACAAGGATAGCCCTTTTTTGTTTTTACCACCTTCTCTCCGACCTTGTGGAATCACATTAGACCGTTCACGGTGCTATTTACAAGATATGTGAATGGTTGGAATGGCCGCCATCTAAGACTCCCGCCGGTTAGGTCCTCCATTGGTTGTTCGACACATAGCAAATGCACCCATTCTACATCTAATACTCGAGATTGATGGTTACTACAGCGCGTACTAAAGTGAGTAAGCAATCTATGGAGGTTAAGATTCCCCCACCCACCAAAGTAAAATCTACTCATCACGAAATTGATTTTATTTATGCAGAATCCCCATTCAGTTTGGATTCTTATAGTTTTGAAAGTGAGCTTAAGGATACAAGATTCAGTACCTTTTGGTATTGGTGCTCAAAAGTAGATCTAACAGTAGTGAACCACTGGTTTAGGGTACATGCCCATCCCTTAAAAGGGTCATAATTACAATAAGATATACCCTCCAAACAAGGTTTTTTTTTTTTGTTTAAAATATAAAAAGTAGATTGTTACATTTAAGTTGACACCAACTGTATTAAGTCTGTACTGACCGCAAAGCTCCCAGATCTGGACTGCAAATCATTGTTTGTAATCCTATTCAACTGAATGTTATATTACATATTAGGCGTCATCACATATTACATATTGTGTACAACTTGGGTGGTGAGCAAAAAAAAAAAAAAAAAGGGCAGAAAAATAAGTTAAAAAAACGTCTAAACCGTGCAAATGGAGTCCTTCGACAGCGAGGACGTCTGGGAGTGCGGTTGCACGCAAATTTAGGCAGAGTTTTGCTAAGCGAGAAAAAAAAATGGCCGCTGAAAAAACAAACAAGGCTACACGACCCGGAGCGTACAAGGTACAAAATACACTTTTACAAAGGACGGAAAATGCTCGCGTGCCGCGTAACATAAAATACACGCCATTTTACTACACTATCATTACGAATCTAAAATGCTGCTTTACACAACTAAACCAACGGTTCGCCCTTGCGCACGCAGCCTATTATACTGCACATTTGGCACATTGATGACACTTTCTCTTCAGGGCAGCAACAGTCCAACTGTACATTGTATGCTGCAGGAAAATAAAGAGTGTTAGCTCTACAGGCTATTTATTGCTGGAAATATTAGAAATTGGTAAATTATTTTAAGTAACCAAGTCGCTAGTAAAATAAGAACCAGCGGGCCCTTCATTAGACTACATTACTCATTTGAGATGAGCAGATGAAATGTCTTTGATGTGGCTATTAGTAATTTTCTTAAATTAAATAATTTTACATGCAAGACAATAGTAATATATAGGCCATGTTTTTAAATAAATCATTAAAAAAAAATTCAATTATACAATAGCCCTCTAAAGAGATTAGCCTCATTTTCATGCAGTGTACGGATGCAAAAAAGAGATTATTGTTCAGGATTTGCAGTTATAAAAATGTATTGTTAGTAGCTACAAAGTCTAATATAAAAGAGACCACTGTAGTCCAAAGGGAAAAAAAAAAAGACTTTAACTATACGACCATTAGCATGAACATCATCTGTGAAGACTGTGAATGGTAAATAAATCCATTTTGTGCTGCATTACTTCCTGAGAGCTACAGCATGAGGGTGTGTTTTACATGATCAGCATGATGGATAGGGCTTAGATCATAGGACAGTACACACCTTCCCACTCACAGGCCCAGAAACAATCAGGTTGTTGAATCAATAGATGCAAGCACGGTCTACAGAAATGCAAAAGGTTCACAGGCAGTTAACGCTAGCCTAATTTGTCCCCGCTTAAAAAGGATAATTTACTTCAATGCAAGAGCCCTTTAGGGTGTGTGTGCACCCCCCCCCCCCCCACACACACACACAAGATTGTATGTTAAAATAAAAAGTGTTATCCTACACAAACCGCTAAATATAAAGTCTATATTATCTATTGGCAGTTGTGAACTGACCTATTTAGGAGATTTCAGCATCCATGCTCTGTACAGATTTGTTAAGGGTTAACTTTTTCTAACTACATAGAGCTGTGGCTGTATAACTGGCAGTGGGCAGTCAGAGATACATGTAAAAAGAGATTTTACTTTATTACTCAGTAAAAAATGCACATTTCAAAAATGGATTTCAACATGATTTTAGGAGATCTTTACTATGATGTCCGGTATGCACTGAATTAAGTGGCCCTTTAATTTATTAGTTATTTTTCATTGTACAATTGTCCTTTAAAAACAAAATATATAAATAACCACAGGACTGTCTGAAAAAGCAATTAAACCAAACAATGCTTAAGGAACGGGAAATAAAAATTTATTTTAAATTGGCTAGAAAAGGAATTTGCTACAGTATAAAACAAGCCACATAACACAAGCTGGGAACAAAAAACGATCCTGGTGGGATTTGGTCCTAGAGTAGACCTGGTATCTTCTCCAAGCGACATAACCTTGTGGGGTCGTCAAGAAAACAAAATAAAAACCCATCAACAGCAAAACCTGGGGGTGAAAAGGAGAATATATATCAGCACAAATGGCGGGGGGGTAGATGGATTAAAATGACAACTCCACAAAGTTAATTGTAGCTAAAAGCTAGTTTACTGTATGTGACAAGATGCAGTTATGCTGTGAGTTATTGCATGACTTAGAAGACCTGCTGGTGTATCCCAAGGCATCTTACCTTAGAGTTACTCCTGTGTCTCCATATTCTCCTCTTCCTCAGCACCCTCTGGTATATCCGTGTGTTCTTCATCCTCTCCTTCCTTCTTTTCTGGAGGCTTCTCATAAGCCTTCTCAGAGGGAGTCACAATAACTCCATCCCAAGTGGACATCTCAGTAGCAAGCACTACATAGAAGAGGACAACAAAACAAACGTAAGACTGATGCAGAGTCTCACTCCCCACACACTACTTTTGATAATGGAGAAGACTTACAACTGGCATCTCCTTCCAAGCCAAGGATCTTCCTGTAACCACCATGAGAGAGGATTCTGACAAGTGTCTGGGCTGTGTAGCAAACCATATCCTGGAAGAAAGGAAGAGACAGATTAGAAACCCAAGAATTATAAAATTACCTACAGGGGGTTGTATTCAAGCAGTACTTAAAAATGTTTAAATACGCAAACATGTGTCTAGGTTATTTTTATTATTAAGACAGGGAACCTTCCATGTCTTTGGACATTGAGGCTTCTTTTTAATATTGAAGTAAACAACTTAAATACTGCCTATTTAGACCTGAAGTACTGTGAAAATACCATTTTATACCAAACAGTCCCTGCAAAGGCAGAACCCCAGAAGCTCAAGCAAATGTTTATATAGTACTAGATGAACTAGCCAGTCAGATTGGTGCTCTGGCAACAAGTTAAAATGCTTCCGAGTCCAACTGGTTAGCACATCTAGTACTATAGAAACACTGCATGACCTTTAAGGGGCTGTTTGAAAGGTTTCAGTGAAGATGTTTTAGCAGTAATTAACATGTTTAATATGCAAATGCTTAGGTAGCTTATTTTATAGAAAGGGAAGCATCCGTGTCCCTTTAAACCGATGCAACTATGAAAACAAGTTTATAGTTACAACAGACTTGGGCTTTAGGCCATGAAGTTTACATAAACACACTGCAGTCAGAGTGGTCATATAAGAATTATATATTTAATGTTCATGCACAAAAATCTTCATGTTGAATATTGTTCTAGGGCATAAGACTGTTATGGGCTTTCTTACCTGCTGCTCAAGAGTCATAACTGTGTGAACTCTGAAGTTTCCACTCTCACATGGGTCTGTGATTCCAACAGATCCAGGGAGGAAGAGACCTGCAGCCAGCATCTGTAGGCAACGCCTGGTGGAAGTAGATATATTTATTAATATAGTTATTCCGACATGCAAAACTCATCTTTCCCTTCCACCCAAACATTTTGTGTTCCTTACTTGTAAGCAACATTGACTGCCAGTGGCTGCCTGGAGGGGTTATTCATGACAGCATAATGTCCCTACAAGAAAGGAAGTGGGTTACCAGGAGAAGTGCACTTGTTCAGTAGGAGAGATGAGAGAGAAATAAAAAATATATATATTTTTTTTATAGTATGTGCGTACCAAAAGGTCCAAAATCCAGGGAGTGAGTGGTTCAAACCCAGGGAACCTACTTCTTAAATCCTTCAGCAACCGAATCAAAACCTTCACTCTGAAAGAACATCGGATATCAGACATAGCATACCAACAGAATGAAGTATTTAATACATGAGGGTATATCTGCAGAAAATATGCAACTGTGTGGCATCACATTAATTGATAAGTGGTAATTCTATAATCCCTAGTTACTTGTAAAATCTCCTTTAAAAAAAACAAAAAGCCAACTGGTTCTAAAATTGTGTCATTTTAACGTAAAATGAATATGTTGTGTTATTTTAACCTTAATAAAATTTCTCATCATGATTGCTAGGATCAGCTACTGAGTGGAAACTGCAAGTTTGTTAATATCTCTATTCACTTGCCGTTCCCATAGGCAGAATAAGTATTGCATCCATCCTTACACAGTTTACAGCATAAATTCAATATTCTAATTGTTTCACCGGTTATAGTGAAGCCAACACACAAACTTACGTGGAATGGGAAGCGTTCTCTTCAAACCAGCGAGCATGTCTGATAGCTGCCAAAGCACTCTGTAAGACTTTGAAATCCACTGACAGGACACAAAAAAATAATAATTAGGTTTCAGTTCTAGATTACAAACTTAACTGTAGTTCTTTGGGAACAAACTACTACAACTTACAATGCAGCTCTGGGTCCAGCTTGCGTAGATTTGGGGGGACAGTTGTGATTAGGATTTTAACAGTGGCATCTGCAGAGCTGACCTCAAAACCGGTTTCGTTTGTCAGCATGGTGAGAACTGGAAGAAAGCAGAAGTCCGTTTTAATCCATATCTGGGACTACATACAACGTAACTAGACTGTAAAGGCAGCAGATACGCACAATGAACACACAATGATGCTTAGTTTGGGTTTTACAATTGCTGCCAATTCCTTTACATACCTTCATTCGGGTCCTGTGATCGCAGGGTTTCCACAACTTTGATTCCCAGAGCAGATACAGCTTCCACTGATGAGGGAAAAAAAAAAAAAAAGTTTTATGAAAATGCAAACTAGTATTATATGATTTAAGACAGGAGACATGAGCTCAAACTTACAGGTGGGAAGGATCTTTAGGATGACAACAAGGTCTGCTACATTGTGGCCGGTCATCATTGTTCCTTTCTTGTAAGAGCCAACCTGTCTGACTTCTTCAATTTGCTTAAAGACAAAAAAAACAACAACACATTTAACAAAGTTCCCTCAATACACAACTGCGGCAATTTGGCTAGATTTAAAATGTATTACCACATGCAAGTTTATATTCTTCAGTAAAAGGTTAATGCAAAACCTTAACACCTTTTCTCTGAGAAAAAACAATTTGTTTTGGTGGGTCTATGCCGGATTTGCTATCCATATCCAATTAAATATGAATTTAAATATACTCTTAAAGTAAAAAAAAAAAATCTTCTCCAATTGCTTCAGAGGAATATATAACTCATAATCCATAGCCAACAGAAATTGGTCAGCTTATCAATATCTACACACATTGAGACATTGTATCTACCACACATTTCCATCTATATCCCATATTTATGTTCATATTCGATAATTTGAAATAAATTACATTATTGTTCACAATAGTCTTACTCCGACTACATACCCCATTATAGATTATATTTAATTAGAATTCTTTATATCGTCTTTCAAAAAAATAAACACAGCAATCTAAAGCAGGTTTTGTTTCTCTTTATCCAAGCATAGCCAAAGGGTTAATCGGATAAGGAAACCATTAAGTACAGTTCCATAGATCTTTATATCTACTTGCAATAGCTTCCCTACTGTAAGGGTCAGGGAATATCAATAGGATGCTGCTTGGAGAATTGACACTTACCACCTCAAAGTTTCCAGGAGCCACAATAAGGTTGTCTATAACGTTGTTTATTTTTGTTACGAGGGACAGAATTGATGCCTATTGATAAGAAGACGAGAATGTTAGCGAGATGTTATTTGTTGACAAACACATAGTCAACATTTGTGGAGATCCTTACTTGCTCGGCAGGGGAGGGCGCCAGATCGTGGTTACGTTTAAGAAGGGCTTCGCTGAATGGTGTCTCGTCCGAGGTGGGTTTTACACGTGGGAACGCCATTTCACACTAAACAAAAAAATATATAAACAAACAAACCAAACAAAGTGTGAGATTCAGACATAGAACCAGCAAATGCAGATAAGTGGGTTTAGATAAGAAACAAGTAGTAAAAATGTTACTCACCACATGGAAATCAAAGGGGATGTGGGGGACAAAGGGTCTGAAACTGAAGATAAAAGAAAAAATGCATTAGCCAACAAAACTAATTGTACTGCACGAATGGCAAAGCCAGGGATGCCATCTGTTCACGGAGCATGTGTAGGATGTACACTAATTATAAAGCAAACCGAACAGTCCCAATATAACCACAAGTAACAATATGAATAAAGGAAAGGCCACCTAAAAATAAAGTTGTTTAGGTTATTCTTAAAGAGCGTGAAAAACTGGCTGTACTTGAATGAATCCTGGAAGACTCCAAGTTGTTGTTGTTCTGTTTGTCACTGTAGTGGCCAAAATAAAGACCTACAGGGTTATCTGGCAGTTACATTCGCTCACCCTTATTGAGCATGGGGCTGCACAATCATTACTAAATATTTCAGAATTGATTCACTGTAAAGAAAACTGCAAGTACAGCATACATACAATTTTTTACGTGGTTTAAAACTAATTAAACTTTTTGTAGGGGTGACAGAGTCTCTTTAAATAGGCAGATAGTTTATTAGTGACCCTGCACATCACAAACATATGCCTTGTACATTTGTTATATTACTAGAAGATAAAAACTGAAATATTTCTTTATCAAGGCTAAAAGAAAAAGAAAAAAAGCACTTACCCAGCACCAGGTCCCACCCTGGACCCAAAGCGGCCACGTCCACGTCCTCGTTCGCCCCTGAAAAGACAAACAAGTCAATTAAGAAACATCAGAACATGTCATAAGCAATCCATGTTCCCATATTTATATTTGCACATTTCCTACGGGTTTCACACTAAATCTGCCCGTACAAGCTCTCTAATCCATGCTGAAGATTCTCGGTGTGATCATACGGTTTAAGAGCAGAAATGCACTTTGTCTTAGGTGTAGTGTACCCTCCCCCTTATTGCTCAGGGTACTTCTTATGCCATTTATTACAATTGCAGGGAAACAAATAAGCACAAATATATAAGATAACGGTGCAATGAGGAGAATGTGTACAGAAGGGCTGAGACATGGAAATGGGAAGGAATATTTATACTCACAAACAGAGGCTTAGTGCTGTGAAGAGGGGTCATATATATATATATATATATATATATATATATATATATAAATATATATATATATATATATATACACATACACCCTCCAGATGCATGCACATCATTAAGTCTAGATTTGTATGTGTATATATATATATATATATATATATATATATATATATATATATATATATATATACACATATATACACACACACACACACACGTGTATATATTATCAGGTAACGGTCCTCTTTTTCCTGTATACAGGAAAACAAACAAACACCTACTCCCAGGATATACAAAAAACATATGAATATATAAATATAATACACCTATAAACTAGGCAGGGTGGACGGCTTTTAGCACCATGTCTGTGTTTAGCTCCCACAACAAGGCCGCAGCCCATTCATTCTCCCAGTGCACCCCCTCCCAGGCCGCGGCCTCCTCATAGCTCTAAGGCCTGCCTTCCCTGTAATCCCCGGTCGCCATTGACACACAGCCTCTCAGTACTCACCTCATTTCTGTGCTGTTGCTGGTTCCTTACGTTCCCGGACAATGACCACCCGTTCAACCCTCGAGGTAGCGACACTAGGCCAACAAACCGCCTCGCTATTGGCTATAACTGCTTAGTTTACAACCAACCCACATCGATTCCGCCCAGTTGAGGTAGCTCCACCAATCATGACACGACCGGTATAATACGTCATACTGATCGACAAAGCGCTGACCAATAGAAGAGAAGTGCATGCCGATTTGCATGAAGTCTTAATATAAAATGGCGGTTAATCTTTTTTGTATATATAAAAAAAACTTTATTAGCGTTACACATGAACAATCATGGCCTAAATAAATATATAAAAGGAGTAATCGCATTGTATGAGAGTAATAAGCATCAAATACAGTTGTAGCTGTGTATCTGTGTGTATATTGAATCCCCACATGGCTGCTGCCCCTGACTTTGTGGTTCCCTTTGTTTACCTGCAGGTCATGGACTCACCAGAGATACCCAACAGGGGGGCATTTACCAGACATTTTATTGCACATCATGGTAGTGTTTTTCTATTTACTTTTATGTACTATTTAAAGTGTTAGGCTCTACTCCTACATTGGGTTCCTGAAGACCTAGGACCAGGCGAGGCCCATTACTATGTATATAATATCCCTGGGTATCTAGTCACTTTGTGTACTTTTTTTTTATAAAGAAGTGCTTATAAACTCTGTATTTACTGCCTAAAATCAAATAGTCCCTGTATGGGACTGCCCTCTGCAGCGTATGCATACACAGACTCTGCAGGACTTGATGTGCAGTGTGGTATCCTAGCCTATCAGGGACCACGTCTCAGCAGCATATTGCACAGAGATGGTCACTGATTGGTTAGTATGAGACACAGCATAGCACATACAGCAGAGTCTGTGTCTGCATATGCTGCAGGGGGCAGACCCGTACAGGAACTGTCTGTTTGATTTTCGGATGCAAATACAGAGCTTATAATAACTTCTTAATAAAGTAAAGGTCAGTAAATAGATACCCAGGGGTATTATATACTTAGTAACACCCAGGAACCTTCCATGTCCCTTATTTCTCCCTTTAGCTCATAATTGAGTTTGGTGCAAACCCCCCCCCCCCCCAATGGCTAGCTGTAAACATAGGGCCTTCTGTATGTTCTTATTTCCTGCTGAACTCCCTTTGTCTCCATTTACATGTCATCCCCTGATAATACAAGCTGTTTTGGGCAGGGCCCTCGCTCTCTCTCTCTTTTGTATCTCTGTTTTTGTCTCGTTATCTACCTGTGAAGCAGCTCCGCATAACAAATAATGTACAACAAGAGCTGCGAGCACCACAACACTAGGCATTATTACAATATTCAATTCATTAATATATAAAGGCTGAGATCATTTTTATGGAAAATACAGAGTATTCCAAGATTGGTCTGTGCTTCAGGATGTTACCGGTACATGGTCTCCTTTAAATGTCGTACAAGTGACCTGAATAGAGATTGCAACTGAAAACTAACCATTATAATACTACGAGTAACCCGCCCATCAAAAATGACGGGATTAAAATTGTAAGCCTGGCAATGCTATTTGCCACACAAAGCGAGTCTATGTCCCCTCTGAGCACCTTTGGCACTCATTGCAAGCCTCTCCCCGTGTTCTTTATAGGCCTCACGCTTGAGCACCTTCTACGCTCATCGCGAGCCCCGCGATCAGCACCTTTGGCACTCTTCGCGTGGCTCGCAATGAGCGCCTTTGGCATTCATTGCAAGGCTGTCCCCGCCGTATAGTTTAGGGGCCTCGCGATGAATGTTACTGCCTCAAATTATCTTGCAACCTCAATCACAGCCTCACTGGCTCTCCGTGAGTGTGTAAGTGAATTTGAGGCATATTTGATGTTTTTTGGTGGTCTTGTCAGTTCGGTGGTTCAGTCGTTAAAGTCGTAATTTTGCGAGGACCTCAGTTCATCTACGTGCTTCGGGTCCTAAGTCCTACGGGTTGTAATTTTGTGGCCCTCGCCAAGTCCCATGGGCCTCGCGATGAGCGCCTGCGGGCTTAACACTGCTTGACCAACATCGCAACAGGACGAACACTGACAACTATTATAGTGATATTTAAAGGCATACAGAAGGATCATGGACTTTACTAGGAATATAATATCCCTGTATATTGATTTACTTTTATGTACTTTATTTTATTAAAAAGTGCTTATGCGCTCAGTTTTTACTACAAATAGTCCAGTTATGGGTCTGCGCAGTGTATGCAGACGCAGGCTCTGTAGGGCTGAATGTGCAATACAGTGTTATTGCCCATCAGGGAACACGTCTCAGAAGCAGGTCGCGGAGAGATGGTCTCTGGTTGGCTAGTATGAGACACAGCACAGATTACTGCGATGCCATATTGCCACTCTGTAACTGCTCTACATGATGTTCAAAGTCTGTGTAAAGCAAACCATTGAAGCGTGACATTGAATATAAATGGTTCTCCCAGAATCTTCTCGCTGCAGGTTTCAAGTGCGTTCCCTCTGTATGGAAGACATGTACAAAGATATTGGAGAAGACTCTTCATTTCTTGAAGAGATTGGTTATTCAAAGGAAATTGACATGGAGTTAATGAATTCTGCACTACAATACGTTCTCTCCTAAAATGTTAATAGAGGTTTCTTTTTGTCAAATTATGATTTGCATTAATATTTCTTAAAAGTTAATAACTGAAATATGGCTGGAGACGGGCGGTAAAGAGACATCTTGTATTAAAGCAGCCGACTGGAACAGACGTTAATTTATTGTGGATGAGATCTGAGTCAGGCACGGTACATATGGTAATAAGGAAGCGCACTTAAGAGCCATGGCACGCGCCACTGTGGGGTGAGGAGGGCAGCGCCATCGAGCACTTCAATAGGAAAGAGATGGAATTAATGGGCCACTGGAATTATACATTAGTTTATCTGTCTGATCAAGTAGGATGTCTTGTCAAGATCTGTACAAACCATAGCCAACGGATTCAGTGGTGGAGATAGTGAATGGAGCCCCCGCCCAGGCACCCTTTGGTGCCAACTCATTTTAGTATTTTATATATATATATATATATATATATATATATATATATATATATATATATATATATATATATATATATAGCTTTATGCCTTTTTTTTCCTGCTTAATTGTGCTCTTGGGGAAAATAAATAAATAATATAAATTATATATATCTATATCATTAAAATGAAACATTTTAACTATTTGCTAGTGGTACTGCTCCATCATGCAAAAACATTGCCAATAATTGAAGGTGAGATTCAGAGGACCAGGGGTAATCCCCAATTATTGGCAATTAACTCCATTAGGAAACATACCATAGTGTCCTTAGTGGATAGACCAGAAATGAAAAACTGGCTATATATTGTGGTGTTGTTTTTTTTTTGTTTTTTTTACAACTACAAATACATTTAGCTATTTTTAATGCTCTTTAAAATGAATTTGTTCCTCTAAGGCCACACTACAGGAAAGGGCTTCACATCACCAGTGTAATGTTTCTGAATATGTCCATATAACACGTTACGGTTTGCTTGCAGCAAAATGAGACTAAGGTCATGAAGCTCCTCCCATGTAGGTGTGGTCTTAGGTCACAGCTGTGAAACACAAAAGAGAAAAAAGGGTGAGGTTCCAGAAAGTGAGATGCTTGTTGGAAGTCTCCAGGATAAAAGTAAGTGAAATGTAAATTTGATATAATAATTATGAGGGAGATAAAAAAACTGACTTATTGTTATTTTTAGACATTCAGATAGTATCACAAATGTACTATTCATTTTCTGTACTAATATATATATATTTACAGTTAAAAACACAAGCAGACTTCAAGGATCAATCAATTCAACTGTTAACATTTATTGAAATTCAAGGTCAAAAAAGTACAGAAAAAGCATTATTTCTCATGTAAAGACAGTGCATATTGAATGTTATCACAGTTATACAGATGGTGGTAGAAGTGGGATACATACATGCCATGTTGTAAATAGCTTCAGGGGGAATGGGTTAATATACCTTAACCATTTCTTTGCCAGTGGCCCTCAACACAGACACACAGCAAGTTGCTGGTCTATATGGAAGCAAAAGGATCAACCCAAACATGGCCGACTTGCATGCTCCAATTCACATCTTGGATACACTTTACACACACACAGATTTTCTTGATATAAATCTATAACACAGCCACAGTCTGCCTGATATCGAAAAAGCGCCACAATATGTTTACGGAAAACGCAATATCAACAGGTAGGAATTCTGGATATTATTGGGAATATCTCATAATAACTATACGGCAGCAAGGAAGAATAAATGAACCCCTCTATCACCTGCTGCACCAGCAGCAGCTTTAGAAAGGGATGCTCATGCATTTCAGGAGATGTTCCTCAGTGCAGTTGACTTGTTGGTTTTGGCACTACAGGATCAGGGTTGGGTCCTCAGGATGCCTGCACACATGGCTGGCGGAAATCTCATCTGGCTGTGGTAACAAAGACAGCACAGCTCTCCTTCATTAACTTCATTTATTGGGCGACGCTGGTGGGTGGTGACCCCCTGAATCCAGCATGGCTCTCCTCCGAGCACTCTCCTTGGCCACACTGTGATTGAGCCTCCTCAGACGCTCCTGGAGGAATACAACATGTCAATATCACGACCTTAAGGGCCACTTATTTCAGCACAATTTGAATCAACCAATCAGGTTGCACGGGTGCGCCCCCATTCAAGTCCTTTTTCTCAGACTGCTTCTAATTTCCAGTTTGAAAGGAACAGACCTTCAGATGAGTTTATTTTTTACTTACTGGCAGGAAAGTCAGGTTTCTACACTCTTGCACCTCTGGAATGTAAGCTATGCAGAGTAGGGAGGCGCTATCAATCACATCCTTCCCCCATAGATCCTCATACAATACACTCTGGACTCGGCACTCTGCTAATTACTCATGCAACAGCCAGTGGGCAGAATAGACTATATGTAAAACTGTAGATTTAGCAGTTATTACTGTGATTAAAAAAACATGTAGATAATTTTAACATACAACCTTGTGCTCTTTCACACCATGAGAAGCATTTCAGTGCGTTCAGTGGCCCTTTAGGACTGGTCTTCAGTGATTGGCTGACAAGGTTTCACTAATTACCTGCGCGTTTTGCAAAATGTTGTTCACCAGGACCACTCTACGACGGGCGTTCAGCAACTTTTTCACATATGGGTCCAAGTCGAGTGCAACTTTCTGATCCTCATTAATCTTGCAGAGCTCTAAAGTGGAGAGATCAGCTGTTAGATTATGGCGTGCTCTCTCCCTGACGCTCTAATAGCCATGCATTCTCAATTACTCCCAGGGCCAAAATAAATCAATGCTGCTGCTCTACGCCAAATATCAACCTAGAGAAGGGATATTGGAAAAAGTGAGCATAAGAACAGGGTGGAAGAGAATGCTGGAAAATACATAAAAAAAAGTGTGGGGGGAGGGTTTACCGAAGAAAAGGAGACCAGAGGGGAACCCAGAGAAAAGGAGACCGGTGGTGGTGGTGGTGGGGTGAGGTAGACTGCGGCCTATCTATTTACCACCTTTGCTGTGCGCTCCTCTTCCACCCAGTGTGAGCGCCGTCAGCAGTACAACACATTTCATATTTGATAATATCCCATGGTGCTAAAATATTCAGTGAGTAGTTTCAAAGCAACTAAACAGCGCACAGTTCCTACAAGGTCATTTTCAATCCTTTAACCTAACTTTACTTATACCAAAACGTTTGTGTGCTGCATAATTAGAGTAAGGTTACTAACGTGCACGGAGCAAATCAGACTTGGGGAATTCCTAAATATACTCTGAAATATAGCAATCAAAGTATATCCTCCTGGATGTCCACCCATCACCTCAAACATAACATGTCAAAGACAGAGCTCCTGATCTTCCCGCCGTCTGCTACAGATTCTGCTCCTCGAATATCTCATTGTTACAATGCCATTATCACTTCTACCCCCCAGACCCGTTGTCTTGGGGTTCTACTGGACCCTGCCCTCTCATTCCTCACATACAATCTTGTTAATTCACCTAAATACTTCACCAAAATATGTCACAACTAAAATTTGAATGCACTCTCTCGTCATCTCACCTCGGCTACTGCTGGCCTCCCCATCACCCGTCTGTCTCCACTCCAATCCATAATGGCCCCAACACTAGACTCATCTACCATCCCAGCACTCCGTGTCTGCAGCTCCTCTGTCACTCCACTGGCTTCCTGTAGCCTCCAGATTAACATGTAACATTATGACCCCAACGTATAAAGCGTATCCCTGCTCTCGTCTCAAAATACTCCCCAAACTGCCCTCTTTGCTCTGCTAATGATCTTCTTCATTCCTCCTCTCTTATCACCTCCTCTCACTCCTCCTTCAAGACTTCACTACACTATCCTCCTGCCTCAAAACCATCAAAAGCGCTCATCATCTACAACACAACTGTACTCTGCAGCAAAGTATCACTCACACCCACAATCTACGTGCAACACACCATCTTGCATCCATCACCCTCCTGTACCACACCCAGACGCTTTAGATTCTAAGTTTGTGAGTTTTCAATCTTGTGCCGGAGCTCTTGGAACAAGCTCCATGTACATGTGATTTTATGCTCATGACAGGACCATCCATTCTTTTGAAACGTGTTAATACTATTTTTGCCCTGCCTAATGCTACAGAATATGTTGGCACATTACAAATAAAGGTTAACAATGATCAATTTACCACCTTTGCTGCGCGCTCCTCTTCCACCCAGTGTGAGCTCAGTCAGCAGTAAACACATTTCATGCTTGACAATGTCTCATGGTGCTAAATATTCACAGCGACTAAAAGGCGCACAATTCTTACAATATAATTTATTCTTTAACCTGTCATTACGTCTACCAAAACCGTGTATGCTGCATACTCAGAATAAGGTTATTACCAGGAATATATAAATCAGACCGGTTAATTCCCAAATATACCATGAAATATAGCAATGTATTATTATCCTTTATTTTTTAATGTGCCAAAAAATTTCACAGCGCTATACAGGGGATAAGTACAAGGCCAAAAACAATATAGCACTTTGCAAAAGAATGGAAGGTCTCATCTTTGAGCTTAAAATCTAACATATATAGAGCTTTTACCCAGAGCACTAACATAAGACTGAAAACTCACAAACTTACATCTAAAGGGTTTGAGAGGGTGATAAATACAAGATAGTGTAAGGCAATAGGCTCAAGCAAGTGGCGGTGTCTGTGTGTTACACTGTAGATCGCAGGTGTGAGTGGCATTACGCTGTAGAGTGTGCGGTTGTGTAGATCGTGGGTGTGAGTGGCATTACTCTGTAGAGTGTGCAGTTGTGTAGATCGCGGGTGCGAGTGGCATTACGCTGTAGAGTGTGCAGATCGCGGGTGCGAGTGGCATTTCGTTGTAGAGTGTGCATTCGTGTAGATCGTGGGTGCGAGTGGCATTACGCTGTAGAGTGTGCAGTTGTGTAGATCGTGGCTGCGAGTGGCATTTCGTTGTAGAGTGTGCAGTTGTGTAGATCGTGGGTGCGAGTGGCATTACGCTGTAGAGTGTGCAGTTGTGTAGATCGCGGGTGCGAGTGGCATTACGCTGTAGAGTGTGCAGTTGTGTAGATCGCGGGTGCGAGTGGCATTTCGTTGTAGAGTGTGCGGTTGTGTAGATCGCGGGTGCGAGTGGCATTACGCTGTAGAGTGTGCAGTTGTGTAGATCGCGGGTGCGAGTGGCATTTCATTGTAGAGTGTGCAGTTGTGTGGATCGTGGGTGCGAGTGGCATTTCGTTGTAGAGTGTGCATTTGTGTAGATCGCGGGTGCGAGTGGCATTACGCTGTAGAGTGTGCGGTTGTGTAGATCGCGGGTGCGAGTGGCATTTCGTTGTAGAGTGTGCATTTGTGTAGATCGCGGGTGCGAGTGGCATTACGCTGTAGAGTGTGCGGTTGTGTAGATCGCGGGTGCGAGTGGCATTTCGTTGTAGAGTGTGCATTTGTGTAGATCGTGGGTGCGAGTGGCATTACGCTGTAGAGTGTGCGGTTGTGTAGATCGCGGGTGCGAGTGGCATTTCGTTGTAGAGTGTGCATTTGTGTAGATCGCGGGTGCGAGTGGCATTACGCTGTAGAGTGTGCGGTTGTGTAGATCGCGGGTGCGAGTGGCATTTCGTTGTAGAGTGTGCATTTGTGTAGATCGTGGGTGCGAGTGGCATTACGCTGTAGAGTGTGCAGTTGTGTAGATCGCGGCTGTGAGTGGCATCACGCTGTCGAGTGTGCAGTTGTGTAGATCGCGGCTGTGAGTGGCATCACGCTGTAGAGTGTGCAGTTGTGTAGATCGCGGCTGTGAGTGGCATCACGCTGTAGAGTGTGCAGTTGTGTAGATCGCGGGTGCGAGTGGCATTTCGTTGTAGAGTGTGCGGTTGTGTAGATCGCGGGTGCGAGTGGCATTACGCTGTAGAGTGTGCAGTTGTGTAGATCGCGGGTGTGCGTGGCATCACGCTGTAGAGTGTGCAGTTGTGTGGATCGTGGGTGCGAGTGGCATTTCGTTGTAGAGTGTGCATTTGTGTAGATCGCGGGTGCGAGTGGCATTACGCTGTAGAGTGTGCGGTTGTGTAGATCGCGGGTGTGAGTGGCATTTCGTTGTAGAGTGTGCAGTTGTGTAGATCGCGGCTGTGAGTGGCATCACGCTGTCGAGTGTGCAGTTGTGTAGATCGCGGCTGTGAGTGGCATCACGCTGTAGAGTGTGCAGTTGTGTAGATCGCGGCTGTGAGTGGCATCACGCTGTAGAGTGTGCATTTGTGTAGATCGTGGGTGCGAGTGGCATTACGCTGTAGAGTGTGCAGTTGTGTAGATCGTGGGTGTGAGAGATATTGTGCTGTAGAGTGTGCAGTTATGCATATTAAGGCTTAAGCATGAGAAAAGTCCTAAAGGTGGAGTAAGAGGAGGTGATAAGAGGGTAGGACAGAAGAAGATCATTATCAGTGTGAAGATAGCAGTATTTTGAGACAAAAGCAGAGATGTAAGGCGGTTCTCTGGGTCATGACGTTACATTTTATTCTGGAGGATATGGGAACCCAGTGGAGTGACTGACAGAGAGGAGCTGCAGACACTGAGCGCCCAGTATGGCGGATGAGTCTAGCGAGCTCACATTGCTGTGCAGAGTTCCTCACACATGTGGATAGTGTATTTATATTTGTAATAGTCCAATGGTTAATATACACTCACCTGATGCCAAACTATCAATATGCTCCCGGAGATCAACTTGACTCTCTCTGTATGAAGAAAAGAGAAAAATTATCAGAGATTATTTTGGGGTGTCAGGGTATAGGGCCCTTTGCTTCTGGGTTATTCTTGGGGTATCAATATGGGGCTCACCTTAGTTTGATTGATAGGTGTGTGTGTGACACATCAAAGCTCCAATAATTGCAGAATATAAGTATATCTGGTTGGAGGTTGCGTATTTTATGCACACATTACCTACACAGGACCTCCCTCTACCTAGTTCAATAATAAGCAGTTGCAATGACATCTCTGTATACTTGAACCTTCCTTTGGAGCTACGCCGGGACACTTTAAAGGGACGTTGTCACTTTGAAATCAAGTTGCTGTTACTTTTGTCTGTCTGCGAGTCTCCATCTCTGGGCCAGTATTGGGCCTCATTGCAGTCATAATACTGTGTGCAAATAAAAGTGCAGCTGTGCATCCAAGTCAGGAATGCTTCATAACTGGCTGTATCTTTGGCCCGTCCCTAGGTCTCTCTCACCCACAACATGTACATGAGTCTAGCTGTTAGTCCCCTGAGTACTCTCTGCGATCCCTGGCACTCTTGGGTAGCACAGTTTATCTGCCTGACGTCCTCTGTCTCTCTTTTACCTCACTGCATGTATACCAGAGTCCACTTGCTGTATGGTTGGTCTGAGTGTGGGGGCTCTCTCTATCCACTGGTTTTCCCTCTATGACCCTGTGCTGGCTCTCTGCCCCTGTGCGGGCTCTCTGCCCCTGTGCGGGCTCTCTGCCCCTGTGCGGGCTCTCTGCCCCTGTGCGGGCTCTCTGCCTTGGGGTCTTACTGGATTTCCTTCTATAACCCTGTGTGGGCTCTCTTGGGGGTCTCACTCGTCCTGCTCTCTCTTGGGGGTCTCCCTCGTCCCCCTCTACCTCTCTAAGGGGGGGGGGGGGTCTTCCTCGTCCCCCTCTATCTCTCTGGGGGGGGGGGGTCTTCCTCGTCCCCCTCTATCTCTCTGGGGGGGGGGGGTCTCCCTCATCCCCCTCTATCCCTCTCTCTCTTGGGGGTCTCGCTGGTCGGTCTCCCTTGCCTCTCTCTCTCCCTGGTCGGTCTCCCTCTCTCTCTCCCTGGTCGGTCTCCCTCTCTCTCTCCCTGGTCTCTCTCTCTATCTGGTCGGTCTCCCTGGTCTCTCTCTCTATCTGGTCGGTCTCCCTGGTCTCTCTCTCTCTATCTGGTCGGTCTCCCTGGTCTCTCTCTCTCTATCTGGTCGGTCTCCCTGGTCTCTCTCTCTCTATCTGGTCGGTCTCCCAGGTCCTTCTCTCTCTCTATCTGGTTGGTCTCCCAGGTCCTTCTCTCTCTCTCTATCTGGTCGGTCTCCCAGGTCCTTCTCTCTCTCTCTATCTGGTCGGTCTCCCAGGTCCTTCTCTCTCTCTCTATCTGGTCGGTCTCCCAGGTCCTTCTCTCTCTCTCTATCTGGTCGGTCTCCCAGGTCCTTCTCTCTCTCTCTATCTGGTCGGTCTCCCAGGTCCTTCTCTCTCTCTCTATCTGGTCGGTCTCCCAGGTCCTTCTCTCTCTCTCTATCTGGTCGGTCTCCCAGGTCCTTCTCTCTCTCTCTATCTGGTCGGTCTCCCAGGTCCTTCTCTCTCTCTCTGGTCGGTCTCCCTCTCTCTCTCTGGTCGGTCTCCCTCTCTCTCTCTGGTCGGTCTCCCTCTCTCTCCATGGTCGGTCTCCCTCTCTCTCCATGGTCGGTCTCCCTCTCTCTCCATGGTCGGTCTCCCTCTCTCTCCATGGTCGGTCTCCCTCTCTCTCCATGGTCGGTCTCCCTCTCTCTCCATGGTCGGTCTCCCTCTCTCTCCATGGTCGGTCTCCCTCTCTCTCCATGGTCGGTCTCCCTCTCTCTCCATGGTCGGTCTCCCTCTCTCTCCATGGTCGGTCTCCCTCTCTCTCCATGGTCGGTCTCCCTCTCTCTCCATGGTCGGTCTCCCTCTCTCTCCATGGTCGGTCTCCCTCTCTCTCCATGGTCGGTCTCCCTCTCTCTCCATGGTCGGTCTCCCTCTCTCTCCATGGTCGGTCTCCCTCTCTCTCCATGGTCGGTCTCCCTCTCTCTCCATGGTCGGTCTCCCTCTCTCTCCATGGTCGGTCTCCCTCTCTCTCCATGGTCGGTCTCCCTCTCTCTCCATGGTCGGTCTCCCTCTCTCTCCATGGTCGGTCTCCCTCTCTCTCCATGGTCGGTCTCCCTCTCTCTCCATGGTCGGTCTCCCTCTCTCTCCATGGTCGGTCTCCCTCTCTCTCCATGGTCGGTCTCCCTCTCTCTCCATGGTCGGTCTCCCTCTCTCTCCATGGTCGGTCTCCCTCTCTCTCCATGGTCGGTCTCCCTCTCTCTCCATGGTCGGTCTCCCTCTCTCTCCATGGTCGGTCTCCCTCTCTCTCCATGGTCGGTCTCCCTCTCTCTCCATGGTCGGTCTCCCTCTCTCTCCATGGTCGGTCTCCCTCTCTCTCCATGGTCGGTCTCCCTCTCTCTCCATGGTCGGTCTCCCTCTCTCTCCATGGTCGGTCTCCCTCTCTCTCCATGGTCGGTCTCCCTCTCTCTCCATGGTCGGTCTCCCTCTCTCTCCATGGTCGGTCTCCCTCTCTCTCCATGGTCGGTCTCCCTCTCTCTCGCTGGTCGGTCTCCTGGCCCCTCTCTCTCGCTGGCCGGTCTCCCTGGCCCCTCTCTCTCGCTGGCCGGTCTCCCTGGCCCCTCTCTCTCGCTGGCCGGTCTCCCTGGCCCCTCTCTCTCGCTGGCCGGTCTCCCTGGCCCCTCTCTCTCCCTGGTTGGTCTCCCTGGCCCCTCTCTCTCCCTGGTTGGTCTCCCAGGTCCCTCTCTCTCTCTGGGGGTCTCCCTCGTCCCTCTCTCTCCCTGGTCGGTCTCCCTGGCCCCTCTCTCTCCCGCTGGTCGGTCTCCCTGGCCCCTCTCTCTCCCGCTGGTCGGTCTCCCTGGCCCCTCTCTCTCCCGCTGGTCGGTCTCCCTGGCCCCTCTCTCTCCCGCTGGTCGGTCTCCCTGGCCCCTCTCTCTCCCGCTGGTCGGTCTCCCTGGCCCCTCTCTCTCCCGCTGGTCGGTCTCCCTGGCCCCTCTCTCTCCCGCTGGTCGGTCTCCCTGGCCCCTCTCTCTCCCGCTGGTCGGTCTCCCTGGCCCCTCTCTCTCCCGCTGGTCGGTCTCCCTGGCCCCTCTCTCTCCCGCTGGTCGGTCTCCCTGGCCCCTCTCTCTCCCGCTGGTCGGTCTCCCTGGCCCCTCTCTCTCCCGCTGGTCGGTCTCCCTGGCCCCTCTCTCTCCCGCTGGTCGGTCTCCCTGGCCCCTCTCTCTCCCGCTGGTCGGTCTCCCTGGCCCCTCTCTCTCCCGCTGGTCGGTCTCCCTGGCCCCTCTCTCTCCCGCTGGTCGGTCTCCCTGGCCCCTCTCTCTCCCGCTGGTCGGTCTCCCTGGCCCCTCTCTCTCCCGCTGGTCGGTCTCCCTGGCCCCTCTCTCTCCCGCTGGTCGGTCTCCCTGGCCCCTCTCTCTCCCGCTGGTCGGTCTCCCTGGCCCCTCTCTCTCCCGCTGGTCGGTCTCCCTGGCCCCTCTCTCTCCCGCTGGTCGGTCTCCCTGGCCCCTCTCTCTCCCGCTGGTCGGTCTCCCTGGCCCCTCTCTCTCCCGCTGGTCGGTCTCCCTGGCCCCTCTCTCTCCCGCTGGTCGGTCTCCCTGGCCCCTCTCTCTCCCGCTGGTCGGTCTCCCTGGCCCCTCTCTCTCCCGCTGGTCGGTCTCCCTGGCCCCTCTCTCTCCCGCTGGTCGGTCTCCCTGGCCCCTCTCTCTCCCGCTGGTCGGTCTCCCTGGCCCCTCTCTCTCCCGCTGGTCGGTCTCCCTGGCCCCTCTCTCTCCCGCTGGTCGGTCTCCCTGGCCCCTCTCTCTCCCGCTGGTCGGTCTCCCTGGCCCCTCTCTCTCCCGCTGGTCGGTCTCCCTGGCCCCTCTCTCTCCCGCTGGTCGGTCTCCCTGGCCCCTCTCTCTCCCGCTGGTCGGTCTCCCTGGCCCCTCTCTCTCCCGCTGGTCGGTCTCCCTGGCCCCTCTCTCTCCCGCTGGTCGGTCTCCCTGGCCCCTCTCTCTCCCGCTGGTCGGTCTCCCTGGCCCCTCTCTCTCCCGCTGGTCGGTCTCCCTGGCCCCTCTCTCTCCCGCTGGTCGGTCTCCCTGGCCCCTCTCTCTCCCGCTGGTCGGTCTCCCTGGCCCCTCTCTCTCCCGCTGGTCGGTCTCCCTGGCCCCTCTCTCTCCCGCTGGTCGGTCTCCCTTATTTCTAGGGGTATCGATATGGGACTCACCTTAGTTTGATTGATATTAAATATAAGTATATCTGGTTGGAGGTTGTATATTTTATGCACACATTACCTACACAGGACCTCCCTCTACCTAGTTCAATAATAAGCAGTTGCAATGACATCTCTGTATACTTGAACCTTCCTTTGGAGCTACGCCGGGACACTTTAAAGGGACGTTGTCACTTTGAAATCAAGTTGCTGTTACTTTTGTCTGTCTGCGAGTCTCCATCTCTGGGCCAGTATTGGGCCTCATTGCAGTCATAATACTGTGTGCAAATAAAAGTGCAGCTGTGCATCCACATCAGGAATGCTTCATAACTGGCTGTATCTTTGGCCCGTCCCTAGGTCTCTCTCACCCACAACATGTACATGAGTCTAGCTGTTAGTCCCCTGAGTACTCTCTGCGATCCCTGGCACTCTTGGGTAGCACAGTTTATCTGCCTGACGTCCTCTGTCTCTCTTTTACCTCACTGCATGTATACCAGAGGCCACTTGCTGTATGGCTGGTCTGAGTGTGGGGGCTCTCTCTATCCACTGGTTTTCCCTCTATGACCCTGTGCGGGCTCTCTGCCCCTGTGCGGGCTCTCTGCCCCTGTGCGGGCTCTCTGCCCCTGTGCGGGCTCTCTGCCCCTGTGCGGGCTCTCTGCCCCTGTGCGGGCTCTCTGCCCCTGTGCGGGCTCTCTGCCTTGGGGTCTTACTGGATTTCCTTCTATAACCCTGTGTGGGCTCTCTTGGGGGTCTCACTCGTCCTGCTCTCTCTTGGGGGTCTCCCTCGTCCCCCTCTAAGGGGGGGAGGGTCTTCCTCGTCCCCCTCTATCTCTCTGGGTGGGGGGGGGGGTCTCGCTGGTCGGTCTCCCTGGCCCCTCTCTCTCGCTGGTCGGTCTCCCTGGCCCCTCTCTCTCGCTGGTCGGTCTCCCTGGCCCCTCTCTCTCGCTGGTCGGTCTCCCTGGCCCCTCTCTCTCGCTGGTCGGTCTCCCTGGCCCCTCTCTCTCGCTGGTCGGTCTCCCTGGCCCCTCTCTCTCGCTGGTCGGTCTCCCTGGCCCCTCTCTCTCGCTGGTCGGTCTCCCTGGCCCCTCTCTCTCGCTGGTCGGTCTCCCTGGCCCCTCTCTCTCGCTGGTCGGTCTCCCTGGCCCCTCTCTCTCGCTGGTCGGTCTCCCTGGCCCCTCTCTCTCGCTGGTCGGTCTCCCTGGCCCCTCTCTCTCGCTGGTCGGTCTCCCTGGCCCCTCTCTCTCGCTGGTCGGTCTCCCTGGCCCCTCTCTCTCGCTGGTCGGTCTCCCTGGCCCCTCTCTCTCGCTGGTCGGTCTCCCTGGCCCCTCTCTCTCGCTGGTCGGTCTCCCTGGCCCCTCTCTCTCGCTGGTCGGTCTCCCTGGCCCCTCTCTCTCGCTGGTCGGTCTCCCTGGCCCCTCTCTCTCGCTGGTCGGTCTCCCTGGCCCCTCTCTCTCGCTGGTCGGTCTCCCTGGCCCCTCTCTCTCGCTGGTCGGTCTCCCTGGCCCCTCTCTCTCGCTGGTCGGTCTCCCTGGCCCCTCTCTCTCGCTGGTCGGTCTCCCTGGCCCCTCTCTCTCGCTGGTCGGTCTCCCTGGCCCCTCTCTCTCGCTGGTCGGTCTCCCTGGCCCCTCTCTCTCGCTGGTCGGTCTCCCTGGCCCCTCTCTCTCGCTGGTCGGTCTCCCTGGCCCCTCTCTCTCGCTGGTCGGTCTCCCTGGCCCCTCTCTCTCGCTGGCCCCTCTCTCTCGCTGGTCGGTCTCCCTGGCCCCTCTCTCTCGCTGGTCGGTCTCCCTGGCCCCTCTCTCTCGCTGGTCGGTCTCCCTGGCCCCTCTCTCTCGCTGGTCGGTCTCCCAGGTCCCTCTCTCTCTCTGGTCGGTCTCCCAGGTCCCTCTCTCTCTCTGGTCGGTCTCCCAGGTCCCCCAGGTCCCTCTCTCTATCTGGTTGGTCTGCCAGGTCCCTCTCTCTATCTGGTTGGTCTCCCTGGTCCCTCTCTATCTCTCTCTGGGGGTCTCCCTGGTCCCTCTCTCTCCCTGGTCCCTCTCTCTGGTCCCTCTCTCTCTCTGGTCGGTCTCCCTGGTCCCTCTCTCTCTCTCTGGTCGGTCTCCCTGGTCCCTCTCTCTCTCTCTGGTCGGTCTCCCTGGTCCCTCTCTCTCTCTCTGGTCGGTCTCCCTGGTCCCTCTCTCTCTCTCTGGTCGGTCTCCCTGGTCCCTCTCTCTCTCTCTGGTCGGTCTCCCTGGTCCCTCTCTCTCTCTCTGGTCGGTCTCCCTGGTCCCTCTCTCTCTCTCTGGTCGGTCTCCCTGGTCCCTCTCTCTCTCTGGTCGGTCTCCCTGGTCCCTCTCTCTCTCTGGTCGGTCTCCCTGGTCCCTCTCTCTCTCTGGTCGGTCTCCCTGGTCCCTCTCTCTCTCTGGTCGGTCTCCCTGGTCCCTCTCTCTCTCTGGTCGGTCTCCCTGGTCCCTCTCTCTCTCTGGTCGGTCTCCCTGGTCCCTCTCTCTCTCTGGTCGGTCTCCCTGGTCCCTCTCTCTCTCTGGTCGGTCTCCCTGGTCCCTCTCTCTATCTGGTCGGTCTCCCTGGTCCCTCTCTCTATCTGGTTGGTCTGCCAGGTCCCTCTCTCTATCTGGTTGATCTCCCTGGTCCCTCTATCTCTCTGGTCGGTCTCCCAGGTCCCTCTCTCTATCTGGTTGGTCTGCCAGGTCCCTCTCTCTATCTGGTTGGTCTGCCAGGTCCCTCTCTCTCTCTCTGGTCGGTCTCCCTGGTCCCTCTCTCTCTCTGGTCGGTCTCCCTGGTCCCTCTCTCTCTCTGGTCGGTCTCCCTGGTCCCTCTCTCTCTCTGGTCGGTCTCCCTGGTCCCTCTCTCTCTCTGGTCGGTCTCCCTGGTCCCTCTCTCTGGTCGGTCTCCCAGGTCCCTCTATCTGGTTGGTCTCCCAGGTCCCTCTCTCTATCTGGTCGGTCTCCCTGGTCCCTCTCTCTCTCTGGTCGGTCTCCCTGGTCCCTCTCTCTCTCTCTGGTTGGTCTCCCTGGTCCCTCTCTCTCTCTCTGGTTGGTCTCCCTGGTCCCTCTCTCTCTCAGGTCGGTCTCCCTGGTCCCTCTCTCTCTCTGGTCGGTCTCCCTGGTCCCTCTCTCTCTCTGGTCGGTCTCCCTGGTCCCTCTCTCTCTCTGGTCGGTCTCCCTGGTCCCTCTCTCTCTCTGGTCGGTCTCCCTGGTCCCTCTCTCTCTCTGGTCGGTCTCCCTGGTCCCTCTCTCTCTCTGGTCGGTCTCCCTGGTCCCTCTCTCTCTCTGGTCGGTCTCCCTGGTCCCTCTCTCTCTCTGGTCGGTCTCCCTGGTCCCTCTCTCTCTCTGGTCGGTCTCCCTGGTCCCTCTCTCTCTCTGGTCGGTCTCCCTGGTCCCTCTCTCTCTCTGGTCGGTCTCCCTGGTCCCTCTCTCTCTCTGGTCGGTCTCCCTGGTCCCTCTCTCTCTCTGGTCGGTCTCCCTGGTCCCTCTCTCTCTCTGGTCGGTCTCCCTGGTCCCTCTCTCGCTCTGGTCGGTCTCCCTGGTCCCTCTCTCTCTCCGGTCGGTCTCCCTGGTCCCTCTCTCTCTCTGGTCGGTCTCCCTGGTCCCTCTCTCTCTCTGGTCGGTCTCCCTGGTCCCTCTCTCTCTCCGGTCGGTCTCCCTGGTCCCTCTCTCTCTCTGGTCGGTCTCCCTGGTCCCTCTCTCTCTCTGGTCGGTCTCCCTGGTCCCTCTCTCTCTCTGGTCGGTCTCCCTGGTCCCTCTCTCTATCTGGTCGGTCTCCCTGGTCCCTCTCTCTCTCTGGTCGGTCTCCCTGGTCCCTCTCTCTCTCTGGTCGGTCTCCCTGGTCCCTCTCTCTCTCTGGTCGGTCTCCCTGGTCCCTCTCTCTCTCTGGTCGGTCTCCCTGGTCCCTCTCTCTCTCTGGTCGGTCTCCCTGGTCCCTCTCTCTCTCTGGTCGGTCTCCCTGGTCCCTCTCTCGCTCTGGTCGGTCTCCCTGGTCCCTCTCTCTCTGGTTGGTCTCCCTGGTCCCTCTCTCTATCTGGTTGGTCTGCCAGGTCCCTCTCTCTATCTGGTTGATCTCCCTGGTCCCTCTCTATCTCTCTCTTGGGTTATCCCTCGTCCCTCTCTCTTGGGTTATCCCTCGTCCCTCTCTCTTGGGTTATCCCTCGTCCCTCTCTCTTGGGTTATCCCTCGTCCCTCCATCTTTCTTCCCCTCGGTCTCCCTGTCTCTCACCTCACTGCATGTACGTGCGAGTCCAGCTGTTGCACGGCCGGTTTCAGCAGCTCCAGCAGCCCCTCCGCGAACACATCCCGCCCGGGGGACACCGGCACCGCCATCCTGAACCGAAATGGACCGGAAGTGACGTCTGACTAGAAATGACAGCGGGAGCCCCTGACATCAACAAACCCCAGCCTGGGCTCTGAGGGTGACGTCACCGCCCGGAGCCTGCCGGGAGCGGCGCAGCTGATTTGCTGGTACCTCACAGTATGCAAATGAGAGAGGTTATATAATACCATATGAGGAAATGGGGAGATGTACAGACAGACAGTGGGAAAGACTGGCAGACAAAGGGATAGATAGATAGATAGATAGATAGATAGATAGATAGATAGATAGATAGATAGATAGATAGACAGAGCGATAGATAGACAGATAAACAGAGGGCTAGATAGACAGAGAGATAGACAGACAGACAGAGGGATAGACAGACAGAGGGATGATAGACAGACAGAGGGATGGATAGATACAGAGGGATGGATAGAGAGATAGACAGAGAGAGAGATAGATAGATAGAGGGATGGATAGAGACAGAGGGATGGATAGAGACAGAGGGATGGATAGAGATATAGATAGACAGAGAGATAGATAGACAGAGGGCTAGATAGACAGAGAGATAGACAGACAGACAGACAGAGGGATAGACAGACAGACAGAGGGATGATAGACAGACAGAGGGATGGATAGAGACAGAGGGATGGATAGAGAGATAGATAGACAGAGAGATAGATAGACAGAGGGCTAGATAGACAGAGAGATAGACAGACAGACAGACAGAGGGATAGACAGACAGACAGAGGGATGATAGACAGACAGAGGGATGGATAGAGACAGAGGGATGGATAGAGAGATAGATAGACAGAGAGATAGATAGATAGACAGATAGATAAACCGAGGGCTAGATAGATAGAGAGATAGATAGACAGAGAGATAGATAGACAGATAGATAAACCGAGGGCTAGATAGACAGAGGGATGGATAGATACAGAGGGATGGATAGAGAGATAGACAGAGAGAGAGATAGATAGATAGAGGGATGGATAGAGACAGAGGGATGGATAGAGAGATAGATAGACAGAGAGATAGATAGACAGAGGGCTAGACAGACAGAGGGATAGACAGACAGACAGAGGGATGATAGACAGACAGAGGGATGGATAGAGACAGAGGGATGGATAGAGACAGAGGGATGGATAGAGAGATAGATAGACAGATAGATAAACCGAGGGCTAGATAGACAGATAGATAGACAGAGAGATAGATAGACAGATAGA
Organism: Discoglossus pictus; assembly: GCA_027410445.1. Classification (NCBI taxonomy): domain Eukaryota; kingdom Metazoa; phylum Chordata; class Amphibia; order Anura; family Alytidae; genus Discoglossus; species Discoglossus pictus. The sequence continues at coordinate 290,213,118 of CM050168.1, forward strand.
TAAACCGAGGGCTAGATAGACAGAGAGATAGATAGACAGAGAGATAGATAGACAGATAGATAGATAGACAGATAGATAGATAAACAGAGGGCTAGATAGATAGAGGAATAGACGGATAGATCGACAGAGGGATAGATCGACAGACAGAGGGATAGACAGACAGAGGGATAGATCGATAGACGGACAGACAGAGAGATCGACAGACAGACAGAGGGATTGATAGATAGACAGACAGACAGAGGGATAGATAGACAGACAGAGGGATAGATAGACAGACAAAGGGATAGATAGACAGACAGAGGGATAGATAGACAGACAGAGGGATAGACAGAGGGATGGATAGATAGAGGGATAGATAGAGACATAGCTATATAGATGGATAGCTATTTTAAGCTCAGATTGTGACACTGGACTCTGTGAGCTGATTGGATCAGAAGTTCATGAGCCAGCTCAAGAACCCACTAACCTGCATCTCTGACAGTTCATGACCTCCATGTTGGGTGTTCCTTAGAGGCCCACACCCTAAAATACAAGGTAAATACTACAATATGTACAAATACATTTGTACCTCTATAAGTGACCTCATACAAGAGCTGCGTGTGTTTAGGTAAAACCTTCACATGTTTGTGTGGATGCAGCTATGCAACAAGACAGGAACATACATGCATTTGTAGAGATTTAGAGAAACGGCCAGAGTTAAACAGTGATATATCAAAAGAGACAGGACAGCGTCTAAAAGAGACATGCGCATATAAAATGAGACACCGGAGAAGGGGTAGACACCTGCAGCCTTATTAAATTGCGATTCAGCCAATTGAATAGGGCTCTATATAAGCACAGAGCATATGTTTTTTACAGAAGTCTTTATTTAGTGATCTTCTATCCAAAAGCCATGTCCTCACTAACTGAAAACTTCTGTAAAAAACATATGCTCTGTGCTTATATTGAGCCCTATTCAATTGGCCAAATCGCAATTTAATAAGGTTGTAAGTAATTATTACCTTTTGCAGTTATCCTTATTAAATCCTCCATATCATTAAATATGATTTTAGTTAAATAATAACCTATCATTATGTGTCATTACCGCCGTGATCTTCCTTTATTTGTCCCTTTTTAGTGCCGTTATATTAAAATATTTATATTGATGGGCTCTGCACTTTGCTGCATTTTCCTCAAATATATTTTGACCTAAAAAAATGAATTGTCTACCTCAGCTGTAGAGAGACAGAAAAGGACAGGTCCAAAGAGACAGATAGAACTAGAGCCACTGGAAGAGACAGGCTGATACATACAGAAAGAGACAGACAATTGATATACACGCACACACAAAAAAAGGTAGAGACATTCTATAGACACACCCAATGAGACAGACAGATATGCATGGAAAGAGACAGAAACATACTATAAAGAGACACAGACTGATACAAAAGTAAAGAGACAGACAGAAACATACTATAAAGAAACACACCGAGAGAGACAGACAGAAATGTACTATAAAGAGACAGACTGATATAAATGGAAAGAGACAGACAGAAACATACTATAAAGAAACACACCAAGAGAGACAGATGGATACAAATGGAAAGAGACAGACAGAAATGTACTATAAAGAGACACACTGTGAGAGACAGATGGATACAAATGGAAAGAGACAGACAGAAACAGAAACTTCAAATGATAAAATAATACATGATTATTCGTCATTCAGAATATCTCTAAAAAATTAATTTAATTACCGGAATCCATTTTTTTTAAATAAAATATTGTGAGTCTCAAAGAGACACATGGTTCGCAAAGTTACGGGCTTACACATGCGTGCAGAGCCTGCTGTGGCCTGCAATGAGCGGCAATCATTGCGGGGCCCGTGATGAGCGCCAAAGGCACTCATCACGAGGCCCATAAAGTAGAGAGGTGAAAGCCTTGCATTCTGTGGCAAATGGCATTGCCAGCCTTCAAGACGTTTTGTTGACGAGTAAGTCGCCAGTTATATTATTACACAGAATAAATCTACCAGATACATGTTGTTATTTTTTTTTTATTTGGAAACTTCCTTTTATATATATATAATAAACTTAATAAGGAAATGAGGTTCTGGAAGAAAGCGTCTGGACACCCTGATTTGACCACAGGTCCGCCAAATAACTGCCAATGCTTTATACATCATATCAGGTAATTAATGAACATACCAAGGTCAGTATTATTTATGGCGCGTGTCTTCTGCCCCACGTGCGGTTGTTATTCCTAAAGAGACGTGTAACTCTCGAAAGCTTGTCACTGTAGCTAAAAAAACGTTATCACTTTGTACTGGACATTCACAGCTACTGCTTTTGGGGGAACACTGGGACTGTCCCTCAACTCACAGGCCCCTTAAAGAGCTATGTGCCCTTAATTTTCCCCATTAACTTTGCATTGGGAGGTGGGCATTTTTAGGATTGTCCTTGTAATGGCCACTTGGAGGCCCTGCCCCCCCTTACACCCTCCTGGGTATGGTTGTGGTCAGTGGCTGTTGCTCCCTCCTGGTCAACATTTCAGTCCCTGCTAACTCCTAAATCCAAACAGTATTAGGGAGTTAACTAGTTTAGAAGGGAACTTTGAATGTGTTTAAGTTTGTGATGTACTTAGCTTCTACACCCCCAGATTGGCCAGTGAGGTATTACAGACGGCTGATTGAGTTAACTGGTTAGAGGCAGGTAATGTAATCAGGTTTGTGAGTTGGACCAAAGATGTATTGTCCTGTTTACCTATAAATGCACCAAATTTTCCTAAAAAATGACTCTTCTAGGGAACATAATTTTGGTATTCTCTCTCTTTTATTTAGAGGTTATAACCTCTGCTTTTTTTTAACCCATTGATTCCTGTTCTGCATCCTGATGGTCCTGGAATAGAAGCCAGTCACCAAGAAGCCCATTCACTCCACTGGCCAAAGTAGGATTGCTGTAGCCATTGCAAGAGGATCCAGGAATCGAGTTGGACCCCTTGCCATGGGTTGTAACTAATATATAATACTGGGGTTAAAGGTGTATGCAAGTGAGCTAGAATATGAATGCATCTGATAGAGGAGAATTAGTAGTGTATGGAAAAAAAATGTTTGAATGAAAAAATACTAAAATAAACATTTAAACAGTTACCCTAAATTCTGCTGAATTTCTTGCATTTGCAAACTGTTCTCTATCAATGTTGACACCCCATGAACTTCCCAGGGAATATTAGCATAACTAATACATTGTACTTTTTGGCCTGGGGATTGAGCTGGGGATTGGACCCCTTGCCCTGGGGAACTATGAACCAAGGCAAACTAGACCTGGTCAAGAATGAGATGACAAGGTTACATATTTATATTCTGGGAATTGGTGAACTTAAATGTACTGGAATAGGACATTTCACCTCAGACAACCATCACATCTTCTTCTGTGGTCAAAAATCCCACAGAGAGAACAGAGTAGCCATCCTAGTCAATCAAAGAGTGGCCAAAGCAGTGCTCGGTTACAACCCAATAAAAGGCAAAATAATTTGAATTCCAAGCAAGCCATTTGGCATCACAGTGACTCACGTCTATGCTCCAACCATGGAGGCTGAATGTTGTCCAGTTTTAAAAAAATATTCACCACGTCATAGATATAACATCAAGAAAAGAGGTTACTCATCCTAGGAGATTGGAATTCTAAAGTAGGGAGCCCCAGACACCCGTATAACTGGCAAATTTAGCCTTGGAGTACAAAATGAAGCAGGTCAGAGATTAGTAGAATTCTGTCAAGATAATTCTCTGGTCATAGCAAACACTCTCTTCCAACAGCCTCCGAGACACCTCTACACATGGACATCACCAGATGGACAACATAGAAATCAGATTGACTATATGGATGCCAAAGATGGATGAGCTATATACAGTCAGCTAAAATAAGAGATGGAGCTGACTGGCTCAGAACATGAGCTTCTTATTGCAAAGTTCTGAATTAAACCGAAGAAAAAGGAGGGAAAAATCATCAGACCAAGTAGATACAAAATAAATATTCCATCCCTTGTGAATATGCAGTGGAAGTAAATAATATATTTAAGGGACTAGACATGGAAGACAGAATGCTTGAAGATCTTCAGACCAAAGTTTGTGACATTATTCAGTAAAGCACCTTTCATGTCAAAGTGGGTGTGATAAAAGACAACAATGGTAGGGACTTGACTTAGAAGAAGACCAGATAAAGAGGTGGCCAGAATACAGCGAAGATGTATACAGGAAAGATCTTAACAGCTGTGATGACCTCAATAGTTTGTCCAAGGAGCTGGAGCCAGACATCTTGGAGAGCGAAGTGAGATGAGCCCTAGGATGTCTTGCTGATAACAAGGCTGCAGGAGTTGATGGAATCCCAATTAAACTATTCAAAATTCTACAAGTTAAAAGTGTTGCTTGCCTTATGCCAACAAATTTGGAAAGCTCAACAGTGGCCAATAGACTGGAAAAGGTCAGTCTACATCCCAATCCCAAAAAAAGGCAGTGCCAAAGAGTGCTCCAATAATCAAACAATTGCACTAATTTCACATGCCAGCAAGGTAAAGCTTAAGATCCTACAAGCTCGACTCCAACAGTATATGGATCGGGAACTACCAGATGTGAAAGCCGGGTTCTGCAGCGGAAGAGGCACAAGAGATCAAATGGCCAATTAATAATAGAGAAAGCAAGAGCGTTCCAGAAAAACATTTACTTTTGCTTCATAGACTATTCTAAAGCCTTTGACTGTGTGGATCCCAACAAAATGTGGCAAGTTATTATAGAGATGGGTGTACCAGCTCATCCTCCTCCTGAGGAGTCTGTATGTGGACCAGGAAGCCATGGTCAGAACCGAACATGGAACAAAAGAATGGTTCAAGATCGGAAAAGGTTTGGGACAAGGTTGTATATTGTCACTTTATTTATTCACCTGATACACAGAGCACATCATGTGTAAGGCTGGGCTGGATCAATCCAAAGACATTATCAATATTGCTGGAAGAAATATCAACAACCTCTCTGATGGCTAAAAGTGAGGAAGATCTAAAGGACCTATTGATGATGGTAAAAGAAGAGAGTGCAAAAGCTAAAGTGACAGAGTTTATTTTCCTGGAATTCAAGGTATCTACAGATGGTGACTGTAGCCATAAAAGACGTTTGCTTCTGGGTAGGAAAGCTATGGCAGGCCTGGACAAGCTAGTAAAACTTAAAGATAATAAACTATCAACAAAGGTCTGCATAGTTCGATCTCTGGTATTTTCTGAAGTAGTATACGGATGTGAGAGCTGGACCATAAGGAAGTCTGAGCAGGAGGGTATTTATAGGACTTGTTTGGTAGAGGACATTTATAAGGTCTGTATGGAAAAGGCAGGAGGGTATTTATAGGACCTGTTTGGGGGCAGATATGAAGATATTTCTGGGGTCTGTTGAACTTGTCCTATCAGCTAATGACATTTGATCAATGTGGTCATTGAATAAATATTACAGTGGTATTCCCCACATTGTCCACAAGGTGGCAACAAACACCAATCTTAGGGACAGGTAAAAGAGACCGTTGGGGTTTGGAGAGCTCTGTACATAGGAAGAAGAGACCTGTGAGGTTTAGAGAGCTCTGTACATAGGAAGAAGAGACCTGTGAGGTTTAGAGAGCTCTGTACATAGGAAGAAGAGACCTGTGAGGTTTGGAGAGCTCTGTACATAGGAATAAGAGACCTGAGAGGTTTAGAGAGCTCTGCACATAGGAATAAGAGACATGAAAGGTTTAGAGAGCTCTGCACATAGGAATAAGAGACCTGAGAGGTTTAGAGAGCTCTGCACATAGGAATAAGAGACATGAGAGGTTTAGAGAGCTCTGCACATAGGAATAAGAGACCTGAGAGGTTTAGAGAGCTCTGCACATAGGAATAAGAGACCTGAGAGGTTTAGAGAGCTCTGCACATAGGAATAAGAGACATGAGAGGTTTAGAGAGCTCTGTACATAGGAAGAAGAGACCGGTGAGGTTTAGAGAGCTCTGTACATAGGAATAAGAGACCTGTGAGGTTTAGTGAGGTCTGTACATAGGAAGAAGAGACCTGTGAGGTTTAGAGAGCTCTGTACATAGGAAGAAGAGACCTGTGAGGTTTGGAGAGCTCTGTACATAGGAATAAGAGACCTGAGAGGTTTAGAGAGCTCTGCACATAGGAATAAGAGACATGAAAGGTTTAGAGAGCTCTGCACATAGGAATAAGAGACCTGAGAGGTTTAGAGAGCTCTGCACATAGGAATAAGAGACATGAGAGGTTTAGAGAGCTCTGCACATAGGAATAAGAGACCTGAGAGGTTTAGAGAGCTCTGCACATAGGAATAAGAGACCTGAGAGGTTTAGAGAGCTCTGCACATAGGAATAAGAGACATGAGAGGTTTAGAGAGCTCTGTACATTGGAAGAAGAGACCTGTGAGGTTTAGTGAGCTCTGTACATAGGAAGAAGAGACCGGTGAGGTTTAGAGAGCTCTGTACATAGGAATAAGAGACCTGTGAGGTTTAGTGAGGTCTGTACATAGGAAGAAGAGACCAGTGAGGTTTAGAGAGCTCTGTACATAGGAATAAGAGACCTGAGAGGTTTAGAGAGCTCTGTACATAGGAAGAAGAGACCTGTGAGGTTTAGAGAGCTCTGTACATTGGAAGAAGAGACCTGTGAGGTTTAGAGAGCTCTGTACATAGGAATAAGAGACCTGAGAGGTTTAGAGAGCTCTGTACATAGGAATAAGAGACATGTGAGGTTTAGAGAGGTCTGTACATAGGAATAAGAGACCTGTGAGTTTTGGAGTGCTCTGTACATAGGAATAAGAGACGTGAGAGGTTTAGAGAGCTCTGTACATAGGAAGAAGAGACCTGTGAGGTTTAGAGAGCTCTGTACATAGGAAGAAGAGACCGGTGAGGTTTAGAGAGCTCTGTACATAGGAAGAAGAGACCGGTGAGGTTTAGAGAGCTCTGTACATAGGAATAAGAGACCTGAGAGGTTTAGAGAGCTCTGTACATAGGAAGAAGAGACCTGTGAGGTTTAGAGAGCTCTGTACATTGGAAGTCGAGACCGGTGAGGTTTAGAGAGCTCTGTACATAGGAATAAGAGACCTGTGAGGTTTAGAGAGCTCTGTACATAGGAAGAAGAGACCTGTGAGGTTTAGAGAGCTCTGTACATTGGAAGAAGAGACCTGTGAGGTTTAGAGAGCTCTGTACATAGGAATAAGAGACCTGAGAGGTTTAGAGAGCTCTGTACATAGGAATAAGAGACCTGTGAGGTTTAGAGAGGTCTGTACATAGGAATAAGAGACCTGTGAGGTTTGGAGAGCTCTGTACATAGGAATAAGAGACATGAGAGGTTTAGAGAGCTCTGTACATAGGAAGAAGAGACCTGAGAGGTTTAGAGAGGTCTGTACATAGGAATAAGAGACCTGTGAGGTTTGGAGAGCTCTGTACATAGGAATAAGAGACATGAGAGGTTTAGAGAGCTCTGTACATAGGAAGAAGAGACCTGAGAGGTTTAGAGAGCTCTGTACATAGGAAGAAGAGACCTGTGAGTTTTAGTGAGCTCTGTACATAGGAAGAAGAGACCGGTGAGTTTTAGTGAGCTCTGTACATAGGAAGAAGAGACCTGTGAGGTTTAGTGAGCTCTGTACATTGGAAGAAGAGACCTGTGAGGTTTGGAGAGCTCTGTACATAGGAATAAGAGACCTGAGAGGTTTAGAGAGCTCTGTACATTGGAAGAAGAGACCGGTGGGGTTTGGAGAGCTCTGTACATAGGAATAAGAGACCTGAGAGGTTTAGAGAGCTCTATACATAGGAAGAAGAGACCAGTGAGGTTTAGAGAGCTCTGTACATAGGAATAAGAGACCTGAGAGGTTTAGAGAGCTCTATACATAGGAATAAGAGACCTGCGAGGTTTAGAGAGCTCTGTACATTGGAAGAAGAGACCGGTGAGGTTTAGAGAGCTCTGTACATAAGAATAAGAGACCTGAGAGGTTTAGAGAGCTCTATACATAGGAAGAAGAGACCGGTGAGGGTTAGAGAGCTCTGTACATAGGAAGAAGAGACCTGAGAGGTTTAGAGAGCTCTGTACATAGGAAGAAGAGACCGGTGAGGTTTAGAGAGCTTTGTACATAGGAAGAAGAGACCTGAGAGGTTTAGTGAGCTCTGTACATAGGAAGAAGAGACCGGTGAGGGTTAGAGAGCTCTGTACATAGGAAGAAGAGACCTGTGTGGTTTGGAGAGCTCTGAACATTTGTGAAGTATGCAATACCCCAACCACCCTAGTAGTTGTTTAAGCCATGTGGATAAAAGTTTTTTTTTTTTTAGAACATCTGAATTGGAGTAGTCTTTTTGGACAGAACTTTGTATTATATTAGACAGTCTCATTCCTTCAGGCTATACTTTGTAAACTAAATCATTCTTCAGATATACATTCTCTACATGATATTAAGTTGTGGTCTGTTAGTAGAAGTGATCCAGACTGCAAACTGTCCATCCCAAACAAGAATACACACCAAAATCATGCAACTAAATAAAGGGATGTACAGTATCTCACAAAAGTTAGTACACCCCTCACATTTTTGTAAATATTTTATTACTAGCGACTTGCCTGTCAAAAATGACGGCAATAAAATTTGAAGCCATGGAAATGCTGTTTGACACAGAATGTAAACAGTTTTGTACTGTGAGGATCTTCGGCGCTCATTGCGAGCCTCTCCTGTCGTGTACTTTTGGTCCTCTGAGCACCTTCATGAGTCCTGATAAGAGATATATATTTCTCTGTATATGTAATTAAGTAATAATAAATGATTTATTAAATAAATTAATATACTTTAATTATTTATAATTGATATATGCAGCGAGCAATAGGTTGAAGAGCTAACAATCTGTTTGTATTTTGCGCCTGCATAGAATATACATTGTGAGTGTTGGTGCCCTGCTTATAAAGTGTAATGAATGTTTGACGTGTGCATTATAAATAGGCTGCGTGCGCGAGGTAAAGCCGTTGGTTTATTGTGTAAAGCAGCATTGTATAGTAGTAATGTTATTAATGTGTTACGCGTCTCGTGAGCATTTTCCGGCTTTTTTAATAGTGTATTTTGTAGGTCGTAGTGTGATGTGTAAAGTGCTATGCATTTTGCAGTGGTTTGCGCAGTCCGTGGTAGTGTAGCCTCGTTTTCATTTTTTTCGGTGCCCATTTTTTTTCGTCGCTTAGGCGATTTTCAAGTGTCAAAAATGTCTAAATAGAGTTAAATTCGCGTTCCACCTCTCTCTCAGACATCCTGGCTGTTGCCCCGTGCTGTCTGTGATGTTTTTGTAATTTTTTGGGATGTATTTAGTGTGTTTTTATTGTTTTTTCATTTTCAGCGTGCGGCCGTTAATCTCATAATTTTTTGCGTCTCGTTTCTTTTTTTTCCCCAAGTCTCGTTTTTTTTTTTCCTAAGTCCCGCGTTTGTGAGCCGCTTGCACGCCAAGGCGATCCCGCATTTAGGAACAGTTTTTCGGCGAAGTCCCACGTGTTTCATTGCCTCTTTGTGTTAGTGGTGATAGTTGTAGTGCGTTGTAGTGGTTTAACGGCTCGCCTCGTTACGCTCATCGGCTAAGTGCTACGTGTTAACGGCTCACCTCGCTTCGCAAGGCTCGCAGCGATGAGCGCCTTTGGCGCTCATCGGCTAAGTCGTACACACCACTCAAAGTGTGACAACGTCTCGCAGTTTGACAACTATTATATGTGATATGCTACAATGTAAAGTAGTAAGTGTACAGCCTGTATAAGAGTGTAAATTTGCTGTCCCCTCAAAACACACGGCCGTTACTTGGCAGGTTTGCTGTTGTGCCATGTTCTTTCCATTTGGTTAGGATAGATGGTGCTCCTGGGGATCAAAGTTTTGGATATTTTATTTATAACCTGACAACATTGTCCCTTACTTGTTTGGAGAGTTCATTGGTCTTCATGGCAGTGTTTGGTTAGTGGTGCCTCTTGCTTAGGTGTTGAGGCTTCTGGGGCCTTTCATAAAAAGTTGTGTATATGTAATGACAGATCATGTGACACTTAGATTGCACACAGGTGGACATCATTTCACTAATTATGTGACTTCTGAAGGTAATTGGTTGCACCAGAGCTTTTTATGGGCTTCATAATAAAGGGGGTGAATACATACGCACATGCCAATTTTCGGTTTTCTATTTCAAAAAAATAGTTTTATGAATATATTTTTCTCATTTCACTTCACCAACTTAAACTATTGTGTTCTGATTCGCCACATAAAATTCAGATAAACAAAACATTGAACTTAAGGCTGTAATGTAACAAAATAGGTAAACAAAAAGTCAAGGGGGTGAATACTTTTGCAAGTTACTGTAAACCCTATTGGGCATCCTCAAACTGAAGTTGGGAGAGTGCAAGGTCTCTAACATGCACCAGCTCTGTGGTGTCATCATGGAGGAGTGGAAGAGGACTCCAGTGATAACCTGTGAAGCTCTGGTGAACTCCATGCCCATGAGGGTTAAGGCAGTGCTGGGAAATAATAACGGCCACACAAAATATTGACACTTTGGACCCAATTTGGACATTTCCACTTACTCCATTTTTTGCCAACGGTTTGGACATTACTGGCTGTGTGTTGAGTTATTTTGACGGGACAGCAAATTTACACTGTTATACAGGCCGTACATGTCATGGCTCACTTGGCAGTCATCTGGGACTTGGACAGATGTCTGTCACAGACTGTTGACACAAGAGACGATACCTGGGGGTTTGGGGCTCCCAGACCCCCTGTTATACTGTTATAAGGTTATATTGTTATTTTGTGGTCTAGGGGATAAAGTATTATAAGATTACCCCTTAGCATATTCCCATCCCTTCCATGTTTAGGCTCATTGTAATGGGTATCCTGTGAGTAATCTAATGGGATATATTGGTTGTATGTGGGTGAAACATTGGGTGTTATATTTGTAAATATGAATGTATGTTATTATATTAGTATGTTATTATATTGTAGAGGGGAAGCCGTGAATACAGCCAAGCCTCCTTTGTTCCCAAAGGCCTGTTAATCCCATTAGCTAAGTGTCCAGCAGAGAACTAACAATGGGGAGCTACAGCTGGAGAGCAGACAGGCAGGCACCCAGAAACAATGGGATGGCCTGAGGCTTCTCAGCCTTCATAGCATGGGCACAGGAGAACCAAGGTATGCTTTGCCCTGGAGATTCAGAGCCCAAATGAATTAGTTGGCCTTGCCTAGTGGGCAGACCTGGGAGGGGACTATTGGTTCACACACAGTTCCCCTTCATGATTGGCCAGACGTCATTTGGGGCTGGCTAACGGTAGCCACTTCCCCCATTCTTGTGTGATGTGGTTAAATATGCTGTTCTAAAATAAAACATGGTTCATAATTTTCATCAAGACTTTGTGTGCAGGTGTATTATTGACCCAGGGGCATATGCTGGTAGAGGAGATCGTTCTGACTCCCTTCTAGGTTTTCCCAGGCACACTACCAAAAGCTGGGACTTATGCCTTTATACCGACAAAGACTGTCCATAGGTCTAGAGTCAGCCCAAACTTAGGTCTAAAACCTACAGGAGATAAGAGGACTAGGATCCTCTATACTCCATCATCATTGTAGGTTGTGACAATTGGCTGGCAGCGGTGGGACGTTCCTACAGAAAGACCAAGAATGGAGCAGCAATACGAGGAATGGTCCTCAGCGGAGCTAAGGGAGGCGATGAAGCAGAAAGGAATCCCTAGGTGGAAGGGAGACCAACGAGCGGGGATGATTGCAGCCCTGAGAAAAAATGATGCGGAGCAGGGGGAAGCAGAGGAGTTGGGTGAGGGACCACCAAGGGCTCCAAGACCCCGACCAGAGCAAGACATCACCAAAGAGGCAACAAGGAGGTATGAAGAAGCCAGACACCTATACCCCAGTGAGATGACCGCACAAGAGGTGGCCAAATTACTGGACCAGCATTACCAGAGAATCTGGCAGGAGCGCACTGGGGGAGCGGGATCAAGCTCAGCAAAGGCTTGGTTGCCGCACAGAGGAATTGCCAGCACGAGTTAAGATGGCATACCAGAACTTTTAAGAAGTTCCAGGATGGTATGGACAATATGGACGAATTCCTTCAGGAGTTTGAGCACCAAGATATTCCCTATGGAGAATGGGCCAAATTGCTGCTGAACAAGTTAACAGGAAGGGCCAGTGCGGCATGTGGAGCCCTTCCACGGGAACAAGCCCAGGATTATAAATATTTGTGCACTGTGTTGCTGAGCAGATATACTGTGACGCCTAAGACATTTTTGAATAGATTCAGGGGCACCACCAAAGGACCAGCAGACACTCATGTGGAGGTTATGTGCAGGTTAAGGCGAGCTTGTACCCAGTGGTGGTCTACACAAGGAGCCATCACAGCCGAACAGATATTGGAAGTGGTACTGATGGAACAATTCCTGAACATTTGCTCCTCAGAAGTCAGTGACTGGTTGCAAGATCAAAAACCGACCACTGCAGACCAAGCAGCTGCGCTGGCAGATCGGTTTATCAGCACCAGGGCCAAAAGAGTGTCCCAAGGAACAAAACCTAGCCTAAATACGGGTAGGGGCCCCAGAGAGGTGGTGCCAGCACGATCAGCTCCTGAGATGTGTAATGCGCCCTGGGCACGGCCAGTAAAAACATCTGACCACAGGGGTACCAAGTCTCAGCCTGCTCCCAGGACACAATGGGGGACCAAACCAATGAGCTCAGAATGCTACAACTGCAACCAACGAGGTCACTTTGCTAAGGATTGTCCTCAGGCACCCAAAAACTCTAGAGGACCTCCCCACCGCCATGTACATTATTTGGGGGAGTGGACTGAGGGGCCGGCGAGCTCCAACGCAGCTCTTTGGGGGCCAGAAGCAGAGGGAGGATATTCAGGGGTCTATACTGTAAGGAACCCGCAGAAGCTGTCTGGAGAACAACATAGGCAAGCCGTGTGGCTACAAGGACGCCAAGCTACTGGCTACCTTGACTCTGGATCAGCAGTCACAGTAGTCCTACCCAAATGGGTACGCCCTACAGATTCTATCCGAAAGGAAATGTGGGTGAAGGTAGCAGACGCCTTAGTGACTATATTCACAGGAACAGGGTTTCCCCGTGAGATTTTGTCCGATCAAGGCCCACAATTTATGGCCAAAGTCACGGAACAGCTATGGGCCACGTGTGGCGTTAAGCATATTACCTCTTCCCCCTACCATCCCCAGACTAATGGTCTATGCGAGCGGTTCAATGGGACTCTTAAACATATGATACGCACTTTTACAGACCAGGAACCAGACTGGAAACGGTTGTTGCCATGTTTGCTGTTCGCCTATAGAGAGGTACCCCAGGAGTCTACAGGGCACTCCCCCTTTGAACTCCTGTATGGGAGACATGTGAGAGGACCCTTAAGCATAATTAGGGAAACATGGGAAGGGGAGTATAGGCAGCAACCCATACCAGTGGCCACCTATGTACTAGCCTTCAGAGAGAACATGTCCAGACTAACTGGAATAGTCAGCCAAAACATGAGGAAAGCCCAGCAGAGGGATCAGAAATACTACAAGGCAGGGACCAGTGATAGAGTTCTGAAAGAGGGAACGAAGGTGCTTATGCTGGAACCTCACCCCCAGAATAAATTACAGTCCCAGTGGGTAGGGCCTTACACAATCAGCCAGAAAGTGGGGAACAAGGCCTATGTAGTAATGATAGACCCGGATAGGGCCATCACCAGAGTTGCCCATATCAACAGACTTAAGGTGTACGTTCAGAGAGCAGCTCACCTCCTAGCTATTTGTAGGGCCACAGAGGACGAACCAGAAGAGGGACAGATCCCAGATATGCTAAACAAAGCAGACCAGGATATAGTAGGAGAAAGTATCCAGCAGACCCTGGAATTAGACGCAGAGCAGAAAGAGCAGCTGTCCCACAGCTTAAAACCCTTCCACTCCCTGTTCACCACCAAGCCAGGGTGTACCCCCTTAGCTGTCCACCCAGTAGTAACCGGGGAATGTGCCCCCTTAAAGCAACACCCCTACAGGGTACCACAGGCAGTTAGGGCCAACATTCAGGCAGAATTACGCACTATGCTACAGTTGGGAGTGATAGAAGAATCCAGTAGTCCCTGGGCATCTCCAGTGGTATTGGTGCCCAAAAAAGATGGAACCACTCGTTTTTGCGTGGATTACTGTAGACTGAACGATAAAACCAAAACAGATGCCTACCCTGTTCCACGCATGGACGAGTTGGTCGACCGGCTAGGTACTGCCAAATATTTAACCACTTTAGATCTCTCTAAAGGATATTGGCAGATCCCTTTAGAAGAGACTGCAAAGGAGAAGTCTGCCTTTATCACCCCCTTTGGACTCTTCCAGTTTAAAGTAATGCCATTTGGGATGAAAAATGCTCCTTCTACCTTTCAGAGACTAGTGGACACATTGTTGCAAGGGCACCAAGAGTATGCCCAGGCCTACCTGGATGATATAGCCATTTTTAGCCAGACTTGGGAGGACCACATAAGGCACATTAGCCAAATTATGCAGGCAATTCACCAAGCTAAGTTGACCATAAGACCTGACAAATGTCAATGGGCTAGAGCAGAAGTGCAATACCTAGGTCATTGGGTGGGGAATGGGAAGTTAAGACCCGAACCAGCCAAGGTAGAGTGAATAGCAGCTTGGCCCACCCCTAAAACTAAGAAGCAGGTGATGGCTTTCCTAGGTACTACTGGGTATTACCGAAAATGTATTCCTGATTTCAGCAGCACAGCCAAACCCCTGACGGATCTCACCAAGAAGAAGCTACCCCGTGGAGTGAATTGGACTTCTGCTTGCCAGTTGGCTTTCCAAACACTGAAGGATGCTCTGACCTGCTTCCCAGTCCTGGCTGCCCCAGACTATAACAGCCCTTTCGTGGTACAGACTGATGCCTCCATGTATGGCATAGGGGCAGTATTGAGTCAGCCAGACAACCAGGGAGTTGAGCACCCAGTGGCCTACATTAGTAGGAAACTACTGCAACGAGAAACAGCCTATGCAACTATAGAAAAGGAATGTTTAGCAGTAGTCTGGGCTCTACGCAAACTACAGCACTACCTGTACGGAAGACAGTTCACAGTCACCACAGACCATAACCCTCTTTGTTGGTTATCTAAAGTGGCTGGAGAGAATGGCCGACTACTGAGGTGGAGTTTAGCCCTACAAACTTTTAATTTCACGGTACAACACCGCAAAGGGAAATTCCACCAGAACGCAGATGGATTGTCGCGCCAACTAGAGCCCTGACTGTCAGTCCAGATAGGCATCCTGGAGTACAGAATGCCTACATCTGTACTTGGGGGGGTAATTGTCAAGGCTCACTTGGCAGTCATCTGGGACTTGGACAGATGTCTGTCACAGACTGTTGACACAAGAGACGATACCTGGGGGTTTGGGGCTCCCAGACCCCCTGTTATACTGTTATAAGGTTATATTGTTATTTTGTGGTCTAGGGGATAAAGTATTATAAGATTACCCCTTAGCATATTCCCATCCCTTCCATGTTTAGGCTCATTGTAATGGGTATCCTGTGAGGGATCTAATGGGATATATTGGTTGTATGTGGGTGAAACATTGGGTGTTATATTTGTAAATATGAATGTATGTTATTATATTAGTATGTTATTATTTTGTAGAGGGGAAGCCATGAATACAGCCAAGCCTCCTTTGTTCCCAAAGGCCTGTTAATCCCATTAGCTAAGTGTCCAGCAGAGAACTAACAATGGGGAGCTCACAGCTGGAGAGCAGACAGGCAGGCACCCAGAAACAATGGGATGGCCTGAGGCTTCTCAGCCTTCATAGCATGGGCACAGGAGAACCAAGGTATGCTTTGCCCTGGAGATTCAGAGCCCAAATGAATTAGTTGACCTCGCCTAGTGGGCGGACCTGGGAGGGGACTATTGGTTCACACACAGTTCCCCTTCATGATTGGCCAGACGTAATTTGGGGCTGGCTATTGGTAGCCACTTCCCCCATTCTTGTGTGATGTGGTTAAATATGCTGTTCTAAAATAAAACATGGTTCATAATTTTCATCAAGACTTTGTGTGCAGGTGTATTATTGACCCAGGGGCATATGCTGGTAGAGGAGATCGTTCTGACTCCCTTCCAGGTTTTCCCAGGCACACTACCAAAAGCTGGGACTTATGCCTTTGTACCGACAAAGACTGTCCATAGGTCTAGAGTCAGCCCAAACTTAGGTCTAAAACCTACAGGAGATAAGAGGACTAGGATCCTCTATACTCCATCATCATTGTAGGTTGTGACAGTACACTTACTGCTTCACATTGAAGAAATGATGCTCTGCTACAATGTTTTCACATAAGATATAAAATATTTACAAAAATGTGAGGGGTGTACTCACTTTTGTGAGATACTGTATCTCTCAAGATGGGATGGGTGGTTTAAAAAAAAAAATAAAAAGTCATAAATCTGTTTCCTACTAAAAGGATTTCCATATCTGGAATTAATCATTTATTTATCCTAGAAACACTGGTAGACTCTCCATCACCCTATTAACCAAAGCACATCTGTCACCCACTGCCCCTCTGAGCTCCCTCAAGCTCATGTTCATAGCTTCAATGACCTCATCTATCCATCTCCTCCTCTGCCGTTCCCTTCCTCACGTGTCTTCTTTAGGGAATCCTTTCTTTTCATGGTATGGTTAAAATATTTGAGCTTTAGCTTCAATAGCTTTACTTTTTACTAGTTTGTCCAAGCTTGCCAATAGCTTTCCTCCACAGAAGAAAACGTCTTCATTTCATGGCTACAGTCACCATCTGAAGATATCTTGGATCCTGGGAAAATAAAATCTGTCACTGCCTCCACTTCTTCCCCATCTACTTGCCAGAAATTGAGATTGCAGTTTGCCATGATCTTAATCTTTGTAACGTTGAGCGGCAGGCCAGCTTTTGCACTCTTTTACCCTCATCAGTAGGTCCTTTAGTTCCTCCTCACTTTCAGGCATCAGAGTAGTATCATCCACATTTCCGAGGTTGGTATTTCTTCCAGCAATATTGATTCCGGCTTTGGATTCATCCAGCCCGGCCTTACGCATGGTGCACTCGGTGTATAAGGTAAACAAATAAGGTGACAATATACAATCATGTCGTACTCCTTTTCCGATCTTAAACCATTCTATTGTTCCATGCTCGCTTCCGACAGTGGCTTCTTGGTCCAAATACAGATTCCTCAGGAGGTGGAGGAGATGGACAAGTACCCAGATCGAATTTTTTTAAGAAAACACTTACAACAGCTTGATGTAGACCAGTGGTTCACCACACCCAGTGCTAGGACTAGCACCAGTCCCTTGAGACATTATCTGCCGGTCCTCAGAGAGATAGACAGATGAGGAGAGCCTAATACTTTATAACTGACTAATGGTAGGAGTGTGTTTAGATAGATTATGGAGTTACAATGTAGTGTAACAGGTTCTGATTCTTGGAACCGGCCATGAGCATTGGAAGGTAACCAACCAGACACAAGACCAAATCAGACTGAGGGATATTGAAGGTTTATGGATGTTATTCTGTATTTAATATCCCTCAGTTATCTATTCACTTTTAAGTACTTCATTTTATTAAGAAGTGCTTATAAGCTCTGTTTTGCTGCCTAAAATCAAACAAGTATTCCCGATATGAGTCTGACTACGACACTGAGTAGACTCTGTAGGGCTGGCTGTGCCATAGCCAATCAGGAGCCACATCTCAGCAGCATGTTGCAGAAAGGTGGTCACTAATTGTTTCATACGAGACAGCACAGATGAGTCTGTGTCTGCAAATGCTGCAGATGGCAGACCCATACAGGGACTATTTGTATGGTTTTAGGGAGTAAAACAGAGCTTAAAAGGCACTTAATAAAATAAAGTACATACAAGTAAATAAATGCACAGGGATATTATACACCTAGTAACATCCAGGGACCCTCCATGTCCCTTTAAGCTTATCCCAGGCACTACCTGCTCCTCTAATAAGGCTTCAGCAGAGGTAGTGGGTGAAGGGATGGTGTACACAGCAGATCAGGAAACTGAATGTATAACAACAGTACATAAATATTTTATTTAGAATATGTCAGGAGATATTTGACAGTTCCTTAATGGAAATCCTTTATCCTCTTGCTCTATAAAAACACAGACTATTTCTCCTTGGTTGGGCGCGCTCAAGGCTGCAAGTTACATTTTTGGTAGTGTTTGGATTTTGGCCTGGTATTTATAACATGATAAAGTCCTGCTCAGAGTATCGGCACATGAATGTCCAGAGCCACTAAAGACAATGTACAGAACTGATCTGTATGCTCAGCATCACACACAGTACGGACACTTCAGACTGCTGCTCGGAGAGAAAAAAGGGAGAGAGGGTGAAAAGAGGTTATGAGGCACAAAAAGAGCTGAGAAGAGGTAGACTTAAAGAGTGGAGATATTGGGCAAGTGTCAGAAAGACAGGAAGGAGTAGAAAAGAGGATTCAGAGAAAGAGCAAGGAGATAGTCAGCATGCGGGGCGACAGACTGCAACTGAGGTAGCCACAACATTTTGTTTGTTTGTTTTAACTGCACATAAAAAAGTAAATTTAAGGGCAGAGAAAAAATATAAATCTTCGAACCCCTTCGATGCCAGGTTGAAACACGTCACAGCTTCCCACGGCTGTTAAGAGGATAAGTGCTTGAAATAAAGGGGGGGAAATCGCTCCATCTCACAATAAAGCACCTTTAAGGATTTTGGGCACTTACGGGTTAAACACAAATTCCCCCATTTCACCTGTAGTCGTACCAAAGTATTGAGTTCTTTGGGGGTAAGTTCAGTAGATAGCTTCTAGGAAGGGGGTATTTATATTATAGGGCTCTTTGTCTCGTTACCCAGCAGTTCTCAGGCTCGAGGCTGCACCAGTAAAAGCCGTATTTATAGTGTCTGTGATTCCAAGTGGCAGCTCCTTCGACTAGAATGCTGGTGCCCACATCTGGGGTAAAACTTGGATTCGCTGTCCCCCCCCCCCCCCCCCCCATCCTGACACGTATTTGGCAGATCTGTGAACTAAAACGTGTGGCCCCCAGATGGGGTATGGTTATCTGGGCTCCAAAGTAGAAGCCTATTGGTAGACCGTTATCCTCAATTGGCATATGATTGTCTGATGTCCACAGTTGGGCGCAACGCCATTACTAATTGACAGAGTTGGGGTCTGCCATCGGTAGGGTGTGCAGGACCTCATCGAGGAGCTGCAGTGCGCGGTGAAGATGCACCTCGATCCAACATGGCGTCTGTTTGATACTCTGCCGTGGGTAATCTGGTCCCCAACCTTTCACAAAACTGAGGCGCAGGATGCAGAGACGGCGGAGGTCATCGACCCCAATACCTGCTGCAGCCGACAGACCTGATTAAGAGGAAAATGGTCAGTCTCATGGACAGAACAACAGATAATGGTTACTGAAACATACCAGACCCCTGACCCCATACTCACTGACAGCTGGAGCAATGCCACCCACGGATCCTGGACCAGGGATAGTACCGGCCACAGCTGCCGCCTGGGCTGCTGCCGCTGCCGTTGCAGTGGCCGCTTGCTGCTGCATCTGTCTGTGACATTGGCGCAAATCAAACACCTGGGAGGGAATATGAATGGAGGTAAGAACAGGTCAATGGAGGAGTCTTATGTAGGTGAGGGGTGTTAAACAATCAGGCAGTAACTTGTAGAGGGTAATTAGATACAGCAGGTGGGCATTGTAGAGAAAATTGTAAATGCTTTTTTTTTCACGTGCTCTCTAATCTTGTATCCAATAAAAAAAACCTGTTTGACGTCTTTGCGTTTGCCTCTTTTACTAGTATCTTCTCGGTGAGAGGATCTTGAGTGTTTAGATGTGAAGTGGGACAAAAGGTGAAGTAAAAAAAAGGGTGTTTTGTAGAGTAAGGTGGGTACAGTGTTTGACAGACACAGAGGGGAAGGTGGGAAATGGGATCTGAGTAGGCACCTTGATGTAGGCTCCTGGGTAGATCTTGTGTACGGCATCCCCTGGTGCGCGTCCTGCTTCCCTATCAAGGTAATAACTTTGCACAAATACAGCGTGATCACTGAGGCACCTCATCCAGACGTCGCCCTCGCCCCGACACTCCAACTGTACCCCTTTCCCAATGTGCAGTCTGCAACACAGTAGGACACAATGAGTGCCAACAATTCAACTTTACACAATGAAGAAGGTAACTCTCTGGCACCACCAGGACACTCACCTCGCCCGCTCACTAGTGTCAGTGCGATGCACGTTGGACAATTGCCCAAGGCAAAATCGGTCACCTCCGGAGGGGTCCACGTATCCATCCACAGTGACTACAGGGCAGTTGGCAGGAACCTTGAAAATCTCTCCAACCTGGACGTCCATTTCAAAGTATGCAACAGAACACCAAAACTCTGGACCTAGGGCAAGGGGCAGCGAGAGAGGGAGGTAGTGAAGGCAAGAGGGCCGCAACAGAGGTCAGAAAGGCAAGGAGCTAGTGAGTCTTCTGGAGGGTTAAGAAACTCGAGAAAAAGATAAGGCAGGCATGGGAATTGAGATAAATGTGGAGTGGAATGAAAATATGGGAAGGGTAGAGATAAAAGGGAAATTTCCCCAAGTTGCAATTCAATACGACAACAAAATTGTGTAGATATTCTCACCTGGGTGGTTGGACACTGGGTGCGAGTACTGTGGAGAGCTCTGGTGAAGAGGCCCTACATGTGAAGAAGAGTGAGGCTTAGAGAACTGAAACGATAATGGACAGCTGAGCATTGTAGGAAGCAGTAAAGTAAGAACACATACAGTAGTGGTTTGGGTGGTGCAGAGGAGGTTGCTGATTTCCCCTCCCGTTCTGCTGCTGCTGTTGCTGCTGCTGCTGTTGCTGACTCCCAGGATTGGGGGTGTAAGCCGCCGTGCTGCTTCCCGTCCAACTGGCTGAAGGTAAGAATAATAGCGTGAAATCCCGGACATAATACAAATAGCACATACATGTAAAATGCAAACAGAACACATCAGGTTCAGTTCAGTTCTAGGCCCCTCCTCTTCTCTTTCTATACATACTCACTTGCACCCTAATAAAATCTTTTGAAATTCAGTATAATCTCTATGCAGATGACGCTCAAATCTACCTGTCAGCACCTTATATATCCCCCTCTCTTCTAGCACGTGATTCCAACTGCCTCTCTAGTATATCCTCCTGGATGTCCGCCCACCATCTCAAACGCAACATGTCTAAGACCGAAACTCCTAATCTTCCCACCATCTACTACAGTGTCAATTTCGCACATCTCTTTTACTGTCAACAATGTCTTTATCACTCCCACCTCCCAAGCCGTTGTTTTGGGGTTCTACTGGACCCTGCCCTCTCTTTCATTCTTCAGAATACTAAATGACCTTATGCAAGACACAACTAAGATTCTAAATACAAATCATATCTTGTCTTGACTACTACAACTCACTTCTGGCTGGGCTACCCATCACCCGTTTATCCCCACTTCAATCCATAATGACCCCACCACTAGACTCATCCACTGTACTAAACGTTCATTGTCGGCATCACCTCTGGGTCAGTCTCTCGACTGGCTTCCCGTAGCCTCCTGAAAAAATTTAAATTCATGACCCTAACTTACAAAGCCCTGAACAACACTGCACCCCATTATATCTCTGCTCTCATCTCCAAATATTCCCCCACCCGCCCTCTTCGATCATCTAATGGCCTTCTTTCCTCCTCTCTTATCACCTCCTCTCACTCCCGCCTTCAGGACTTTTCACGCTGTCCCTATTCTCCTGAACTCGTTGTATTGCTCTACCAGACTATCCTCCTGCCTCAAATCATTCAAATCCTCACTAAAAACGTTCCTGTTTAAAGAAGCCTTAACATGCTCACTGCTATTTATACACTCCTGTACTACACTCAAAACCTTTAGATTGTAAGTCTGCGAGTTTTCAATCTTGCATGGTGCTTTGAGGAAAGCTCTATGGACTCTGGATTCTAAGCTCAAAGACAGGGCCCTCCATCTTTGCAATGTGTTAATATTGTTTGACTTGATCACAACACATGTATAGCGCTACAGAATATAAACGATAATAATAACAACCATGCATTGCCCATCATTAGAGAACAAATGGTTGGCACCACATCACACTCTCCACTCACTGTGGAAGGGCTGCTTTGGGGGTGACGAGTATCCATTCTGCTGTGGGTTTAGTCCCGGTGTAGAGGGGGGCGAAGTGGACACCATCTGCTGGTGCTGGGGGGCAATCTGCAGCAGCCCCTCTGCATGTGCGAGAGGTCCAAGTGGGCATCCAGGAGCCACTGTAATGAGGAGACCAAACATTACATCTGCATGGCCAATAACAGGAGGTGATACTGTGACCACTGCCACGATAATTCCCCTTTCCTTTGTCAGGGGATCATCCTAGGCCTCTGCCTCCGGGTTGCCATCCAATAACTAAATTACGTTATTTTACTATCTACTCCCACATCGAATATGCTTTAATTTATTACCCATTCCATTCAGTGCTGAGCTGTATGAAAGACTCCTAGCAAGACACCTGTTTTGTGACCTTGGGGGAGACACTACAATCAATATAACCTCGATTTCATCCACTTATATCTCTGCAATTCTGTTTTACCTGGAAGCAGACAGACATGAGGGACTGAGCCAGTGCAGTGTTGGGTCACAATCCCGGGTTCAGAACTGCACCCTGTGTGTGAGGAGTGAAAGCTGCTGCTGCTAGAACAGCCCTCACGGACAAATATACTTAGCAGCTAATCTAGGCCTCTTTTATATGCAACTCCAGCAACCAGAAACTACATTTATCCGGCATATACCAATCCCCATGGGTACAGGATAACAGAGTGTACTGTGTGTATATATATATATATATATATATATATATATATATATATATATATATATATATATATATAGTGGAGCAGCAGTGAATATATATATATATATATATATATATATATATATATATATATATATACACATACATACACAGTAGACTCTCCGGCACCCTTAGGAATTGGTAGATGCCGGACAGATGAAGTTTCCGGTTGCTTGAGAGTTACTATTAAAGAGGCCTAGATTAGCTACACATAGTATGTTCTGCTAAGTATATTTGTCAGTGAGGGCTGTTCTAGCAGCAGGAGCTTTCACTCTTCACTTACACACAGGTACGTTCGGCTGGAGGGTGCGGTGCTGACCCCTGGGGAATGTAACGTCAACACTGCCCTGGCTCAGCCACTCATGCCTGTCTGCTTCCACGTAACATTGAATTGCAGAGGCGTACAGCAGATAAAATCTAGGTGCCGGTAAGCATTTTGTGGCATGACAACCTGGCTCCTGTCATTTGTTGAGCCCTGTGAAATTTAGTTTTTACAGTATTTAGTTTTTCTGGTTGCTTGAGAGTTCTGGCTATCAGAGAGTCTGCTGTGTGTAATAGAGAGCCTCACAAAGCGAGGCGAGCAGTGGAGGCAATCAAACACGCGGGACTTAGCCTCCAAACACTTAGGAAACGCGGGATCACCTTAGGCTGCAAGCACTTGCCGAACACGGGACTTAGAAGGAAGAAAAATAATAATAAAAAACAAGGCTACATAACCCTGGACCGCGCAAAACACCGCCAGCCGCGTACTACTTTACGAGACGCTGCACTTAGAAAAACAAAGTACAAGATAGTAAAAATATGAAGTTACCGGCCGAACCGAGCAAAGCACAAAACACACAAAAAATTAAAAAATAAATAAATACATCACACACAGCAAGGGCAACAGCCAGGACATCTGGGAGGGAGGTGGAACGCAAATTTAAGTCTTTTTCTGCGAGTTTCGGCACTCGAAAAATCGGCTACGTGAGGAAAAAAATGGCAGCAATTTTTTTTAAAAATGAGGCTACACGACCCTTGACCTCACAAAACAACGCAAACCGGGTACCACTTTCACACAGGAACCTACGAGGTACAAAATACAGTATTACAAAGGACGGCAAATGCTTGCGAACCACGTAGCCCATAGACAAACGCTATTTTACAATCCTAACTTGCCACTAACAACTTTACGCATCTACAGTAGCGCTTTACACAAATAAACCAATATCTGTATCTATAATGTTCTTGGAAATGTTGGTCACATTTACGATGTTGGTCACGCAATGTTACAAATTGCGGGCTTCGCAAAGCTGAAGGCGATCATTGCGAGGCTAGCAATCCGCTCCGCAGGCGCTGATCGCCAGGCCGTAGGACTTTGCTGCAATGAGCGCCAAAGTTGCTCATTGCAGGGCTCGCGATCAGCGTCATAGGCACTGATTGCGAGGCCCGTAGGACTTGGCTGCAAGACCGTAAATTACGAATTTAAGGGCCAAACCACCGAACTCGAAAGACCACCAAAAAACAACAAATAATTAAAAAGAAATACCTTACACACAGCACAGGGGGAGAGCGAAGGGAGCCTGTGAGTGAGGTTGCAAGTTAATCAGAGGTATATTTGGTGATCGAAAATCTAAGAAGAAAAAAAAATGGAGGCCGAAAAAACGTAACTGGATGAAAACGAGACTGGAGACCGTAAAAATGAACCTGAAGCCAGTAAGACTTAGCCGAACAACGCAAGGAACGGCATTGCAAGCAATGCAAAACTTGAGCAGAGACACAGAGGAGGGACAGGGTGGAAAGAGACACAGGGCTGAGACACACGGGGGTGGGGGCGGGGAGACACACAGTTGAAGGTGATCATTGCAAACCACGAAAGTTGTGGGTTGCCAAGGCCTGCGATGAGCGGCGAGGAGAGTAGAGGAGAGGCTCGAAATGAGCACCGAAAGCACTCAGCCCGGGGCAAGTAGCTAGTGTATATATACATATTTTCTCATGTACATCATCAAATGTAGTGTACATGATACAGTGTACTGTATGTGAAAGGGGGTGCTACATTGGGGAAACCAGCCAGAAACTACACATGCGAAAGAACCTCCACCGAAGCTCCATCAAAAAGCACCATGAAGACCGTTATTGTACTCCAGTGGGAAACCATTTCACCCAGGAGAATCACTCCATCCAGAACCTCAAAATAAAAGTACTCAGAGGGAATTTCAGAACTATCCAACAGCGGAAAACTTTTGAATTAAAAATTATTCCATTTTTTAATACAAAGGATTTGGGCATGAACATCGACTTAGGCTTTCTGGCCCACTATCTTAATGTCTTATAGCTAAGACATTCCACTTACCTCCCCCCTTCTATTGCTGTATTTGTAAGCTACGTGCTATGTTGAGATGTATTGCTCTTTACTTTACTCTGCTGTGTTCTTATCTACAACCTGATCTATAGACGTACTGACCTATCAGGACATTAGTCACAATGCTGGTCTGTTTCTCACTTAACTCTGCCCAATAACTTTTGTCTTTCTTGTTTTTCCAATTTTTTTTCCCCATCTCTTTCTGTTTACTGTTTTTAGTTCATATCTGTATCAGTATCGCTTTTTGACTTGATAAAGAGAGGCATTATCTTTTGAAAGCTCGTCGCTATATTAAAAATACGTTTGTCCAATAAAAAAGGTATCACTATTCACTGAAATACTCTGATAATTCAACTATATATATATATATATATATATATATATATATATATATATATATATATATATATATATATATATATATATATATATATATATAATACACACATACACTAGAAAATTGTCCATCATGGTTGATTTAGTGGAATGTGGATCACTTTTTCATTATTTTGTGTTAATGTGTTTAGTTAAATTGTATTCCCTCTATAAATATACTGTGTTGTTGTTACCCTGTTCAATAAAGATGGGAACCCTGTGCATGGGCGGAAATTTAACCTCGTTCTGTCACAATATCCTTTATAATGAATTTTGAACAATGTACTTATATATAATAAATATACGCTCACTGGCGTTTGGTACTCAGACACCATGAGCAATTTACATACTCACCTGAGGGGGACAGTGGCATGTTGGGGTACATGTTGATGGGAGGTGGCGAGCTCTTAGGGAGAGCAAGGGGCGGCAGTGGCTGTCTGTAGGACTCAGCAGGTGGCATTTGGGACAGCTGGGCATGTTTGATGGCTGGAGGCAGTTCCTGGGGCGGTCCAGTGAGGCAGGAGGGTACATCCATGTCACAATCAAGCCCGTACTCCTCTTTCACTGGCCGACACGGAGGAGCTGGAGGAGAGTGAGGACAAAATGTTTTGTGGCAGTGGATCGAGAGCAGTGGATCAAGAGAGTAAACAACAAAGTGAGATTGGGCAAGTCAAAACAGAGAGAGTAAGCCAATGAGAATTTGCAGATGGGAGAGTAATTAAAGAAGTACTGTAGTCCATTTACAAGTAAAGTGCACATGTTTGTTGGGCATAGATATTAAACCGTCCTTCTGTTGCAGTTTAAAATACAGTCAATATTTGTTCCTACTTTTGACTGTTAGTTTTCCCCTCATACAGAGCTGCTTATCGCCTCCTACCTGTGTGTATTGGGGAGCATGGCCAGCTCTGGCAGAGATATGATGGCTCACGCAGTCACTGGGCGAGGCAAGAGTGGGGCTAATGATGTCATGGGGCAAGACCAATTATGTCATAGCCCTGCCTACTTCCCAGCTCCAAGGTGGTGCAGCCCTCAGGCAGAGCTGACCACAGCCCCAGACAGTAGCTCTGCTTGAGGGGAAAACAGACAATTCAAAAAAGGGAAAATATTTATTTTAAACTGCATACTGTTTTTAATTGTCTCTGCCCAACAAACAAACATCTGAGCTTTCCTGTTAAATGCAATGCAGGTGCAATATAGACAAGACCCTCAGGAAATTGGAAGTGACACAGGGAGAGGAGTGAAGAGCAGATACAGACCCTTGCATGCACCCGCAGAATAAATGCTCTACGTTATACTCGGATACTTACTTGAACTTGGAATGTTCAGCCCTGGAATATAAAGAAGGAGGATGGTGTATAAAAAATACTATTAAAAATGCAAGTTATTTCCATTTTAAAATCAGTAAAAAATAAGCCTTTTATTGACGTTGGATGTATTTATATAATGTAATCATATCCTCACTTCTACACCTTTATCTACAGAAAATAAGTGTAATTTTGTTAGTCTTTCCTCATAACTTAGCCCCTCCATTCCCCTTATTAGTTTTGTTGCCCTCCTCTGTACCTTTTCCAGCTCTAAAATGTCCTTTTTATGTAGTGGGGCCCCAAATTGTCCTCCATATTCCAAATGAGGGCGTACTAGGGATTGGTATAGTGGGAGAATTATATTTGCTTCCCTTTCTTCTATACCCTTCTTAATACATGCTAATATTTTATTTGCCTTTGCAGCTGCTGCTTGGCATTGAGCACTGTTACCTAGGCGGTAGTCCACAAGCTCCCAAATCCTAGATTTGCTCCATTAAGATTATAGATTGCATGGCTATTTTTCGTTACCAGATGCATAACTTTACATTTATTTATATTAAATCTCATCTGCCCTTAGTCGCCCATTTCTCTAATTTATGTAAATCCCATTGGAGGGAAAATACACCATTATCTGATTTAATTACCTTGCACAACTTTGTGTCATCAGCAAACATGGATACACTACTTTCCAGTCCCACCTCAAAGTCATTAATAAACATGTTAAAAAGGAGAGGACCTAATACTGAGCCCTGAGGAACCTCACTTACCACATTAGTCCAATCCGAGTATGTTCCATTAACACTTTGCTTCCTGTCTTAGCCAGCTCTCAATCCATAAGCAAATATTTATGGCAATTCCTGTATCCCTTAGTTTGCTCAATAGTTTTCCATGTGGCACTGTATCAAAAGCCTTTTCAAAATCCAAAAAGACTGCATCCACTGAGTTGCCTTGATCCAAGTTCCTACTAACCTCTTCATAGAAACTAATTAGATTAGTTTGACATGACCCATCCCTCATAAATCTTTGTTGCCTCTTACTTGAAATCTTATTCAACATTCAACCATTAGCTTTCATGTCTGTAGTTCCCTGATTTTGCTCTTGCTCCTTTCTTAAATATTATGCTGCATTATGAGCCACCATTGTGGTTTTTGCTCATGTTCGTCTACAGGTGGGAGGAGACCAAGTGCTACAACGAAAGTTTGAGAACCAGTACTTTCAATCGGGGTATTTCAGTGCTCATGGATCTAACACTATTTACCTGCGCATAGACAGCTGCAGTTACAGGTGCCATCCGCCAGAGGGCGCTGTGAGTTTTCAGGCGCCATCAAGATCCTGGGAAGGCAAAGAACTATTCTCCCCTCCGACGTGGCGCAACTCGTCGGCAGTGAGAGGCCCCCCCCCCCCCCCCCCCCCCAGGGCCTCTGGCGCGCCTCTCATAGCTCAAGGCCTCTGCTGTCGGTGTGTCTTATATGCTAAAAATCGGCAGCGCCATCTGTCGGGGGAACTGCAGCTGTCAGATTTTGCAATGTGAAGAGGGAAAGGACCGTGTTCATTAGTTTACAAGGCTCCTGTTCAATCAAGTCAATTGCAGTTCAGAGCAAAATAATTACATATAGTAAGTAATTAATTAAAAAGAAGAGTTCTTAAAACCCTTTACTTTTGAAGAACTAGACTTGATATTGGGTACATATGGGAAGTATTGGTCTACTGTGGTCTGTAGATTAGATACGGATATTCTGATTTAGATTGCAAGCTGCGCAGGCCAGTGAATGTGTTCTTGATGTAACTTTTGGGGGTAACTCACCGATGCCGGGGGACACCACCCTCTCGTAGTGATATGGGTTCACACACACGCTGTCATACTTCAGGTCGAAGGCGAACTGGCAAAACTTGACGTGCTTTAATTCGTTCTTGTGCAGGTCGGGCCATCGCCAGAGCCGGGCATAGATAACATGAGGGAAGCCCTTCCTGCCTGCAACCTGGAGGGGGCAGATAAGCAATGTGGCATCACAAAATACTTGTCTGAGGGCGAAAGGGTTAAACACAAAACACTAGCTAGAGTCTGTGTCTGCATATGCTGCAGTGGCCAGACTCATACAGGCACTATTTGCTTGATTATATGTCAGATAAGGTAGTAAATAAGTGGAAGAGCCTTGCAGCAGAGGTGGCAATGCCAGACAGAGGGAGTTGCAAGCATATCTGAGATATATAGGCTAACAGGAAGTCATTTAGGTAGATATAATGGATACGTTAGATCGGTCTTATCTTATGTCACCACTAAAGTATTAATCTGTCCATTTCCTGGATTCCTGGCCTTGGAACAGACAGCGGCTCCAGAATAACCGCAGACATCACATAA